>JADLZK010003924.1:0-75250 GCA_015847255.1 Hyparrhenia diplandra
ATATCTAAGTCACACAAAGGCTATGTCGCTACTCTATCTAGTGAGCAATCCTAATATGATCCTTATGCTAGCAAGAACAACTTACACAAAGCAAGGCTAGCTCTCTACACAAAATAAACTAGGAATGTAAATGCAAGTGAGAGCTTGTTATACCAACTTGTAGAGGCTATGAACCAATCACCTGGAAGAGGATGAACCAATCAACACAATGAGACGATGAACCAATCACCAAGACAAGAGACACGTCGATGTGTTGACCCGGAGTTTCACGACACACCGACAAGCTAGTCTCGGTTGTGCCGACCAACACAAGGATGATGTTTGAGCTAGGCGGTGCACTTGCTAGCCTCAACACACCACTCACAAGTGAGGTACCCAAGACACGAGCAATGTATTCCTTGCACTTTGTCTTCCCGATGAGGAGTGCGTGATTCTCTCACAAATCAACCGGAGGTGGCCAAGAACAATCTCCTTTTCTTGCCAACAACTCCACCAAATCACCAAGCCAGCTAGGAGCGGTGTCTCCAAGAGAAACGGGAAACCAACGACCGGCTCACAACGATCCCCAAGTGCCTCTAGATGCAAGAACTCGATGCAAATGCACTTGGATCAACTCTTCTCTCAAGAATGAAGCTTACAATCAAGAATGAGAGAGGAGGAGGCTTGTTGCTCAGCTCTAGGAAGTTAGGGATGGTTCAAAAATGACCAAGAGAGAGAGTAAGAGGCAGACCAACCAAGTATATATAGCCCCCACCACGAAATCCAAACGTTGGGGGGGGGGCAAATGTGAGTTTTCTGGCGATCGGCCGGCGCCGCGCCGACCGGACTCACCAGCGAGTCCGGTCGATGCTTCCGGTCAAGCGTCCGGTCACACCAGACAAGCAGATGGCCCACATCTAAGCCTCTTCTCGAGAGTCCGGTCACTGCTTCCGGTGGGTGCGTCCGGTCGGTCCTCGGTCGTGACCCCAAAAACATGCTCTCTGCCGGACTCACCCACCGGTGCGTCTGGTCAGTTTTCCTGCTTCCGGTCGTGGGTCCGGCCACCGTGTCCGGCCGCCTCGCGAAGCTGCGAAATTCCGTCGTTATGTTGCCGTTTCTTCGCCTTTGCTCCAAACCGACTTCCGTCACTTGATTCTTGTTGCCGACACGTCGAAGAACACCCCGACACCATGTGTTAGCATTTTCGAAACATTTTCGTCAAGTACGGAGTTAGCTCTTTAGGTTAGAATGCATGCATATGAATTTTGAACCTAAAGGCACATGAGGACCGACGTGTACGATAAGTTTCCCCTCTTTATAGTACGACTTATCGATCCTATAATCACTCACACCCTCTATGGTGTCTTGAGTCTGAAATCAAAATCCCTATGGTTATACCTTTGCCTTGGGGACAAATGATCTCCGAACTTCATCAAGTTGGACGCTTGATCATCTTTTCGGATCACCTCGATCCATCCTCCATGATCACCATGCTCCAAACTTGACACGACCAATCTCCAATCTAATCAAACACTTAGCATCAAGAGATTAGTCCTTAGGTGTCACTAATTAGTCAAAATCAAACTAGAGATCTCCAATTGGATATCAACATTATAAATATGCAATTTGAGTATTTGAATACAAATACAATATCGGACATTGAGGGCGTATTTGGTAGAGCTCCGCGCAGCTTCAGATCCTAAAATCCAGCTCTGCTCTATATTTTTCTAGCCAAACACTCTCAGTTCCAGTATCTCCATGACGGATCTGCTCTAAAAAATGGTGGAGCAGGCTCCAAATCCATGAATTTCGTGGAGTGTCTCAGGAGGTGCTCCACAAAATCAGATTTGGTGGAGTTGGGAGAAATTACCCACCTCTGCCACTAATTAGTGGAAAATGACTAGTTCATTTTATTTCCTTATCTATTCCTCGCGTTCGAACCTCCGGATCCCCTCCCCTCTCCGTCGCCACCACACCATACTCCACGTCACCCCCACCTCTGGCGGTCACCGCCTAACCACCTCCAAACCCCGCCACCTTGGTCGTCTCTTCCTCACCATCCTGCCCACTGACCCTATCCCCCCGTTGACCGGCCGCCGCCATCCATTCCGCCGGCGTCGACCTCTCCCACCGGGACACCTTCGCTGCGCATGGCAGGAACGTGGTGGTGGCCGATATACGCAAAATTCTCCGGTTGCCGGACAAGGATGATGGCGTCCGCGCTAGGGCCGCACCTTGTCGGGGGGCTCCCATGCATGCGTCGTGGGTGGGCCGCGGCCGGCGGCGTCCGCGACCGTCCGGGCGGCGCGCGGCATGCGTCCGGGGGGGGGGTAGGGTGCCGCGTCGGCGGATAGCCGAGACCGAGTGGGGCCTTCGCAATGGCCTTCTAGGGACGGCCTCGTCCTCGTGGAACCCGTGCGGGAGCGGGCCGGGTGGCGGTGCCTTGCGGGACTAGCACGCCACACGAACCCCGAATGACCGGGGCCGGGAGAAAGAAAAGACCTTTTTTTTTTTTTTTTTGACAGCCCTAGACGTCATAGGGATGGTGGGAAATCTAGAGCTATACCAAACGCTTTTCGGGATCTCGGGTCCACGGTGGAGTCGTTCCACGGTGGAGTCTGGCGGATTTGCAACTCGGAGTCGTTTTTTTTTTGAGTTGGAGCTCATCAAACACGCCCTAAATATCGACAAATAAAAAAAAAAATTAAACTCCTGTAACCGAATCCGTGTCAAATATGATAGTACTCCCTCCATAGTTGAAAAGAAAGACGTTTAGGATAGCGATACGTCTCCAAAGCGCAACTTTGACTTCTCTTTTTTATAAAAATATTTATTAAAAATATTAAATATGTATACTTTTATGAAAGTATTTTTCAATACAAATCTATTGTTATGATTTTCACATTTTTAAAACTCGACGACTTAAAAGTTATTCATAATTTATGTTCTCAAATTTGACTCAATCCTTTTCAACATTTTTCTTTTCAAAGGGAGTACCGTTTTACATCCCGTTGCTGGCCAAAGGACCCAATTTTGTTTGGTCCACCTCGACCAGAAGGCACAAACCACGCGGCGCTGCTTGCCTTTTTTTTTTTTCTTCTCTAGGATCGGAGAAGATCAGAAGAGTGGCGATGAGGCGATGACCAATATCTCCGACCGTGACTGACGTACCTGCCTGCCCCAGCATCGTCACACTCTAGTCTACTAGCAGCCTGTGTCCACGGTCCACGTCCACCCCTCCTCCCCTCCACCTCAACCTCCCCCGCTTTCCTCCTTCTCCATTGCCACTGCGAGTGCGAGGGGGTAAACATAACGAACACGCGCACAAAAAAATATTGACGAAAACCGGAGGGGTAAAGGGGAAAGGCGACGGCCGCCTGGAGGAAGCGAGACGGTGCGGAAGAGGGGGAGCGGCAGCCGCAGGCCCGCAGCTCGTTGATGGTGGTTAGGGTTTCGCCGCTCGCACCCTTGACCCGCTGAAGAATCGCCCGGCGGTCGAAGAGGCTCGCGCCTCGCCCTATACGGCTCCGGTGGGAAGAGGAGACAGGCAGAGGCGGACCGCGGCGCGCGGCTGATGGCGGAGCAGGAGCGGAGGGACGCCGAGGCGGGGGCGATGCCGCGGCGGCAGCGGTGGCGTCGCACGCCAGCAGCATGCAGGTGAGTCTCCCCTCCCTACTTCTCGGCTGCTCTGTACGATTCTGGGAGCTTCACGATGCGTAGATCCGCTCGCTGCTATATTTGATTGGCTAAACCTGCGTCCTTCGCGTGTCTTGATTTTAGTTTGTAGCGCGTACTGGGTTTCTGGAAGGGAGCTGCCGGGAATTTTGCATGGGGGCGGTGGGGAAATTTCTGGGGGACAACCGTGCCTTAGATCCGAGCTAGCTGCTCTTGGAGCTGGTAATTTAGTGTTTCGAGAGGGATTGGTTGTGCTTACTTCTTGGTGAACTGTAGTAATGAGCGAGCTATCATAAAATTTGTTTTTTATTCGTGAGGAATAGGTGGGTAGGGGTTTTTGTTTTTTGTGCAATCCCTATGCTGTTGTACCAGCTCCTGAATGTTTGGAACTGATGAGGTCTGCTTTACACAGCCTGGGTCACCTGGTTTCCGACTCTCTGTTATCAGTGAACTTATTGGTGATGGTCGTGATATGAGCAGTATACATGTGTATTAGCCTTGTCTTTACTTTGTAGCATGATGAATTTGCCAATTTAAATGAAGAGAATGTGCCTTCATCATGATGTAATCACTACCCATATCATTACGCCAGCATGGGCCATGCTCGATTCACATGTTGATACAAATGCCAGTATATATTAGCTGCTACCATTTGGGTTATTTCTGTGCCGGCAGTAATATCCTTCTATCTTGAAAACTGTATAGCATCCCCATCTGATCTGAAATTCTATATACAATCAAAAGTTCCAGCTTAGATGGAAGTGATCTTCATTGATAAACTCAACATCTAGGAGCAGAAGTTGCTTCGATTTAAATTTATTGCATTTGTTCCTCTGAAGACAATATCCCAGCTTCATTGAATGTCCACTTCATTGGAGAAAAAATCGACTTTGTATTTGCAGCACTCCTGAAAAGACAGTATTACCATGCAATTTGGTAGTTGGACCTAAAAGAAAGATAATAAAAGGAACTCGTGATGCCCATTCAGTGGTAGCTGTAATGTCAGAAAGATCAAAACAACTTGTGATACCTGCCAGCTGATCTATGGTCATATTTGTATCTGTAGTTATTATTAAGTTGCATGCACCAACCAGTTCAACCCAAAAGCTTAAGCTGATGGGGAGAGGTGGGCAATTCACTTATATTCCAACAGTCATACTATCCAATCCTAGTACTGGTCACTTCAGTATAAACAAACACTGATAGCCATGATTTTGTTAGACATCATTCCCATGGACTAGATGATACATCTGATGAATGTTTGACTAGCGCAGAATTTTTATTGTGGATAAGGATGAGAGGCCCCTGCAGCAGCATGTCATTATGTCGAGGTGCAGCAGAGGTACCAATGATAGCAAGGTACGACAGTAGCTGGGCATATTACAGGAGAGTCTAGAGGGCAGATCCAGTGTAGAAGAGATGGATAACAGGGTGACAGTCTAACCACATCAAGAGTCCCAGTAGAAGTCTTAGCATTGATATTATTAGATCAAATTCTTGCTTTTAGGAATTTACAAATTTTGTTGAGTCCTGACTGTGCTAGTTATTTGTCCAAGTGAAGGTTTGTTTTGTGTTAACTGGTAGCCTTTTTAGGTTATCTCTACCATAGAGGAGGTCCACACATATAATATAATGTTGAAGCATTCTTTTATTGTCTGTCTCTCAAACCGTCTAGTTCTAACTAGCAAACTATATCTACCTGTCTCGTTGCAAATCTTAACTCCATTCAGCCATGTCTTTTTGGCCCACTTCTCGATGTACTTGGTCCAATGTAAACCAAAGTTCTCATCAAGTCTGGTGCATTTTTGACGTCTTTGAAATATTCTGGAAAAACAGACACAAACTTTGGTATGGATATGGAAGTAGACCCTGTTTGGTTTCAGGGACCTTTTGGAGTTGGGACTAAAAAAAAAAAGTCCCATTTAGTCCCTAGGAAACCAAACAGGAGGGATGTTTTTTGGGACCTTTTCCCTAGAAGTCCCTAAAAGCATCTCATGGAGGGATTTTTTCTAAAAGTCCTAGGACTAAAAAAAGTCCTAAGACTAATTAAACAAACAGGGCCGTAGGCAGATGAGTAAAGTCTCTTCTGCTGGTTGGATGTCACCCATATGCAGCACGAATACAAATAAGTGCATCGGAAGGATAAAGATATGGCAATTTTCTCAAAAAAAAAAAAAAACAATGTGGATACCTTTTACTACTTATAAATAAATAAATAATAATTGCATATTAAAATTGTGATATTAGTAAATTGCCTTGCAAATTGCAATATCAATTACTGGCAAAAAGCAGGATTGGAAGAACATAACTTGCACACAAAAATCAAATGTGAATGAATGTATTACTAACATGTTATCAGATTGTATGATTGAGGCTAGTCGTAAGACCACCGACAAGACGACTAATTGTGATTAGTTGTTGATCGGGGTCGATTAGTCGTTCCTAGTCAGCTAGTCAGACATTTATTTGTCCATGTGCCTAAATATGATCATAAATTGGTAAATGAAAAAGATGCATGGGTCACTTAGCAGCTGAGATGGAGGGGATAGTTATCCCAACAAGTCCTGTATGGATTTTGAGTGGGGAATACAAGAGCTTATAACCTCCCCTAATCGAAAGTGATGGGCTTTTTTTTTTCTTTCAGTCACATATAAGTAAAGACCAGAAAACGTGCCTCTGCGAGTCTCTGTTGCAACGGAACCCAATACATATAAGAATTAGGCTCTGTATCATCGCTAGGTGCAAGTTGTTCTAACCAAGGTTCTGGGATTCAGAATCAGAAAAATTTCGGAGCCTAGCGAATTGGGAGAAATTCAGAAAATCCGGGCAGTCAAATGATTTGAATTGGATAAAATTTAACAAAAATCTGCTGCATCTCTGCACACACAGCATCAGCAGCAAGGACGTCTGCATCCCTTGTGTATGGTGCTGCTGGCGATGTCAGTGCTAGAGACCCTGCTGCCGGCCTGCCGCCCAACTGGCTTGGGGGCTGGGGCTTCATGAGCAGACTTGTAGCCAAGACCAAGCTCTTGATTACTGAAAGGTTGGCTTCTTCCATGGAGGTTTGCTTCAGTAGTCTGCACAGGAGCTGCAGGGATGTGATGGGGGTTTTGAGGAAGAGACGGTGGATGGAAAGGGGATCGAACGCAGCGAGGAAGAGTGTTGAGATGTTTCGCTTGGCTGCTGCCACCAGGTGGGAGAGGGGGATCTTTTTTTTAAAAAAACTAGGGTTTCTAGAGTGGGCTTACACCTTTTTGGGATTTGTGGGCTGAAAATTTGAGTTGGACCAAAATTATTTGATTGGTTTGGCGTTGTCTTGGGCCTTACCGAAATGGGCGAAATTCGGTTGATTCGGGCCGAATCCCAGAACCATGGTTCCAACTCGTATGAGCGCCGGTCATGAGTCTGGGTCACATAAAAGATACATAGGCTGTGGCTCAATACGTATTGGAGTAAGATTCCATATTTATCATCTCTAGACTAGAAATGAGTTGTTCTAACTTGCATGAGTTTGGATCATGGGTAGGGGTCATATACGAGACACAGAAGGTGGAGTGCAGTTTGAGAAGTAAAAGAAGCTGGATGGAATGAACTCTCCACTGTCTGGGTAGTTAGGTGAGGTGGACTAAAAAAAATGGTGGCGAGAAATTTTGCCTCTTTACTATTATTATTTTTATTAGGTATAGAATAAGTGAATAATGTACGAGTATCAAATCAGATTTAAAATGGTAAGACATCACTATGAGGTGTTGTGACTGCTGTGGTTGAGCTATGAATTCCACCTTGATCGCTGAAAAGCTGCTGCACTTTTTGTTGGTCTATGGCAAAGATTTTGAATTTTCACTTACTGGATTCTGATAGTAACAAGTGAGCAGGCTTCAGTCGTCCATGGTTTTTCTCATCAACTTGGTGAACTAATTTTAAGATAGGACCTCCCTATTAGAGATACCTAAACCGCAGGTGTGGATCAATGCATATGGAATGATGTGCTAGTGTCTATACATGACAAGTGTCAATAAGTCCTCCAAGAATGTTGAGAATGTGTCCTTGTTGCTCTATCTGACTGGTATATCAAAGAGGAGCTCTGATGTCAAGCACTTTTTGTCCCGATACCATGGTTGTGCCAAATCATCACAATTTGTGGAATAAACATACCTTAGGGCCTGTTTGGTTCCAAGGAACTAGGGACTAATTTTTAGTCTCATTTAGTTCCCTATTTCAATACTCTTGGGAGGGACTAGAGACTAATTTTTAGTCCCATTTAGTCCCTAGTCCCTAGTCCATGGAACCAAACAGGGCCTTAGAGATGGAATTGAAACTGTTGTTTGTTACTTTTGTTACATGGATGTAATAGGTCATATACTGGCACCAGACTACTGTCACTATCCTTTCTGTTTGAAATGCATGTTTTTTTGCCTTTCATCATCTCTTGTTGAGCATTGCATGATCATATTAGTTTCCGTATTTGACCAATAAGCTTGGTCCTCTTTTTAAGAAACTTATTTGTCTTCTGTTTTGTATACTTTTTATCCCTTTGCTCCATATATGCTATTGATGGTTACAATTCTAACTGTTCCAGCGTGTCAAAGTATACCGTTTGACTGTTGGTGGGAAGTGGGACGATCAAGGAACAGGTCATGTTTCTATTGATTACATTGAGGTATGAACAATTTCTTTGCTAATATGTGTGGTATTTATTATTTCTTATTCATGGCTCTAGTTAATTCTCACACTTCTGATTTTCTTTAATAATGCCCAAATATTTGTTTGCATCTTAATCTACTTTCAGTTTTGCTACCTTAGTACGTGCTTCGTTTGGCTGTCATGCTGTTTCTACAAATAATAATGACATCGCCAACTTATCATTCTTTTGTCAATGCCTAGGGAACTATAAGAAAACCTTGTCAAATTAGACACCATTTTCATATTCCATTTGTGATGGTGATTCATGGAACAGTGCCCCAATGTAAAACTAAAGCAATAGTCCAGTAAAAATGAAAATAAGCACAAATTATTTGATGGTGATTCATGGATCATTGTCCCAGTGTAAAAGTAAAGCAATATTCCAATACATATGAAAACAAGCAGAAATTACTTGTAGTCTATGCCCATGGTATTCCGTTATTGTATTATGATTTCTAATCTGTGGGCTTACTTTTTGTATATGATTTATTCTTGGGTTGGTTCCAGGGTTCAAAAGAACTCGGTTTGACTGTTTTAGATGAAGAGGACAATGAGAAACTACTTGAGCACAACATCCAATCTGACGATATTTACAGAAAACAAGAAGGTGAACTAACACAGTATCATTCTATTTTCAATCTAATTTATATCTTTTCACAACTTTCTAATCCAGTTTCTTTGTTAGAAACAATCATTTCATGGAGAGATCGTGAAGCAGAGACAGACTTAGCGCTAAGCTTTCAGGAAGCTGCAGGATGCTCCTACATATGGTGATGGAAGCAAGAGCTGTGGCGCAGTTACCAAGTTTTTTTCAATTATTACTACCAACGGTTTATTTATTTTGTTCTTTGTTGGTGCTGTGCAGGGAACACATATGTGAAATTCAGAGAAACATTCAGTTCAGTAACCTTGGTGGTGAGTTTTTAAAATCAGCTGCGACTGTTTATTCATACCACACATATCTGCATGCTCTTCTCATCTTAACCATGTCCTGCAGCTCTGGAAGTCGGTCCTCGTCAATCATCAGAATCTCTAGAAGCCTCTAGAATAATACATTCAAATGGTACATCCCCTTTGCTGAATGTCCACTTGACATTGTGGTATCTTTTCAAAAAACATTCATTCTGAAATTATCTTAAAGCAATTTGCTGAAAATGTCTATTTTGAGGACATAACAGAAAAGTATCTTACTGTCCACTCCATTGCAAAGTAGGTGACTAGATTCTGGAGTGCAGCACAACTAGAACCCAGCCGTTCACTACTTTTGGGTGTTATGTGAATGAAAAGGCTTGCACTATCTGAATATAAATGTATCCTATGTTAGTAGAGTTCAGTAACCATTTGCTACTCTATTTGTACTTACTGTTAGCTTGATAACTAAAACAATTCCTTCAATTGTCCTCAAACATTCACAACAATTTTTTACTCATGATGACCTTATATAGAATTCCTAAAAATATGATTAATGTATCAAAGTCTTATTCAATGTACTATACTGGAGAGCATTGTATTGTCTGGTAATATTTTTTGAATGCAATCAAAGGTGGACAATATCCTTAGGGCATCAATCACTTTCTTAAATTGCCTGAGATGCTTTTGCGAATGAAAGAATCATTCTTTAGTAGTATCAGGCCAAAATGAAAAAAGGAAGTTCCACTCAGCCCCATATACATTATGGAGCATATAGTAGCCTGTTTCTTCCACCTGTTAACTATGGTATTAATTGATTAATAGACATCATCTGTACTGTAGTTATGTTTCTTATTAAGGTTTATTCATATCGTGTGTAGAATAGCAGTGCAGTTAGGTATAAACTAATGGATAAAACATGACAATGCCAACTCCTGAAGTTGATAATGATTCACTAGGTATTGAGAGTTATGGGCATGTTTTTGGGCTAATTTTGGTTCATTAACCTTTTGTTTTATTTTTGGTTTCTTCTGTGCCTTTTTTTCTTACACTTTGTTATGCAAACATGTGAGCAATGACTTGTGCTTTGCTCGGTTGCAGTTCATATTACTGTCCGCTTTCCTCGGCTGCAGCTCATATTAATGTCTAGCATATAAGCATGTATACATTACCTCATCTAGTGTTTGCCTCACTGTTATGTCTAGTAATCATTCTCCCTTCTGCAGATGATTCATTCCGCTCTGCTAACGGCGAATTCAGGGAGCTTCCTCCTGTTGAGTTGTCTAATCTTCCTTTTATTTTGAAGGTAAGATTTTTTTATGTGTTCTCATATGAAAATGTTATTATTTGGCCTAGCACGTAGTCGCAACATTTGTTTATTTTATGTTTTGGTTCAATGTTTACCCTCGCTATCATTGTGACACTACTATTCAGTCTGATATTTTATGGATACATGTTGAAATTTGGTAGCCCCATACTAGCTTTTGACTAGCTGCTTATTCTTCTATTTGTCTAGTGTAGCCCAGAGTGTGAAGGTAAAAATATGATTATCTGTTTTCGTATGTAATCATTGATTCTAGCGGTGAATGGGGTTGTCGGGTTGTTTGTGAATTGAGACAGTTTTGAACCAGGTCAGTCTGTCTGGCTATTGAAAGCCATTGCTGATATCGCTAATCTGATTATGTACCTATTTCATAGAAATGAGTTTAAGCTTTGTATACCTTCTGTTTTTTTTTTTTTTTTCGGGGTGGGTGGGTTGGAAAAGGGGGGGGTGTCTCAGCAGTTAAATGAACTAATTTTAAAATACTGATCACAATAATCTGCAGACTGTATTGGAGGGTGGCATTACAGATCAGATCCACGTGGCAGAGTTGATAACACAAGATGTAAGCCATCTAAACTTGGCCATGTCATGGTCACATGTACAAAATGTGCTGGATTCTTGTTAGCATGTGCTAATTGTATTGTGAGACATTACTTTCATTGAAACATCAACCAAACATATGTTACTCCCTAAAGCATGGATCCTGGGTTTGGTACAGCACATTAATTCCAACAAAAGACGGATGCATTTCTGCCTCCTTATTAGAGCGATTTTGAAAATAAGTGAACTTGAGCTTTCTGTCGAGTCTTTTGGGAAAATGCCCCTCGATATTGCAGCATCCATAGTTTCTTTGTTGAAAAGTCATTATTGATGAAATAATCTTATGCTGCACTCTGAGTTTGATTATTCTTTTTAGGTTCATTGCCTCAGCTCTTTCATAGACATTAGATGAAATAATCTTATGAAGAGTTTTCTTTGTTGACAATGTTTGAGCAAGATTGTTTTCCACATGCTAGTTTGTCAGAATATGTTGGAGTCTCCTAAGGAGCTATTTCTTCTCATGATTAAATAATTGTAGTATTGCCTACGAGACTATGTCTCATGCCTATGTAGTGTAGATGTCTTGACATAAGATTTGTTAAACTCATCTCTTTTCATTCAAGTAGAGATGTCTACTTGAGTCTCACTGTTCTTATTGTTGGCAAAGACACAGATTGGGGGCATATTTTCTCTATATTGCTTAGCGAATTAACCATGGCAGGTTCTAGCTAACCAAGTGGTTTGCATTACAACTGAAAGCAGAGATAGGATTGCAACAACTAAAGTAGCAGATAAGGTAGATGATAAGGTGTTGCCGCATATGCTCTAACTACTACTACTCATCTATAGTTTGAACTAATCACTAGGCTTATTCCTTCACTTATGATCGGACTAGTTATTGCTGTACATTCATGTAACAGTAGATCAATTTTTTTCTAATGAGTGATATAAGGAGGAATTTCAATGGTGATGGTGATAAGAATACATAGTTGCAGTCCAACTGCGTGAATCTAATTATATGATTCTGATCTCATGTATGGGCGGGTGGTTTGAAGAAATATGAGTCCAGTTAGACTGGAATGACTGATATGGATAGACAATGGTGGCATGACATTTTCTTCAAATCCGATATATGGTGCCATTAACTCAATAAGAATGGCCTTAATACTTTAATAAACTGATTAATGGTGCGTTCCTGCTGAAATCCCCTTCGTGACTCCTTTTTTTGTTGGTTTGATGTGTATCAACATAATAAGTGCCCCTAAAACTTTGGAAAGGACTGCATAACAAAGATGCATAGAATTGATCATGCCATCTTTTTGTGCATGATTTTCCTTTGACTGAAGTCTTCAACTATTCTACATGCAAATTCCTGCAGCGTGACTTTTTCCCAAAGCTAGTGGACATTTTCAGAATGTGTGAGGATTTAGAGAACATAGATGATCTTCACATGATTTTCAAATTGGTCAAGGGAATAAGTAAGTACATGCCTGTATTAATAGTCCACTTACTAGTGTAATAGTGTTTTTATACTGTTACTGATTATTGATTTTCATTCTGCAGTATTGTTGAACAGTCCATCGATCTTTGACAAGATTTTCTCTGATGAGTTTATTCTTGACATAATAGGTGCCCTTGAATGTATGTTATCTCCATTGTTTCCCCATGTTTCTCATATACCTTCGTTACATAATGCAATCATGTGTGATCTGATTATATACTCTGTACAGATGATCCAGAGGTTCCAAGAGTGCAAAAGCACCGTGCTTTTCTAAAAGATCATGTAGTTTTCAAAGAGGTATTCTGTGTTTTCTTGCACATGCTGTCCTGCTTGAGAAGAAATGGTTATTTAATGTATATATAACCATGCTTCTGCCACAGGCCATACATATTGAAAATGTTTCTGTTGTTTTCAAGATTCATCAAACATACAGAATAGGCTATCTGAAGGTCAGTGCCTCTTCATAATTGTTAGCTAATAACTTTTGTACCTCCTTGGTATATGTTAATATTCCTTTTACTTAGCCTATTCTAGGGCATGACTTTTTTTGGGGGCATTCGCAGGATGTTATACTACCTCGAATATTGGATGATGCCACTCTAGCAAGTCTCAACACAATGATACACTCAAATAATGCTTCTGTTAGTGTTTCTGCCTCGCCCCAGTGTTGCTATCCTTAAATTGTCTCCCATTTGTTGCTTGTGATATAATGATCTGCCTGCAGGTTATTTCTTTGCTAAAGGATGATGCACCCTTTATAAGGCAACTATTTGCTAGGATGAGGTCATCAGATATTTCTATGGAATCAAAACGAGAATTGGTGAGAAAGCTTTATTGTTCTTGTTAATGATGACTTGATGTCTTCATCTTTTTAACAGTTTTTGAGTGAAGTCACTAACTCATTATTGTAAATTAGTTAGGATCATCAGAATGCAATTGAATTAGATAGTTGAAGCTAATAAGGCTAAACTGCTCCATTGCTGTTGGCATTAATGCAAACGATAATCTAGCACTGAAAATCTCACTATCTTCATGATTTTTATTGGCTTTTTGGTGTTTCTTTATTTCCTAACATAACAAGAGATGTCTGGATTAGCTGGGCTTTGTTTAAGATCTGATCTGTATTATTTTTTCTTGAATAAATTATGTTATTGCTCAGTTTGGTTATTACCCGAGTCTAGTTGTTCTTTATAGGACGTTGGACGTTTAGGTTTTGTAAGATAATCTGCTGCTCCCCTCTCCAGTCTTTTGCCGCACCAGCAGTATTGGCATTCGGTCAGCAGAAGGCATTCGGTCAGCTCTGCTGACTCCTGTTGAAGTATGGCAATAGGCCATTACCTCCTTGTACTAGTTAGTACACTAGATAGTAGTGGCATACATCAGGCATCCTTAGTTGTTGAGGCTGATCTCAGCCATGTAATCTCCCTCTGTCTTTGAATATAAGACATGCACGTATTTCAAAATTCAAACTTTATTATCTGACTAACAATTAGCCTCATTATATCAAAGTTTGTATTACAAAAGTAGTTACATTAGATTTGTATTTAGAAATGCTTCTAATGATCAAACTTTTGTTCCTATAAATGATATATTATAAGAAAAATAATAGGTCAAAATATATTCTTTAAAACTGCACCAAGTCAAATCGCGCCTTATATTTGGGAACGTAGGCAATAGTAGAGTACATGTAGTTAGTAGTTTTTAAGGCGTCACCTAGGCATCATGGCACTCGCAGGGAGTAAGGTGTCCTCGGCGCCTAGCCAAAAGCAGAGGAAAATGACAGAGAAAGGCCATGCAGCTGCCTCCTCGCTCATCCCCACCAAATCAGGCACCACCTGGGTCATCTGCGACTGGAAGGCGGCGTTTGATTGAGATGGGATTTTTGAGGAAGTAGCAGCAAGAGGTAGAGAAGGAGCAGATGGCAGGCTCAGTGCACGCAGCCAAGAGCAGCGTGAGGGAGGGAGATGTGTGAGCCATGAGGGAGGAGATGCAGCGCCGCTGCTCCTGCGTGAAGGAGGGAGATGCAGCTGTGTTGCGCCTGTGTGAAGGAGGGAGGTGGCCGCGCTGCATCTGTGTCCATGACTCCGTGAGAATGAGATGACCTGAGAAGTGATAAGGATGCACTCGTGGACTGCCTATTCGGCTGGGCCAACACTTCGCTTTACATTTTCTCTTTTCTGGTTTTTCTTTTTTCTCTTTCCTTGCCTTTTCCCTGCTGCTATTTTCCTATTTCTTACAATGGTAAGGCGTTGCCTCGCCTCGCCTTGTGGTCGCCTAGGCGTCGCCTAGTCGACTCAAATGAGTGGCTCCCCACATCTTGCCTTGCCGCCTTAAAAACTATGGTACTCACCATATTATAATGTACTTTAATAGTTGGTACTTAAGTTGTATATGTACTAGACAATGCAATGGGAGCAAATCAGTTCAGGGTGCTACATATTCATAGTTTTCAGACTTGTGCAACTGCTGTGCTCGTGTGTCCTGCTCTCAACCCCTTCTACCTCTAGCCAAGTGTGTGGGTGGTGGTGTGCTAATTGCTCACATGTGCAGGGATTCCAGGGGCCAATAGTTTTTGCTTGCCTTTAGGGAATTCGGTTAATACTACACAAAAGTTTCATCACCTTAAAAATTGCCACTCGATGTGGCTTGCACATTTTGAGCCCACCTCATTTCTAATGAAATTGCTCAAGATTTCGTCACTTGCATTTGCTATCACAAGGCTCTCGTATCTTTTATGATTAGTTAATCTGGAGTAAGCTAGCTTGCTTTGCCAGTCTGTTTACCTTGCAATGGCTGGAACCTGGATTGAAAATGGAATGCCTTGCATCTTTTTTGTTGACCCTGCTAATAATGTTTCTGTATTTCAGGTTCTGTTCTTGCATGAATTTTGCACACTTAGTAAGAGTCTACCACTTGTTCAGCAACTGCGACTGTTTCGGTAGGTCCTTCAATTCCATTCTTCTTTCTTTCAATCTGTAAAATGCATAACACAACACAACACTGCAATGGTATCTATTCTCCAAATGTGTAAATGCATGGCTGCAGGATATCTGTACTACAAAAACAAAAAGAAATATGATCATATAGTACCGGTGTGCCCAAGCTTGGTGTTGTCATTGTTTTCTCTGCTTGGCAACCATATGCTTTGTCTCGCTATCGTTTGACTAAAGATTACTGAGGATATCTTGTTATAGGTATATCAGGGGTTATCATTCAAATTTTTTATGTGTTTGTTATCTAATACCTGTAACCTTAAATCGTTGTGCACATTGTGACTAATAGGTGCATACAACCAACCCAATGTACCGTACAGATTAGAAGACAAATATGCTGCTCTACTTTAAGATAAATGTGAACTCGTTTTGGTTGCTGGAATTCTTAGTAGCCAGGAGCTAACGACCAATCTTTCTTCAGGGATCTTTCAGGTGAAGGCGTTTTTTGAAATAATTTCTGATGTGTTGCAGAGTCATGATAGAAAGATCGTTTCAGCTGGGTACTTATTAAAGAGTGCATTTATATGAGTATCTTTGTTGGCAAACCACATTTTGTTGGATGTTCTAACTGCTGTTTATTGACGAATGCAGGACAGATATCCTTATACTTTTTCTTAATCAGGACCCTAACCTATTGAGGTCATATATTGTCCAGCAAGAAGGAAACTCTCTTCTAGGACTTCTGGTAAGTTGCAACTTCTTGGAGGTCTGAAATCTGCAGTTAAGGCTTTTATACAGTACTCCGTCCACTCCAAATCACAAGACATTTTGGCTTTTCTAGATCCGTAGGCTTTGCTATGCACTTAGAAGCAATTTATCTAGAAAAATCCAAACCGTCTTGTAATTTGGAATGGAGGGAGTAAATTATTCCATCCTTTGTGCTCCCTCTGATTGAAACTATAAATCATTTAGGATTCATATGTGTGAACCATTTTAAGCTTTGATTTGACTATATTGAGTGGACAAAAGTAGGTAGATTTACAACATAATATGAATATTAGTAGATTCACTATTAGAAAGTACTAAAGTAACAACCCTTTTTTATAAATATTATAAGGGTGTACCCAGTGTCGTAGGCTCCCTGCAATGTGTGGGAGGCTGGAGCTCGAACCCTGGACCTTCCGGTCACAAGCGGTAAAAGCACTACCGCTTGCACCAGGGCCCGTCTCTTTCTTATAAATATCATAATCCTATAGAAATCAGTGGTTAAATTTCAATCTCGTAGACTGTTGACATTCAAAAGTAGTTATATCTCTGATCAGAGGGAGTAGCATTTTGAATATATGAAACTGCTCGTCATTTAGCTGAACTGGGGTGCCACTAACAGGTCCTCTTTGGATATGATCTAAATATTTGTTTTTCTAGTGATATAGCAATAAAAAAAGTATCTATCTGTCACCAGCGAGTTCATTTACTCTTGGTTGCAGTTGACTTGAAGTGAAATGAAATGACCAAACTTGCCCTCATTTTCTCAATGCCTCTATTTTATTATTTCTTCCTAGTCATTTTTGTGTATAATTTCAATGCTATATTTTTAGGTCAAAGGCATGGTAACTGACTTTGGTGAGGAAATGCACTGCCAGTTTCTAGAAATCCTGCGCATATTGATGGATTCTTTCACTATGTCTGGAGCACATGTAAGTTACGTTTTCTACTCAACTGAGTTTAGGATGTATATTGACTTTCACTCTGTAGTTGCATTACCTCTTGAGTTTGAGAAATTGCGCTCACATATCTTGTAATATGTGATATTTCAAATTATTTGGAACTCCACTACTATACAACTAAGGAATAGATTTTCCCATGCTTGTTCAACTTTCCAATTTTTAATTTCAGTATGGTGATCTGTTGAATGATTGTGTTATTAATTATGCGATGTGAAATTATAAGACATTATGGATTGCTTGTCTCTTCTAGGCTACCCATTTGTTATTGCTTCCACTTTACTTATCTCTGAACTCTGATGGATAGTTTGCCATTGTTGTTTTTTACTTGTTAATATAATGATACACAGCTCTCCTCTGTTGCTGTTGTTTTTGGTAACTTTTGTGGTGGTGGATCATGGTATTTTTTTTCAGCATCTTGTATTAAAAACTTGAAATCTGTTAAAAATCTCGAAATTCACAAAATCTTCTGACCTGATTTAGATGCACTAACTCTTCATTCCCTTCTGCAGAGAGACGTAATTATTGAGATTTTCTACGAAAGACATCTTGACTACTTGGTTGATGTAATAGCATCCTCTTGTCCCCCGAGGAGCTTGTCTCGATCAACATCCAACTCTGTACGTGTTGGTGGAAATGCAGGACACCGTATCAAGCCTGAGATTTTGTTAAATGTTTGTGAACTGCTGTGCTTTTGTGTAGTTCATCATCCCTACAGAATTAAGTACTACTCTGTACAATCTTCTTCCATTATACCATGATACTTCTATGATCTTTATATGCATGTTTCTAAATTTTGTTAATCTTTTATAGGTGCAATTTTCTTATGAACAATGCTATTGAGAAAATCCTTACATTGACACGACGGAGGGAGAAGTTTTTGGTTGTAGCAGCTGTTAGGTTTATGCGTACTATTATATCCCGAAATGTAAGATTTATGGATTTTTTATTTTTTTCTTTTTACGTTGTTAGAAAATTGGAAGTTCCCTTGAAGTTATGCACTATCATGGTTGAAGTGTTCCTCATTGTATCCTAGCTCTTTGCACTAATGTGCTATTGTAAGTTTCAAATATAAGGTAGATGTAGTTTCATTGCACTAATGTGCAGTATATCCTATTACTAGGCATTGCATTTTACCTTTAGCACAACAATTTCCTACAAATAACTGTTCCTAGGTTATATCTGCAAGATAATAGCTCACTTTAATGTTAGCACACCATATTTTCCTGAACAAACTGTTTATTCATGATTTAAATCAGACCCAAATATTTGTCATTGTTTGATTGCTTTATTTGCTGCATTCTCAGTACAACTACCGGGGCATATATATTCACTTATGCTTCCTACAATCCTGATATATGGCTAACTAACGGATCCCCATTACGAGTGTTAAATAAACAAGTAGCTAGGCATCATTCTTGTATCCCACTTGATATATCGTTTATATTTTGTAGGATGAACATCTCATTCGCCATGTTGTGAAGTTCAACTTGTTGAAACCAATAATTGATGTCTTTGTTGACAATGGGGAGAGATACAACATGCTACATTCAGGAGTACTCGAATTGTTGGAATACATACGAAAGGTACAACTTCAGGTTGCCACTTTGAATTCTGGCTTCTACTTAGCCACTATGAATTCTGCCTTATGCAAGGATACTACTTACCTGCAGGAAAATATAAAAGCTCTCGTTCTCTATGTTGTTGAGTCTTTCTGGGAACAGGATGGATTGGCCAAGTTTGAACACTTTGGGAGTATTCAGGCCTTCAAACTCAAGTATCAACAGGTTGAACCATATCTTGTGTACTATTGCATCCCATGTCGAGCGTTTGATAAAGTGACACTTTTATACTGCTAACACTAGTTTCTACATACCTTATGCATTATTGAGTGAGATGGCCTCTCTTTTGTTTCTTCCTTCTTTTGACAAGTATCTGGAGAGTGCTGAACCAAGGTTGAATGCTAGTGTGCTTGACATGAGAAAGAAGGCAGAACAAAGAGGTCTTGAGAAGGAAGAGGAAGACTACTTCAATGAGGACAGGTATGTTAGTGTTTTCATACTGGTAATTTCTTCATTATTTTAAGTAATATTCAAGGGTGCTATTATCGTCAGAGATACAGTGAATTTGCAAGTGAAATGATATTTGTTCTTTCTAGTGATGAAGAAGATTCAGGCTCCGGCCGGCGGGCTAAACATGTACAAAACCAGCATAGCAAGCCTAAGCCTAAGCTCCCTAATGGAAATGAAGCCGACAACCCTGATGGCGCCTCTAGGTATTGTTTCTTCAGATACAGTCCGAAATGATCTTGAGATCCCACGTGGTAGCTTATATCTGTTGTATTGCTTTCTCATGTTACATTTAATGTCAATCTTGAAAATCATATCATGCAGAACTCCATAGGTTCTAGTTTAATTTGGTAATGTTGGTTGCTTCAATATTGATCCCTGCCTTTTCAGGCCTAAATCTGCTGGACTTGTGGACTATGACGATGATGACGATGAGGACTTCAATCCACCACCAAAGGAGCCTTCTATACCTGCAGAGGATTATTTGCCATTAAACATATCGCCGGTGAAGCGGAAGCCGGTGAATGCGGTGGATGGTAAACATGCAGATGGGGAGGCTCGCAGGAGGCAAAAAATAGAAACCAGAATTAGTTGTGCGAAAATTGCTGCCGTTACTAGTATAGCTATTAAGCACACAGATCTACAAAACAAGCATGCTTCCCACTTGCCTACATCAGCCATGGCAAGTACTGAAGCCAATGGTGTTTTTAGGGAGCGTGGTACTAATTCTGAGGAGCATCAACATTCCGTCGAGAACACAGAAACTTCACGGCAAGCTGGTGGTGATTGTATAAAAGATGTGGGCAGTATGTCTCCCGAGAAGACTGTAAATACTACAAACACAAGTGATTCAGAGCCTTATTCAGTAAGATAAGATGACTACTGCACAGCTGGTTTGCCCCTGTACCCAGCCTGTTCTATGGCCAACAAGAAGGAAATGGAATATGGTTGGCTCCAATGGCTGAGTTCATTGATATCAAGCTGGAAGAATGATTGGAGGTGACATAGATTGCAGCTACCTTTACATCTCAAGTAAAATTCCAGTTACCCCTTTTTGAGCCTGTAAAGTTAATTTTCCGCAAGGAAAGATCTGACAAACATGAGAATTGGAATGACTGTAGATTCGAACATTGAATGGGCCTTGCTCCTGCTGCTGCGCTCGCTATTGTATCTGTTTATGAGCTAATGGAGTAGCAGTGAATATGTGCCTTTAACTTCATTATTTGTCTCCACAATCATTGGCTCTGATGCTACTGCTGTAAAACAAGTAGGATTAAGGAATAGTTTGTGTTGAATAGAGTTTTTGCTAGAGTTGTGCTAACTCATCTATACGATTGTAATTTGTTGGTTCATAGTTTTGGTTGGACATGCTGCCTTGGATAATTAATCTAGCCTTGTGATAGAATAATTTATGCCTAATCTTTTCTTGTTTAACCCTGAGATATGCTTCTGCACATTTAGGACAAATTACTCAGGACTAAAGTTAGAATTTCAAAAGTGAATATTTTTATTGCTACAGAGATCTGGGTTGTTGATGCAAGGTGTACTTGCGGGTGCGATGATATCGTACTGCTCCAGAACAGGTTCACTAAATGCTGTTATCCAATAAAAAACTTTCTTGCTTTTGTTAGGAATTGTAATATCTTAAACTAAATTACACAGGTAACATGGTTACTCCATCTGCAAAATAGAGTCATGAGAAATGTGAAACATTACAGACATGGTTACTCTATTTGGGAAACAGAATCATGTTTTCAACCAGTGTCAAACTCTGACGCCCTTTTTGCTTGATCCGTGCTCATCTGGGTGTACAATGAGCCTCTGCCCTGTCTACTTGAATATCAGGCCTCCATGGGCAGCGAAGAATGGGGCAAATACTAGAGACTCCACGGCCATGAGCTTGATCAGGATGTTGAGGGACGGTCCAGAAGTATCCTTAAGAGGGTCGCCGATGGTGTCGCCTATCACGGCAGCCTTGTGAGCGTCCGACCCCTTGGGACCCAGAGACTTAGCATGGTCGGACGCACCTGCCTGTATGACAGGGCGGAGAAAAAAAATAACCTCAGACGTATCTCTTGAAACAATATACAATAACATAAATTAGCAAAGGGAGTGTTTCTTTTGAAACATGACCTATTGGTAGGTTGCAAATATCGGATATGAAAGGACGTCTACGGATACGAATATAGATGAATATAATATTTCTCGACACAAATTCGCTACAAATAAATATTACTGGTACAGATAAGGTATGAATAGATGACATCATATATACATACTCCCCTGTCCCTAAAAAGAATGCAACTATGAAATTCGTGCCGGTCAAATTTGTGAAAGTTTGACCAAGTTTACTATTAACATTTATTTCTCAAACAACATCAATTACAAAAATATTTCATTATTAATCCATTGATACTTATTTTGTATTATAAATACTTTTTCCATAATTGTGGTCAACGTTGAAAATGATACTCCCCGAGAAGGGAGATTGCATTTCCTTTGAGAAGGAGAGAGTATTGGATTTGAGTGTTCAAATATAGATACAATGTCGGGTACTAAATATCCAGACTCAGATTTATACACATCTGAATTTCTCTAAGTGGGTTCATACCTAGATACAAGGCAATAATATCAAAACAAGGACTGTGTGTGTGTGTGGGGGGGGCGGGTTTGGGGTGGGGGGTGTGGAGGGGATAACTTGCGTCCCCGAGCATTTTTTTCTCACTTAGTGTAAATCCACGAACCTCGTAGCACATAGGGTCCATTGTCCCGTGAGTGGGCCGGTGACACAAACCTATGCTTTGGGTAACACGGCAGGGCACAAAGGGTGCCACCCTGAAGTGCTTGACTAGCTAGACTAATATCCGTTGTCATACAAAAGAATAATATCATATCATCTACACTCATACCATTTGAGTTTTGAGTACTTTTAGTGGTCCCCTCACAAACACAATGAACATTTTTTAATATCCATTTTTATGACAATATTGTGTTTTTTTTTTTTTCTATGGATCATCATCCATTCTAAATTATAATAGTGGCTCAGTGGTAGTGCTCACAGTGGCGAGGTTGCTCGCCAACATTCAATTCCCAGTGATCCCAACACCCAATGTTGTTGTGCAGCACAGTCTCCGCTTGGCTTTGGATCAAGGGTTTGCATCGCAAGTGTGAAGCCACAATGAGAACGTGATGTGCTCGTCGCTCACGGAGTCCAAGGATTCTGGTATCTCAAGAAGGACGCGCGTCTTCGGATCTGTGTGTAGTTGTAGGTTTGTTTTGTACATGGGTGTTGTGAGTTGTGTGCATGTGTTGAGTGGACGTGCATATGTACGAATATATTCTGCAACTCTACTTAGATGAGAGGTGTGAAAAAAAAAAAAAAAAGGTCTGTTTTGACTTGTTTGATACATAGATTAGTAAAGTAGAGGTACGAATGGAAAGCAAACTCAAAGCGAGAATTTGGAGCGAAAAAGGTATTGAAGAAATATACGTTGTTCATTTAAATTGCGTTGTTTGTTTTGCCTCTGAACCTTACGGTATAAACCTGTATATAGCGTTTAAAAGCACTTGTGCAGACGCATTTATCCGTACTGTACTTCAATTGAGAAACAAAATTTTAAAAAGTCCAAGGGAGTGTGCACCTCTATATATTTCTTGGCATTGTCCCATGCTCCACCACTGTTGGAAGCAGATATGGCAATCTGCATACGTGGATCAAATAAACGTGACACAGAAGCACCATGGAAACGAAGGAGGCCAAGTCGTTGCCAGAGATATATACCTGGACACCGGAGACCAGTGCGCCGGCGAGCAGTCCCGCGAGCGTGCGGACTCCGAAGAAGGTGCCGGCGACCAGCGGCGCCAGCAGCACCAGCGCTCCCGGCGGCATCATCTCCCTGAGCGACGCGTCCGTGGAGATCCTGACGCAGCGCGCGTAGTCCGGCGCGGCGCGGCCCTCCATCAAGCCAGGGATGGTGATGAACTGCCGGCGGACCTCCTCCACCATCTTCAGCGCCGCGCTGCCCACGCTCTTCATCGTCATCGCTGAGAACCAGTACGGGAGCATCGCCCCCACGAGAAGGCCGACGAACACCTTCGGGTTGAGCACGTTCACGTCCGCGATCCCCGCGCGGCTCACGAACGCGCCGAACAGCGCCAGCGACACCAGCGCTGCCGATCCGATGGCGAAGCCCTGCAAGGAACCAAGTTAATTTGATGCGGTTATAGTTTGCACACAACAGTATTCATGCAATGTTGACGCGTGAGTCGAGATGACAATGATCGAATATGTACGTACGTACCTTGCCAATGGCGGCCGTGGTGTTGCCGGCGGCGTCGAGCGCGTCGGTTCTTTGCCGGATCCTGCGGCTCATGCCCGCCATCTCAGCGATCCCGCCGGCGTTGTCGCTGATGGGGCCGTATGCGTCGATGGCCAGCCCCGTGGCGACCGTGCTCAGCATCCCCAGCGCAGCGATCGCGATGCCGTAGATGGAGGCCAGCGTGAAGCCGACGTAGATGGACACGGCGATGGCGAAGACTGGCACGATGACGGACTTGTACCCGAGGGCGAGCCCGAAGATGACGTTGGTCGCCGCGCCCGTCCTGCAGGAGTCGGCCACGTCCCGGACCGGGCTGCGCATTGCATTTCAGACACTGTAAACTAGGCAGCTGGAGGAACTTGCTCTGCAGCTAACATGGCATCCATTGTTCCAACCAAAAATTAATTACCTGTAGGCGTTGCTGGTGAAGTACTCGGTGGTGAAGCCGATGGCGAGACCGGCCCAGAGACCAATGGCTACGCAGAAGAACAGGTGCCTGCCATTGCCAAATTGCGAATAGCTTATAAGTTCGGTATGGCGTGCTTTTTTCTCAGGTGGTTTCCAGTAGCGATCGATCGAGGACTGTCATTTTCTTACCAGTTCTTCACTTGCTTCACTTGTCCGAAATCGAACATGGTGAAGTTGGCGGGGAGCGTCGCGAAGGACACGACGAGGGCGGCGACGGTCATGAGCACGGTGGAGATGATGAGCTGCAGCTTCAGCGCCGGCGCGACGCCGCGGACCGTCTTGACCTTGAACAGGTCCGTGGCGAAGAGCGTGGTGAGCAGGCAGACGAGGAGCCCCGCGGAGCTGATGAGCAGCGGGTAGGCCACCGCCGCGAAGTCGTGGTCGGCGCCGAACGAGGAGATGGACGCGACGAACAGCGCCGCGCAGGTGGACTCGGCGTAGGAGCCGAACAGGTCGGACCCCATCCCGGCGATGTCGCCGACGTTGTCGCCCACGTTGTCCGCGATCACCGCGGGGTTCCTCGGGTCGTCCTCGGGGATGTTGCGCTCCACCTTCCCGACGAGGTCCGCGCCCACGTCGGCCGCCTTGGTGTAGATGCCGCCGCCGACGCGCCCGAACAGCGCCATCGACGACCCGCCGAGGCCGTAGCCGGTGATCGACTCGTACAGGCTCTCCCAGTCGTCGCCGTAGTAGAGCCCGAACGCCTTGATGGTGACGTAGAGCACGAGGAGGCCGAGGGAGGCCAGGAGGAAGCCCATGACGGCGCCAGACCGGAACGCCGTGGCGAAGGCCGCGCCGACGCCACGCCGAGCTTCCAGGGTGGTCCTGGCGTTGGCGTACGTGGCGATCCGCATGCCGAGGTACCCGGACACCACGGACGTGATGGCGCCGAGGAGGAAGGCCACGGAGCTGAACGCCGCGTTTGCCAGCGCGGGCTTGCAGGTGCGACCGCTGGTGTACTGGCACGGTCGGCTGTCAGTGCTGAACCGGTGAACGGAGCCCAGGAAGAGGAAGATCACCACGGCGAAGATCGCCGTGAACGCGGCGAGGTACTTGTATTGTGTGAAAAGGAATGAGTTGGCGCCTGCGTATAAAATGATTTGTTATACGAGAAAAAAATGCATTTTCAGACATGAAGTGCTCAATGGCACACACATTTTATACGCTGGAATGCACAGAAATTTCAGGTCCAACAGTTAATTTCCAATAAGAGCGGGAATTTATTTTCTATTTTCTGAACGAAAACGTCTGTGTAAAAGTATACCTATACTATAAGTCTATAAAACCTAGAATTTCTAATTCTACTGTACAAGTCCTCATGATGGGGGGTGGGGTGTTTGACTGGACCTGTCATCTATATCTATATCTATATCTATATCTATATCTGCTAATAAAGAGAGAAAATTTCTTATCCACCTCCTTTTTCCGTCTGCCCCTATACGGGTCTTAATTGGGCCTTAATCGCGCTGTGTCACCATACATATACAACATAAATTGGTATATTCCAACATCAGCCTGACGGCAGCCAGCGCCTGCCGGAGTTACTCCGCCTCCACGATCGCCTGCCGCTACCGTGACGTGACACATATAGGATCATCAGGTGTGCCAAACCCTTCCGATCACTTCCTGCTGGGTGAAACAATGAAACCGAGCACCAAACTCTAATCCTCCGCTGCCGTCGGACGCTGGTTCTTCTAGGATTGCCCGCTTGTGCGTTCGTTCTTCCTTGTGTCAGAGTATGAAACTGATCACCGAGCCCTAGGCCCGTTGCCGCTGTCTGCGATGCCGTTGTTGCTCGCTTTTTTTTATCTTTCTTTATTCATCTTGAGCCCTGAATTTATTTTTCTCTATACTGTACCGGTGTCACCAGATGTGGATTACTAACCCTGAGGAAATTGTGCATGCCTACAAAAAAATTTCAGATAGCTTGAAGATCGAGATTCATCTACGTGTGATACGTGTTGCTGAACCTTTAATTTCGAGGGTTTTAGTGTTTATTCAGTTTTCCTTAAAGAATCTTTATCTGAACCTTTTGTTTGTAAATATTTTCTTCTCTTGGATATGTAATCATTTTTTCTAAAAGTATATTAAGTAGACAACTACATGCGTCGTGCATCCTTTAGATATCTTAGTTGCAGCATGTGTTCGGCTTGAGTTAGCACGTGTTCGGCTGGTAGTAATTCACATCAGGTAATCAACATAATTAGCTAAATAACAGTAATTTCTCTTATGTATAGTTAGTCAATTTGTTCATGCTATGCGCGAGCCAGGCAACTTGCCCAGTTTACCCCTCAACTTGAGCACGTAGGAAGACAAGCGCACCGGTGCAACCATCGGGCATGAAAAAGGAACCACAGGTCGGCGCCATCGAGTGTCGGGCGCTTAGACTGCGCCGAACACTAACGCCGTGGCGTTGGGATGCCGGGCGCTAGGCAACGCCGGTGGGAGGCAAGCTGGCGGTTCGGCGCAGGGGCGACCAGGTTGCAGCGCGAGGACGCGAGGGTGGGAGCAGCATTTGCGACGGCGGGAGGTTGAGGCCTTGCCGCACCGCGTGCACCCGCAAGAAGGATGCCGTAGCAACCATTAACATGAACTTAAGTTTTATTCTCGTTGTAATGTACGGGTATTTTTGATAGTTTGGATAAAAACTCCAACAAAATAATAAAGTGTTGAATGAGCTTGGCGTGATGTAGATCCCGTTGTAACGCACGGGCACTTTTCCTAGTCATCTAAAAAAGTAAGGCCAAACACCGCCTAAAAAATTCTAGGATCGTGACATGCAGCGCCCTTGACCTGCCTTTTGGCTCCTCACAAGCACGCCACGGTCCGGTGTCCACCGGGCCCGTGCCGCCCGATCCGAGGGGACCCGGCCGTGCCTGGCCGCCGCCAAGGCCCATGGCACGCCCAAAGCCAAAGGGGCGGCCCGGTGGTGGCCCGATGACCTCCCCGGCTCGCAAAGTAAAGATGTATGGCCTGCTAAAAGTCCATCAATGTGCAAACAAACCCTACTTCCACCGTCCCACGCTTCAGCCTCTGCTCCCATCCCAGACGAAGACGGGCGATGGCCTTCGCTCACCTAACGCGCCCTCCACTCCGGGCAAGCTCCGGGCGGGCGAATCGACTTCGCACGCCGCGACGCCGCCATTTCTCGGCGCCGGCAGCCATCCAACGTCGAGTTCCGTGGCGCGAAGCATAGCGGCGGCGCGTCACGGAGCAGCGCGCTGGGCAGCGCGAGGTAGCGCGGGGCGACGGCAAGAGCGGGCGCGCGAGGGAGTGCATGTGGCGTGCCAATGCGGGAGCAAGGCGCGACGCGAGGGAGCGGGCGGCGCGCCGCGATGGCTTAACGACGCGAGGAGGAGCTCAGCAGCTCGCGCCGCCGTGCTTCCCATGCTTCCCGTCGCCGTCGGGCTGGCCCGATGGCCCAACAGGCCGTGCTGGGCCATTGGCCGACACGAATGGCCCGCCTTTGAACGGCCCGACAGCCCGACGCGCCGGGCGGGCGGGCGGCACGGCCCGATGGACATCTATAGTCCCGTCACAAAGGTGGGCCAAAGGAGCAACAAAATAGTTTTTTGAGAAAACTAGGCATGAGGCATCAGAGCAAGCATTGCACCACTCATGTTTTTGTTGGCATCATTGCAAATTAGCACCGCTTGCCACGACATGGAAAGTGAAAGTGATGCACTGATGCCTAGGTGCGCCTCTCTCTCCTATTCATCACACTTGAGTACAACACTGTGGAGTCACCCTGGCGTTCGGGTTACCCTTTTTTTTTGGGTCGGGTAATGAAAATCGCTACCCGATATTAGTCCCTAAAAAACACTACCTGAAATTTCGGTACCCGATAGTTCGGTTCGGGTATACCCAATCTACCCAATTTATAGAAAACAACAAAGTACATGGAATTTTAGTAACAATTTAAACAAAATTTCAATAGTAATTTGTGTAGAATTTCAACAACAATTTATGAAGAATAATATATTATAGTCACTTGTTCAAATGAAGAGAATTATATTCAAATAAAGTGATAATTTAAGTGTTCAACTGACGGCACATGTTAAATACATAGGCGAAGGCAAAATTTTGGGTAGTTCGGGTAGTTTGGGTACCGGAGTGCAATACCCGAATTACCCAAACTAATTTCGGGTAATCAAAATCACTATCTGAACTTAGGATCGGGTGCCACGAGTTCAGGTAATTCGGGTCCGGATTCGTAGTTCGGTACGGGTATCGGGTTTTTTTGCCCAGGGTGACCGGAGGGCCTTCTTGCGACTGCACCGCAGCTGCCGCAAAGAAGTGAAGCCAATGCGACAACAATTGATTCTCTCCTCTACGGCTCCTATATATGTTCTTAATAAAGTTGATGTACAAGCTTTATTAAGCATTATGTGCATACTATACATGCATACAAGATGTAGCGACAATGGTGTCCTTTGCCATGTTGTTTAATCCAAAATTAAAATCCTTATTATACTCGAAGTCGTGGTCATCATGTATTAACATTTGAATTTTCTTTATGTCTGACAATGACAGGGTCAGAACAACTGATCAAAAGGTTCTAAGCCACTAAGGTAGCAGATCATTCTGGGCATTGATTTAGGTCAAATAGAAGACGTACACAACGGCATTATACTTGCTTGTTAAGAAAACAGAGGGAGAAAGATCTCGCCTAGGAAACGGCGAAGAAACGTGCACACGCACAAGAGTAGCTGAGTAGGAACACCGAACGCGGCCATGTGCCAATATACTAGGTCAACCCTTTGACCAGAGCACCTTTTCTTAAGTTTGGAGCAAGTTTGAAATAGAAGTTAGAAGCAAGCAGTTCGAAAACAGGTTGCATGCAATGTCCTACATCAGGGTTGACTTACAGTATGGAAATTATATGAGTAATGGATGATACACGTTAATTATCTTGGGGACGGAGAAAAAGGTATGCTTCGACGAATGAGTTCATTGTAATCTTGAACAAATCTAGGCTAGAAGTGTTTCCAAGATTTTTAGTTCTGGATCACATATTATCTGTATCACGGAAAATAAAGCCAGGGAAATCATGAAGCAAAGGAACAATGGAATCATGAAAAATGGTGATCGGTCGGTGACTAGTAGTTACCACAGGTCAAAAGAGTTGATCAACAGAGTAGCAAAGTTTTTTTTTAAAAAAGAGGCGTGGAGATTGACCGATGCATTGAACTCACCAACCGAAATGGCGCTCTGGATCTCGGCGCAGCGCGCCACGGCGATAGTGCCGTCGCCGGCGCCCTCCTCTTCCTCCTCGTCGCGGTCGCCGCCACCGCCCATGCCGACGTCCTCCTCGTCGTCCTCCATCTGGAAGACGGGCCCCCGTGGTGGCCGTTGCCGGGCGCCGCGTAGGCGGACACCTTCACCCTGGAGACGAGGAACCATTGCCACAGCGCGAAGGCGATGCCGATCGCCGCGCACGCCGGGATCACCACGTCCGCCGCCGCCGCAGAGCCCATAGTGTCGTCCCTCAATAACTACCCAAAGGCCGTGAACGACGACGAACCAGAATGCAAGGACGCGTACTAGAGGCGTTGGAAGAATGAGCGCACGTCGTGGCGCTGGTGCCGCTCGCGCTGTGGTCGTTTGCTCGGCAAGTTGAGGGTTTTCTGTGTGTGTGCAGAGAGAGATGTGTGTGCAGAGAGAGAGGGGGGGGGGGGTTTGAACTGCCCTACGTGTTGGGGACGCGATGGAAAGGACAAGGCCGGCCAGTTGCTTCAACCAGACCGTGGAAGACGAAACTGAACGTTAGCCAGACAGCCAGCGTTCTCCGGTGCGTGCATGAATTGGACCAGATTGAATTGGATCCGGTCCGGGCTTTCGATATCTTACCATGTATATATGCTATGCATGCGTGCACAGGTGAATGCATCAACGTTGACGAGAGAATTTGAGTGCACATGGCGAATTAGCTTCGCAAGGAGGTAACGGGGTACCGTAGGTTGCTGGCTTCGGCGCTAAGTAGTCAACAGCTTTTAATTTCTTCCCGTTCAGTTCCTTCTTCAGTTCTCTGTTTAGTTTATGTTTTGTTTTGTGCAAGGTGTAAGGAGAGATCTGTGTTGTCTTGAGCAGGCATGCGCAGCGCGTAGTCGTTAGCTGGAGCAGGACGACTCGAAGGCGCGTTTGTCTGACTCTTGTGGAGACCGGAAGAGAGAGGGCAAATCTATTTCGGTAATGCTGTATCAAGTACTTGGACTCATAGACTCAGGACTCAATTCTGAACATGGATTCATAGAGGCAGCAGGCTCTGCTCCAGAAGCAGCAGAGCGTTCGAGAAGAGATAAAGTTGGTGCTTAATATTCAAACTGCGTGGATAAGCGAGGAGTATTGGGATGCCATCCGATGTTGTCTCTGCAACAAATAAAAGGCGCTTTCAAACCTCTGAAGGACAGAATTTAGAACAAGATACAGCAATGCTTATGAGTAGGCGGCGAGGAAATTCTCATCAAATTAATCCATTGCTCAAGCAATACCCACCTACTCAATGTCGTGGTTTAAACTGCCTAGAGGCTTATGTAAACATAACAGGTGTTGACACTAGTAGTGAGCAAACTTTCAGGACAGGGCTTTAGTCTCGCCCATTTTTGGGCCTCGTCTATTTTTTAGGCCTGGGACTAGAGAAAGACTTTAGTCCCGGTTAATATCTCAAACCGGGACTAACGTCCCCTGCCCAACCGATAATGCAAGAGGCTCTTCAGAGCAGAGGCATTTAGTCCCGGTTGGTAGGTTAAACCGGGACTAAAGATTGACTTTTTGTCGTTTCCAACCGGGACTAATATCTTTTATCCCGGTTAAGAGTCTACAATCGGGACTAGAGGTTGATCATTTAGTCCCTACCAACCGGGACTAAATGTCCACATTGAATATAGCCGTTGTACTGTCCCCAAAGGCCGAGCACAACTTAATTATAAGTCTTTGTTGTACGCGTGTGTTCATCCGTGTTCTTGCTTGGGAACAGTAGCTCTTGCCCAAGGTCGTGAGCTTCATCTCCAATCTGTTAAAGGTTAGCAACTTTATCTTCCAATCTTTCAATGCTAAATGTTTAGATCATTCCATGTTTTATTAATAAACATACAAATGTGTGGTAAATAGAATGATGAACTTAACCCAAAAGAACAGTAGGTGAATAGTAGCCGAAAGAACAGAGATTTGCCTAATTTCTCTTGTGTCCTCTGTAACCAGGGTGATGAGGAAACTAGCTTTCACTTGTTTTTCCGGTGTCCTTTCCGGCTGCTTGCAATTCAATTCCCATTCGATGGAATCTCAATTTCAGTCCCCCTGGATATGCTACTACAAGCAAGAACCACCTTCGGTAATGTCATCTTCAGAGAATTGGTCATACTGCATGTTGGTGGTTTGGAAAATGAGAAACAACATCATTTTGGATAGTGGACAAAAAAAGTCTCACTCGCTGGAGGATTATGTTCAAGTAAGAACTTGGGCTTGGTTTGGATCAAGGCCAAAACCAGTAAAGGTGCTAGAATTAGTGCTTGCAGAGATACCTACATGTAATATCTTTTCTTTTTCTTTTGAGCCTAGAAGCTCTGCACTCTTTTGAAACTAGCCATTCTTTCATTTAATGAAAAATAGAGGGGAGACCCTGTTTCGGTCAAAAAAAAAAAAAAAAAAAAACATGTATGATACGTTTCGAGCCTCCTTGCGGCTCCTTCCTTGTAGTCCTGTCAAATGGTGCTCAAACGGTTATGACCAATGAGCCTAGAGGATCTAGAGCCACATAAATGTAACTTCTCCTAGCTTCTAAAAAATTTAGCACAAAATATAACAAAACTATCACTCACTAGTAGAGAACCGGAACTACAACCACGTCTTCTGCCGGTGGCTGGATCCGTTTTTCAAAATAGCCTCGGCTACATACATCGTACAAAGGTGCTTCATAAAAAGAGTCAAAACCATTTTCGGAAAAATCCTGAACCCTGTCAAACTAGCGCTGAGTTCACATCAACATCCCTCCGACGAGTCGTGAATGGCGGCTAGGGTACGCTACATTGATTTCAAGATGGTGAAAGGTGGAAAGGGCCGTATATCATGTTGGTTTTCAATGGATTAAATGTTATCATGTTTTGAGCTGATGTAAGTATTAAATGTTCCTTTGACATTTAGTAATCGTTTGACGTCTATATTTTTGAAACAAAAGTTTACGTCTATATTACGAATATATAGATTTTTTCTATTTTTATCTCATCAATTGCTAGACTCCTATCGCCTGTTCGGTTCCGGGACTTACGGGGTTGGGTTGCTTCCATCCCTCATTTTGGAGATGACTCCAACCCCTCTCATATTTGATTAAGATTTGGTTGAGGAAGGGTTGAACCCATTTTTTTTTGTTTGCTTGAGAGATTGAGGTGTGTGGAATGAACAACAGTTATCATTCTGTCATCCTTATCTCCAACACAGTCTCGCCGAGCAGCATTGCCGGCCACAACATCCGCCGCCACGGCACGACGCCCTCTCCGCCGCCCGAGCTCTCGGCGCCCAAGATCCCGTCGTCCCACCCCTCCGCTCTCACAAGCAGCGGCGGCAGCCTTGCTGCTCACCGGCGCAGCACCGGGCAGGCCCGCTCGGGGTGGCATGAGGTGCCAGGGGGCGACACGCCGCACCCGCACGACGAGACGGGTGGCGGCGGCGGCCTTGCTGCTCACCGTAGCAGCGCCGGGCAGGCCAGCGCCCGAAGCCCCTTCCCCCTTCCGCCGAGCTCGCTTCCGCGGCGCTGGTCACGACGGAGAAAGAGGTTCTCTCTGTCCGCTCTCGACGGGCGCTTAACGACGGAGAAAAAGAGGTTCGCTCCGTCCAGCTAGGGTGAACCCGCATCTACACAGAATATGCTGCCCACGGACCGCTCCAACCCACTCGTCCTCTATCCAAACAGTGCAAAAATGAGGTTCGACCCAACTTGGATGGACTCGCTCTCTAACCAAACAAACGGCTAGTGTAGTAGCATGCCAGGGAAACATGTACTCGTATTTTTGGCTAAATGCATTTCTGATTTTCATTTCGGTTATGAAATGTCTCCCGTGGGACATGCTACTACACTAGCCGTTTGTTTGGTTGGAGAGCGAGTCCATCCAAGTTGGGTCGAACTTCATTTTTGCTACTTTTGCTGGCACCACAAATTAGCAAGCATCTCAAGAATGTTGACTTTGTGTGATAATCCTGGTCGTCTGTAATAACTAAGTGTTCGGTGGCTGCTACAATTAGTCATCCCTAGAATGGCTTTTAGTAGTTTTGTCTGGTGGTCAGGCAGGTAGTTAGTATTACCTAGGCCTGTTTCTCTTTTCTCTACATTTCTGATACAGTCTAAACTCGATGTATTTCCGTTAAGTCTTTTTAATGGAAATGGGGAAGGTTCCTCGGTTCAAAAAAAAAAAAAAAAAGTCTCCCGTGACTCTTGAATCTTAAAAGTCCTGGCGTGGTAAAATTTTCAGTCTCTGGTGTCGTGAGCGTAATCTCACGAAGAAATTTATAGAAATAGAATATGCGTTTCTATGTTTATAGAGAGAGAGAGAGATATTAGTGTGCGCGTGTGTGTTTGTGTTTAAAACGAAGAAAATGTCTCGAGTCCCATCAAATCATGTGAATTTATATCCTGTCCTCAGCTGGCGTGGTGCTTACTACTCTCGCAATAACATTGCTTACCTCAGCGTTAGAAGCTTGAGAATGAAGAAACGTTAATTAACTATTGGATGTCAGCCAGGCTGTCACATCCTCGTGCACAACCTCACTGAAAGTGAATGCTGTGAATGCACTGCCAGTGTTTTGTTCAATTCAGCACCGAAAAGCGTCACGGCTGGTGTTTGTTTGTTTGTTTTTGACAAGAAGCAAATATATTATCAGCAGCAACTAGCTGCACATATTTTACATCATTCAGGTTTACAGAGAGTAAAGCCTGATACAAGGAACATTGCCCATCAATATGAGGATAGGAGCAAGAGGTATCTAACTGTTGAGGATACACATTTTTTTTGCCTGTCTAGCCATGGCATCGGCAGTAGAGTTCAATCTCCTGCTAATTTTGCATATTTTTGTGTTCATGACGCTTGAAAAGTTGGAGAAGTGCTGAGTGAAGTGCTTAATGGTCCACTCAAGAGGGTTGGTATGGTCGTCCGAATGAAGGAACGTGACAAGCTGTTCACTGTCTGAAAGGTAATTGACCTGTTGTAGGTTGAGGTTGTGGACAATAGTGGAAGCAAGAGCCAAGGCAGACGACTGATCAGCCATGAGGACCGAAGTGGACGGCTGAAGAATAGCCTGAACGAAAATCTCCTGCATCGGTTGGACGTGAAGGTTTTGAATAAAAATCCTGTAACCTTTGGTTGAGAGTGTGTGCAATGTTCGTCGTCCTGACTTTGTGATCGTCGAACCCCCGTACACTGGATCACCGCCGATTGGTTGAGGGGACAACTTGCAAGTGATGTATGGGAGATGTAGGCATGTAGCAATAAAAACTTCAATTCTACCAAGGAAAATCAGCTCGCTAGCTCACTCTCAACTACGTACTTCATCGTTCTCTTGTAACTCTAGTCAATCTTGCTACTGGTTTAGATACAGACTAGAGATATTTTTCTAAAACCTCCACGCAGAAATATATGAGTGACACCCTAATAATAAATCTAAGATAAATATGAGTTTTTTTCTTTTTTTTCCTCAAACACGTAAAAGATTTGTGCTTATTTATATTAAAGAGAAAAAGTTTCGATACAACAGGGATGACAGTAGTTTCTCAAGAAGTTCTGGGAATTCCCAACCCATAAGCACTACTTATCTTATTACTCGCTGCAGTAGACAATCGTGATTCCTGAGACCCGCCAAACCAAGGACTTGGGGGAGACCAAGCCCTTGAGGTTTGGCTGCAGCGGCGCTTATGCGCACCGACCACTAGCTGCTCTAGGAACAGATCCTTAAGGGGCTTCATGTTATCTGTGTCTTGGCTGAAGCATAGGTCGTAGTCGGACGCTGACACTTCCTCTAGCGTAGGTGCTTCACCAAGCCTTTTCTTCACAATGTATTCACCTTGCTTGGAAACCGGTATGCGGGAGAGGCTCTGGGCTGTGATTCACCTGCTGCGTGTGGGCATCCTCGGCCACAGCGTGTCGTCGACCATTACATGCAACAACAGTGGCGGCGGTCATGGCTTCATGACCTTGTCCCTGAAGATCTTGAAGCGACGCTGGTTGAAGTTGAGTTCGCGACAGCAGTGGCATGCAACACCCTGCATTACAGGGGGTGTGCACAGCGCTCCGTCCTGCACGCCTGTAGCCGGCTCTTCCTGATCCACCGTGTTTGGGTCTGCCTGCATCGGACCAAAGCCCCCTGATCACCAACTGTGGCTGCATCGACGTCCGAGGAGCCATTGAACACCAGTAGCTTAGGTGAGATCGACCGACCCTAGCGAGGCGAGGTGGGGCGCGAAGTAGGTACGACGTCGATTGGAACAGAGTCTCGTGCGAGCGGCTGACACCTACATGCAGTGCCTCCTCTCATCATACGCTCGGCGAAGACCCTGTGGCGCCCCCCCTACGGGGAGAGTGAAGTCGTGCGCCCAACAACATTGGGTCGTGTGCCCGGTCTCGACCCGTTGTGGTGTCCCAACATGGAGCCAGCGACAACGGGTTGACCTCGTGGCGCACGCACTGGTTAGCTCACCATGCGACGCCTAGGCATTGGTAACGGATGATGCGACTTGGACCACACGCCCGCGGAGAACCCATCACCGCTGGGGGTGTCGTTGGCGCCGATGTCATTGCCGCCGCGCCGATGTCCCTAACCGCGTGCCCGCACGGTCTAGCTCGAACCCACCGCACCTCCGGTGTTGAGTCCTGGTGAAGCGGTGATGGACTCTAGCCAGCTAACCCAAGGCAGCAACGGGAAAGTGCTACCGTGGACGGTCACACCTAAGCGGTGCTCGCCGCCGGGCTGACCCGACGTTGCCATCGCCGTCGCCGAGGCCTTCCAGCACCCCTCATAGCACCGAAGGCTTGCTGGGAGCCAGCAGCAGCACGCTGTGGCAGGTCGATCCCCCTTGTCGAGGACCTAATAGCGCCTTAGACAATGTGCAGTCCCTAGCGAGGTGGTGGAGGCCATGACAATGCAGGTAACGCCATGGCAATCGACAAGTTGCCACGTGACGCCGAATAGGACAAGAAATTCAAACACATGTCTGAAGTGCTTCAGGGATCTTTCGGGAGCCGATCGCTAGCCGAGTGAGGCCCCCACTGAGCCGCCACCGGGTGGCGACTCGGCAAGGAAGGATGTCGCACCACCCGGCGCCGCGCACTCTCCCCCGAGCATCCGAGGTGTTGATGGGGTCGGGATACAACGCCACTCACCGGCTGCAGACGCAGCCCGATCACGCTTCCCTCGTTGTCGTTGAGGCTCAAGGCGCCCGCTCACTTGCCGCCTCCATTGACCGAGAGCCTCGGCAGGGCCAACCATTGGTTGTGCCCTAAGGGGGGCGGACAGCCTACGGCGGGTGACGGGCGACATCCGTAGGAGGGGGGCAGCTTATCGTCGGACTCATCGCCCGTCGTCATCCATCCAATGGCGGTGCTCGGGCGTCCCTCCAAGCGGCCTCGCGGGTAGAAATGTGCAGCATGGGGAGACAAGGCGGACGACGGGCTCGGGGACGGGAAACAAAGGCATGCGAAGCAACCACATCCTCATCCTCGCTGCGAAGCGCCCTCGGCGATGACCAACATCCGCCCACCGCCATCGGAAGAGGCGTAGCCTCCTTTTCATTCATCGCAAGAACTAGAGGAGAAGAGGCGGCGGCCCTCGCGGGCGTCGACAACGTCTCCGAGCTAGCATAGACGTCGGCTGGGGAGGGCGAAGCTAGAGGCAAAGCGCGCAAAGGCAAAGGATGCCGGGTCCCGGTGGCGGTGGTGGTGGGAGCTGGCCCCGCTATGTCGACACCATCCTCAACTCGGGCGTAGAGCACGCTGTTCGAGCCTTGCGACGGGGCCTCTCACCCACCGGTGGGGCAAGCGCAGTACCATGCCTAGCCACCGCCTGGTCGCGCGCTGGGGAGGGGATGGCCTACACCGGGGCACCGCCACGCGTCATCGTCGTCGTTGAGGAGGTGGAGCCTCCACCACTAGATATGGCTTTGTTGCCGGTGGGGTGGCCGCTAGGCAGCCCCACACTCGTTAGCTCCGCCGAAGGCTACGGCCACGGTCCCGGAGGCAGCAATTCAGCTGGCTCCAACGAGGGCGGCACGGGCGGGCCCACCGCTGCTACCGCGGAGGCTTCGCTGATCCGCCGGGAAGGGGGTCGCTATAACAGAATCCGCGGGGGGGTGGCCTGGAGGGGACGGGAGAGGGGTGAGAGGATGGGGAGGGGAGCAGAGGGGTGGGGTGGAGAGTGTGCCGCCAGCGCCGCCCGCCGCGCGGCAGGGTTCACACTCTTGCCAAAACATTTCTAAAGCATTCACGTCCTTCCCATGCATATTCATCTCATCTCCAAAAAAATTATTAAAAAAATCATAAATATTCACTTTGATACTTTGATAGACTCGAATTCTCGTCCAGAATAATAAACATTAGATCTATTATATTTTTTAAAATTACCAAACCTGATAAATTAAATGAGATCTCGACATGTACAGGGTGTCCGGCAATGGGTGCTCGGCAAAGTTGCCTTCTTTGCCTAGTGCCCGGAAAGGGTGCTCGGCGAAGTTTTTTTTTAAGAAAAGGAAAAAAAAATTCTTTGCTGAGAGCCAGGTACAGGGTGCTTAGCAATGTTTTTTTTGTCAAAAAAAGAATTTGTTTTTTGCGGAGAGCTCGTCTGTGCGGCTCTCGGCAAAAAAATGAAATAAAAAAAGAAAATCTTTGCTGAGCGGGCATCTCCTGGTGTGACGCTCCCAAAAAAAGAGGCGGCCATTTTCCGTCAGTTTGAACTGGACCTTTTTTTTTTCTGAGTGGCCAAACCGACCCTCGGTAGAGTCTTTGTCGAAAGTCTGTGATGCGGTGCTCGGCAAAAGAGCCTCTGCCTTGGAAAAAATCCCCGGAGGTTCTTTGCCGAGCACTAGACCACTTTGGTGCAGTGAGAACCGGATCCCTCTGACGTGTGGAGTGTCTTCCAGTGGTGTATATATATATATATACACACACGCAGCACGTCTTCTCGATCAATGGGACTGGACACGCAGAGTAGGATTTTTTAGAAGAGGAGACGCAGAGTAGGATAGCTGACTTGGCTATTGAGGTGATCTAAATGGTGGACCTCTCAACCATTGATGGTCTCGGCAATGGCGGTGTCATCGCTGCGGCCGTGCTTACCGTCCTGCTGGTGGCGCTTAGCACGTACGGCCGTCGTTTGTGCCGGCACCCGGCAGTCCGCTTCGTCGTGTGGGGTGCCTCCATGGTATTCCTGCCGCTCTCCTCCGCCATCCTCTCCGCCCTACTGAGCAGGGTCAGGGAGGAGTTCAAGTGCTGGAGCTCTAATAATGCCCATGCCTCCAACCCTAGTCCCCCTCCCCCTCCCCCTCCCCCAATGGGTCGGAACAACCCCGACGTCCAGAATATGTGGACGCTGCTCCTGTGGCTCGTGCTCATCCTCACCATCAAGTGCAACGCCAACATGGCGGCGACGGCCGTCACCGCTGCGGCCTCCTTGCCTTCGGACGGTGACGCTAGCGTCGACGGCTACAGGATCAGGCCCCCGTGGAGAACCTCGCGGAGTACGCCTGGCTGGCCTACCTTATCTGCCTCTGCGTTCCGGTGGCGGAATGGCTGGGCGGTCTCAACAAAGCCATCTTCTTCTTGTTCAGCGCGCTTGGTCTCGCCAAGCTGTTGCTCAAGCTGGCGGCCTTCTACAGCGCGAGCGGCTCGTTCGCGCTGGGTAAGAACGCGCGCCTTATCGCCGGCTACATGGAGCAGCTCGTCACCGACGGCGGCCGGGAACAAGTGCCGCGCTACATAGTGATGGGAGAGAAGAAGAAGCACGTCGAGGAGAGCCCTCAGGGATACCGCATAAAGAGTGACGCCCTGCAGGACAGGTTCAGCGGCCTCGTCACACTGGACCGCGTGTGGCGGCTGGCTGAGCACGGGGATGGCGTGCTCGCCGAGAGGGTGGAGCTCAGGGACCTCTGCCTCTCCTACTCGCTCTTCAAGATCCTGCGGCGGCGGCTGTCAGGGTACCCTCTGGCCGACGCTGGGTCCGCCGAGGCGCTTAGCTTCGTGCTCAGAGGCATGGACAGCGCCGGCACGGGCGGCGCCGACAGGGTGTTCCGTGTCCTCGTGGATGAGCTCTGGTTTGCAAGTGATTTCTACTACTCTCCCATCCCGTTGTGCATCTTCGGCGGATGGTGCGCCGCGCTCAACTACATCTGTTCCGTTCTAATCATCGTCGGAGCCGTTGCTGTGGGATGTTTTTATCAGTACAAGGGTGTGATACACTACACGTCGTACAAGGTAATCACGTACTTGCTCCTGTTCACCGTCTCGCTCGTCGAGGCATGGGAGATCGTCACCGGCGTGTGCTCCAACTGGACCAAGATGGCGCTGCTCGGCCACTACATAAGGCACCAGTCGATGTGGCGCCGATCCAGCTGCGCCCACGCGGCGCTCACTGCGATGCTGCACCTCACGCCGCCGGCGAAGCGTTGGCGGGACAAGCTCGGACAGAACTCGGTGCTGGAGCCTAGCCGCTTCCGCAGGCGGACCGGGCTTCTCTCGGAGCAACTATACGGCAGTTCGGGGCTCATGACGTCCATCCCGGTGTCGCCGTTAGTCAAAGACGCGGTGCTCCGGGCACTCCGGAGGAGCTACGGGGACGGGGCGAGCCAAGACAACAGCGCAGCGGCACGCCGAGTCGGCGGCGGCAAGGTGGACGCTGACGGGAGCAGCAACACGGAGCTCATCCTCGTGTGGCACGTCGCCACGAGGCTCTTCGAGATGAAGTCGACGTCAGCATCGCCGGATATGATCGCCGCCTGCCACCTCTCCTACTACTGCGCCTACCTGGTAGCGGCGGCGCCGGAGCTGCTGCCGGATTCCGCGGTGTGGACCAGAGACGGTACAAGGAAGTGTCCGACGACGTGCGCGCCGCGCTCGGTGCAGATGGCGGCGTCGACGGCCAGTCAACGACTGCCGAGAGGTATGAACGGCTGTTAGCGGAGCTGAGCAAGGCCTCGCGGGACACCGTGCTGCGCCGGGGCGCGGAGCTCGGCCGGCACCTGGTGGAAGAGTACGCCGAGGACGAGGCGTCCGCCTGCCGGATCCTGGCCGACTTCTGGTCCGAGATGGTGCTCTTCGTGGCGCCGTCGGAGAATGCCAAGGGCCACGTCCAGGCCATGGCGCGCGGCGGCGAGTTCATCACGCTCATCTGGGCGTTGCTTCTCCACGCTGGCGTCACCACAAGGCCTACTGACACGCCGGGCGGTGCTATCCCGTAATCAGTGGAGGTGAAACATATGTATTGTAGTACAACACGGTAGTAAACTCGTGTCGCCTTTACCTCTGTGCCTCTATGTTTTTAGTTTAAACGAATGCATGCTCATAAAACTGTAGCTCGTCATTTCATTTCAGGACAAAGGTAAGAGGTAACTATATATATATATAGCTCCTCGTACTACTTGCGTACACTGCTACACAACAGGGATAGTGTATCACTTTTAATCACCCCTACATAATAGGGATATATCACTTTCTTGTAACATATCCGTGAATGTGTTCTAATGAAATTTCATAATAACACAAAATAGTGTGTGACTTGGGCTGTAACACAAAATGCCGTTTTATAAAAATGTGTTACTAACATTAATTATAAATACTGCAAAATTAATGTTACTAACAGCTATTATGAATGATCAGTGGAGGTGAAACATGCATGTATATATTGTAGTACAACACGGTAGTAAACTCGTGGCGCCTTGCCTCTATGTTTTTAGTTAATAACACAAAATAGTGTGTGACTTGGGCTGTAACACAAAATGCCGTTTTATAAAAATATGTTACTAACATTAATTATAAATACTGCAAAATTAATGTTACTAACGGCTATTATGAATGATCAGTGGAGGTGAAACATGCATGTATATATTGTAGTACAACACGGTAGTAAACTCGTGGCGCCTTGCCTCTATGTTTTTAGTTTATTCGAATGCATGCTCATAAAACTGTAGCTCATCATTTCATTTCAGGACAAAGGTAAGCAGGTTACTGTATAGCTCGTACTATAAACCTGCGTACACTGCTACACCATAGGGATACTGTACAACCTTTTTTTTTCCTTTGATCTTGCTTTGTAAGAGTTAGTGGTACAGATACATCAAGATGTAATATTCACATTGATCTGAAATTCATATTGAGCCGTATTACTTCAAGATGTAATATGCACATTCTGAAAAATGTATGTCCCTTTAGAAGATATCCCATTTTTCAGATTTCTATCATCTCTATTTTCAGTAGCCTGATTTGTATCTCCTATACACAGAGATTAAAATAAGGAATTGAGTCATCTGGCATTTAATTTCTCCCTAAAATATGCAGGTACTGAGAGTGAAGAAAAAGGAGGTTCTCTATACTCTCTGATTATAAATCGAGGGAATATGTCTTAGCCTTTGATAGCCGATCGATGTTGCTTAGGGTTTGCGTTTGTATGCCTTTCAACATATCCCCATGCTCTCTACAGGATGGATGATGGCTTGCATTTCAGAATGATCAGTTGATTTGAAGAAACAACCTGTTCAAGCTGTCCTTTGTTTTTATGAACTTGCTTTGTGGGACTTAGTAGCACAGTTACTTGACATTTTTAGAACTTGCTTTGTAGTAGGTATGGCACAGATGTTGTAAATGTAGAGATTATTCTTTTATCTGAAATAAATAATGGCCTTTTGAGCCCCTTGTGTTCTACTACATCTTGATGGTTTACAAGAATCTTGGCATATATGTATAAGCACAGATTCAGACATCTGAGCACGCTAAAAGTATCCAGATCAACATCCAACATCATAAGGTACTCTAGAGTGAGATATTAATGAACAAAACACAATTACATATTTTCATTGAAATGTAAAACTTTCTAGCAGACAACGACATTGCGGCATTTTGGTGAACTCCGAGTAAAAGATACTCCCTCAATCCCGAGAAAACATGCAATTCTCGATTCGAGAAGTCAATATTTTCAAACCTCATCGACAATTATATATTAAAATATACAAATATTTATACTAAGTAATTAGAATCATCGGAAAAAAATTTAAGTCTAGTTTTTTTTAATAAATTTATTTGGAGATATAAATGTTGCACGTATTTTCTACAAACTTAGTCAAAGTTGAGAAAGTTTGACCGACACGTTTCCCATAATTGCATGTTTTTACGTGACGGAGGGAGTATATAAATCCTCCTTGGATGCAAGTTGCAGGGGCAGAAGATTGCTCAACAATAATAGTACTCCCTCCGTTCCACAATAATTACAACTATGGGTTCCGTACCATAAAAAATAACCTATGTTTGACCAAATTTCTACCAAATACTATTCATATTTATAGTTTTAAATTAATTTATTAAAAAACTACATTTCGTAATAAATCTAATAATATTTATTTGATAGCATAAAGATTGATAGTTTTTATCTATAATTAATCAAACTTGAGATACTAAACCGTGATACTATGCTACTAGAATTGCAAGTATTTTGGAACTTTTAAAAACAAAAACAGAGCAAGCTGTGGCTTCCAAGCAGCTGCCTACTGGAAAATATTACGCGCACCCCGAGACCATCCCTGGACCAGTCGGCGAAGACTTGGGTGCTCTGCAAGTCCACGCCCATCCTCGCCGCGGCGGCGACACTCGCAAATCGAGATCCGGAGCAGACCCATCCGGCCGGCGAGATGGACCTCGTGGTGGGTGCCCTGTCGGGCATGGTGGACGCACTGCCGGGGAAGCTCGGCGAGCTGCTGGAGCAGGAGTATGCGTTGCTCTCCGGCGTCCGCGGCGACGTCCTCTTCCTCCAGGCCGAGCTGTTAAGCATGCGCGCCGCCATCCAGCACTGTGAGTCCCTCGACCACCACGACTCCCAGACCACTGGATGGATCGGCCTCGTCCGCGAGGTCGCCTACGACATCGAGGACTGGGTTGACCTCTTCGGCATCCACGTCGACGGCGGCGCCCAACCCACTTCCGGGTTTCGTGCCTGGTTCCGTCGCGGTATGGACAAGTTAACGGCGCTCCCCGCCCGCCACACCATCGCGAGCGAGCTCCAGGGCCTCAAGGAGCGCGTTCTTGAGATTAGCGAGCAGCGGAATCGCTACAGGCTCGGCACGACCAGCACCACGTCGCAGCATCCCCTTGATCCCAGGCTTTCTGCGCTCTTCGTCGACCCCGGAAGCCTCGTCGGTTTGGGTGGGAAAGTGGAGGATGTGTCCAAGATTGTCATGGACGCCGGCGGTAGCGGCACTAGCGAGCTGAAAATCGTCTCCATTGTCGGGATGGCCGGCTCAGGGAAGACGACGCTCGCCAATGCAGTGTACCAGCGTCTTCAAGCAGACAACACCTTCCAGTGCAAAGCTTTTGTCTCCATCGGACCGAAGCAGGACATGGTGAAGACAGTCAAGGACATGCTCTCAAAACTCAGCGAACGGCACCAAGGAGGCGAGGACATTAACCAACTCATCCAAAGGGTGAGAGAAATACTGGAGAAGAAGAGGTATGCCTACTTGTCTAGCATGGCCTGCTGAATTTTTCGCAACCAGGCTACAGAATCACAAGCTGATTTGGTAATATTTTGCTTCATCTGTGCATCCTTTTGGACCATTTAACAGGTACCTCATTGTGATTGATGATCTATGGAGTTGTGAACAATGGCGAGCAATAAGTTGTTGTTTTCCAGACAACAATCTTGGTAGTAGGATAATCACCACAACCAGGAATGATGCGTTGCCCACCAATCATCATTCCGGTTCAAGCAAATTTGTCCACAAGATCGGCCTCCTTACTGACAATGAAGCCGAGGAATTGTTTCTAAAGAAAGCTTTCAGCAGTCATAATGGTTGCCCACAATATCTGGAGGATGCTTTTAGAAAGGTTCTGAGAAAGTGTGCTGGCCTCCCACTTGCTGTGGTTAGCATAGCTGCCAAGCTAGCACAGAAGCAATCAAGAGATGAATGGGAAAAGCATGGATTGAACTTGCTATGCAGTTCACATCCAGATGAGTCAGATAGGCTGAAGCAAATACTCGATCTTAGCTACAATGATCTACAGCCACAACTCAGGTCATGCTTGCTGTATCTGAGCATATTTCCTGGTAATTTAGAAATTGAGACAGAGCGCCTAGTGAGGAGATGGATTGCTGAAGGATTCATCGCTGGAAGCAAAGAGGAGACGGCAATCAGTTACCTGAATGAGCTAATTGGCAGAAACTTGGTACAACCATTGGGTCTGAACCGTGATGGTATCCCAAGGCGTTGCAGAGTCCACCCAGTGATATATGATTTCATTGTTTGCAAGTCCATGGAAGACAACTTTGCCACTCTGACGGATGCTCAACAAATCCCAAACAACAACAGAACTGTCCGTCGGCTATCCCTAAATTTGAAGAACAATAGCAAGGAAGATCAACCTGCAGCCCGAAATGAGTCTACTGACTTATCTCATGCTCGCTCAGTCACTGTCTTTGGTCACGCCAGTGCCTCACCCCTCGTCTGACTGATCTGAAAGTGGTGCGTGTGCTGGACCTTGAAGGCTGCAATGGTCCTGTGTGCTTGGATGGCCTATGCAAGCTGGTGCTGTTGAGGTACCTGAGCCTCAAAGGCACTGATGTCAGTAAACTCCCAGAGGAAATTGGGGATCTAAAGTGTTTGGAGACACTTGATGTGAGGTCAACAAAGGTGGAAGAGCTGCCTCCTAGTATTGTCAGGCTGGAAAAGATAATGCATTTGCTTGCTGGGAGTGCCAGGCTTCCTTGTGGGATGCCAAAGATGAAGTACATACAGTCATTGTCATGCGCTGGTAACACCAAGAGCTCTGCCAGCTTCGTGGAAGAGTTCAGTAAGCACGATAACTTGAGGGAACTGGAACTGTATTATTATGCAACTGAAACGCCTGGAAATGAGAAGCAAATCGTTTTCCCCCATAATGGGCTCCAGACTGTTAAACAACTGTGCATCCGGTGCACATCACCATCTGTAACATTTGAGCCCCGCGTACTGGCAAAGGTCCAAGCACTCGAGCTGAGGTTCAAGAAAGGCCGTGCTGATGAATCAAGTGGTGTGTCTGGCTTAGAGCATCTGTCGAGCCTGAAGCATTTGGTCCTCGAGTTTGAGAAGCATGATGCAGGCGCGATGGCGACAGTTCATGCAGTGAGGAAGGCTGCTGAGGGGCTGCTTCTAGATCATCAATATATCACTATAAAGGTGGATGGGAAGAACTACTAATGCATTGAGGATTGAGGAAGAGGTAAGCTACACCTATAAGCTTTATCACAAACAGTGTAACGCGTCTGCTGATTCTGTCATTCAGTGTCTAAGCACTTCAACATGCGATACATTCATGGTTTACTGAAATGTTAAGACTTAAGAATGTTTCAGTTTCCCGTGCTGTAAACTTTCTATTTAATGATGTGTAACTCATTTATATTTTTTCAAGATGTTTTCTGCCACGGTTCTTGCTTTGGGGACCCTAAGTTCTTGAATGGTTTTGACATCGTTGTGAAACTGCACGACTAGATGGACAGAAAAGATAAAATAGAACCTTGCGCCGCCGCCCCAAACCTTCCACCACCGCTGGTCCCCCTCCCTTCTCCTCCGGCATCACGTCGGGGGTTGAAGGGAGTGGGGATCCATCGTTTTTAATAAGTTTTTTCCTAGTTGATCGAGTCTTCAAGGTTTAAGGTTTCTCCGGAGATCCAATCGAAGAGATTGGCCACGGCGTAAGGCGTCGTCAAGATCATCGATGGAGCAATGGAGCATGTCGTTCCTCAGCGGTGATGGCAAGACAAAGACATCACTATTGATGGAGAATAAGGTACTCCGGCCCTTCCTTTTTCTTGCTATGGTTCTATGCAGCCATGACGATGAGCCAGTGAGATTTAGTTTTCCAACGATATCTATCCGGATGTCCGTTGGACTTGTGTTCTCATGACGAATCTGGTGAAGGCAACGACGATGAGTTCGACGACGTAATCGGCGGCGCCAATTTCATTCTGTTTCCATGTGGAGTTTTAGCAGTTTATTCTTCTTTTGCAAAATTGATGGGTATAAGGATGACGACGGTGGATGGTGAGATGGCCCTGTTCGTTCATATCGGAGCTTGTGTCCGTGGCATATCCGTTTGGGATGGTGATCCTAGATGGTGGAATTTATGGCTTTTTCAAGGTTTCTTGTCTCCCATCAATGGAGGTGGAGTAGTTTGGTTTATTTTTGTAATGAGGATGTAACTCGCTTTAGTATCAATGGAATTTTTCCTTATCGCAAAAAAAAACCTTAAAATTAATTTTTCAAACTATCTTAAAAAACAAAATTGGTTTGGCACCCTTTATAGGTCCTTATATAGGCACTCATTAATAGAGCCTCATTATTATAGACCGGGTTCCTCTGTTGATCATTAAAAGATACAGACTGTCTTAAACCGATAACCTCTTTTGATAGTTGATTAAAATTGTGGACATGATTACCTCTTTTAATAGCTGATTAAGACCATGGATAGTTTAAGATGACCGCCTCTATTAATAAAGAGTAAAATGCTTTTGTAGGCCAATGAACTTGCACCACCGGGCCAAATAGGTCCATCACTAGGAAACCAGATATCGACCTCTCAAACTTGCGATCCCGTTCACTCCGGATCCATCCACCAAAACCAGCCCGGTTTTTTGTTGATGTGGCATGTCCACCGTGGATTGGGCTCGTGCCATTTATCAAAAACAACCCCAATCCTACTTACACGGCGTCGGTTGTGCGCTTGGCGCCGCTGCGGCGGCACTAGGTGCGGGGAGCTCGACCACCCGGCATCATTTATCTGTTGGGGATCCGCCGTGGTGGCCATCGAGCCGCCGTGCGCATCTCCATCGTCACGGGTCGGCACGGAGACCATGCCGGAGGAGCGTACGCTTGCACCTTGGTGTTGTCGGACGACGGAGGCGCTAGCATGGGCATGGCGTCGGTTGGGCGCTAGCATGCGCCCACGATTTAGCGGCGGGGAGCTCACGGTCCCGCCCCACGGAGACGCGGTGGGCTAAAGCCGACGGCGGCGGGCCCGGCCCGACAGGCGCTCAACGCTTCAGCGTCGGCTCGCATGGCCGCTACCGATGCCCGTGGAGATGCCGCTGCGATTGCTCAAGGAGGCATGGAGTAGATGGCCGGCTCGTCAACCACCACACGCCGCGAGGAGGACACCTCCCGGGCGGCGAGGGCGAGCCTACGCATGAGGCGAAGTGGCGGGCGGAGCACGCGTGTCCGGTGAGGCGGAGCCCGCGTGCACGCCCGCGATCTTGACCTCGCGCGCCCCGCCGCGGCGGCTAGGTGGAGCCCGCCGTGGCACGTGATGCCGGGGGCGATGGTGAGGCGGCGGCGGACGTCCAGCTCACCAAAGCATTTGTAATCGGGATAATAGGCGGCCGTCTGCCCAAAAGAGATTTGGTATACGACAATATTCCTTATCCACCCGAATGGCATAAAAAAATGTAGGATCCTGTAATTGTTTATTTCTCAGATATTTAGAAAATGTTTGTGCATCATTGGCTTCTAAGTATTGTCTGCGCTCGCGACCAACGTTATAGCAATCTATCTTACAAAATGGTATTTTGTCTTCCCCTCCATAATGCTCTTTCATGAAATAAAAAACTTGGGCTGGCTTCATTCCAACATGTCGTATCTGTCCAATTAATTGTCTATCTGCTTCTATAACCTCTCGTTGGGACCTCATGTGCCTTATTAGGACTAGCAAGATAATGGTTATGCTCTAGTACAACCTTTTGCATTGTCCAAAGATTTTCCTTGCTGATACTAAACCGAACACGAAGCGTCACAACCGGTCCTTGTAATATCCTTTTGTGATTGTTCATTCCTTCGATACCCTTGCCGGTTGCAAACTAAAAATTTCTAATTTAGACTACCATCGGGCGGCGCTTCGACGAGCTCTTTCTAACACTAAACCCAAATAGTTGTTGTACATCTCATAGGCCTTTTTCTCGGATTCAAATGTCATGCGCCGATTCGGCCAGATTGGGCCGGAATTGACACGTGTTCGTCGACCGTTGAAGCTCCCCGAGATGGCGTGACGGGCTGCGGCTTCTCGCCGTGGCGGCGAGCAGCAAAGACGAGCAACGAGGTGGAGGAGGAGCCGTCGGGAGGGGAGGAGGCGGCGGGCGGCCGGGCCGTGGCGCTGGGCGGCGCGGTGCGGGTGGGGCGGCGGCGGCGCGGTGCGAGGAGGAGGCCAAGAGCGAAAAACGATAGATATGTTTTATTTGCTTGCTTATCCCCTAGAGATTACATGCCTCTTGCTTATATAGCCCGACTAGTGGGACTTGTAATCTAAGCAATCTCTATAAGGTTCCCTTATACGACTGGGATACCTTTTATAAGCAACTCCTATTTTATTATCTCCTAATAAGGGTCTCCCTTATAGATGAGATAGCCCCTTGCACACCAAAAATTACCTAAGATAATCCTAACTTGAAAGCGAAGCAAACTCGGAGTCAGACGAGAGGGAAAGCGGGCGGCGTGGGCCCCGCCCAAGGGCGCTCGCCGGCGGCCGGCGGCCGCCGCGTTTGGCCCAATTAGCCACTCTCGCTGGCCCAGTCGTTCATGACATCTCCCACCGTTCGACGAGGCGGCGCGGCCCATCGTGCCCCAACCCACCACGTAGTGGCGAAGGGCGCACCGATCGGGAGGTAACCACCTCAGCCCGGAAGTAGAAGACGAGGACCGCGCTTGTCGTTGTCGTCGTTGCAGTAATCGGGCGTCCTTGTCGGGCGAAGGAGAAGTCGAGGTGGAGGTCGCCGGAAGTAGATGTTGAACTTGAAGCTCGGGCCGGGCCGCACGGCGGGGCGTTCCGCCCATGCACGACGCATGACGGAGGCGCCGGGTCCCAGATGCTTCGATCATCCGGGCGGGTCGGCGAGGAGACGTGTAGGTGTAGGTCGTCGCACCGCTACCTTAGCATGGAGTTGCTGCGTGAAGCGCGGACGGTCGACGTGGGCGGGAGGAGGTGAAGTCGGGGAGGCACCAGAGGGGAGGTCGCCGCGGCGTGCTCACGGGCGGCCCGGCTGGATCTCCTACGTCCATGCTGCACCGACGGTGACGCGTTCCCCACGCGGAAGAAGACGCCGCCGTTGTTGTCGAAGAGGAGGAGGGACGGTGGCACCCTCGATCTACTCGTCGGGCCGAGAAGAAGGACGCTTGCCGAGAAACGCTGATCCTCCGGGACGGTGGGGAGATGGAAGCCCAGCTGCGACGCCATGCGGCGAACGTTTTCCCCCGGCGGGAAGTCTGAGAAGCTGACGGCCGGGGGATGTAGTAGCGGTGGAAGTACCTCCACGATGCCATAGTGGAGGCTCCACTGGCGGCGTCAGAGCCCGCGACCGATCGATGGCATTGGAGATGATCGAGCTCCTTGTTGGTCGTCGTGGCGAGTGCGACTCGCGTGATCATGTCGTTCGGACGTGGTCGCCGATGTCATCCATAGCAATAGTGAGACGCCATGCGGCCGGTATCGCGATCAACCGGGCGCCATGATATCGTCGCCGATGTTGCCGGTGTAGCCATGGTGGCCGCTTTGCCCGCCGCTGTTACCGGGCCGCCTCGTCGTCGTCGTCCGCTCGTCGTCGTTATCGGGCGGGCGAGGTCGATGGCCTCTCCACTAACGGGACTCGAACTATTCGAGTGCCGCTCGGCCAGGTGCGCAAGCGTTCACGAAGAGGTATCGACGCGGCGTCCCTCAAAATCCATCCGTGAAGCATAGACCTCGAAGGGCGTCGATGTAGTCGAAATTTTGCCCCCCGGGGGGGGCGCGTATGCCCCCATGACGTCGGAGGTGTCGGGGCGGGCCGAAGTGATGTCGCGGCGCTGGTGAACTCGCCCCACTCGGCGGGGACTTCTTCTTGGACAGTCGATGTACGAGCATCGCAAAGAAGACCGGTGAGGTGGAAGGCGGCAGAACTCACGTGAGTAGTCGGGTCGATGTCCAAGTTGAGCTGAAGAAGAGCTCCACGCGAATCCAGAGGTCGGGTCGTCGGTGCCGTCAATTCTGGACTTGCGGGCGCGTGGCGGGGGAGGGTGTGTGCGTCGCGGGTGGCAGCACGGTCTTGGGCGCCGCGGTGGCGTGGTCAGCCTGAGGGCGCGCGGGTGACGCCCTCTGCCGGAGGGAGTCTGGCGCGGTCGCGGGTGTCGGTGGAGAGGAGAGGGCAGCCAGGTCTTTGCGGTGTCGTCGAGGATGACGTCGATGACGGCGGTGCGTCATGTATGCGACGTCATCTTCCTCCTCGAGCCGGAGGATTGCGGGGTCGGAGCCGGCGTCGAGATCGAGGCAAGGGAGGAGGGGCGACCAGGGTGCGCGGGGGGCCGGCCGGCCCGTACCCGGCGGCGGTACCGCCGGGCCGTCCTCCGGCTTCGTCGTCGTGCTCAGCGGGGTCCTCGAGGTGGTGTAGAGGCGTGCTCCATACGACGGAGGCGGTCCTCCATGTCGTCGGCGCTTGGCGATCGGAAAGCGATTGTCGTCGAGGAGCGCCTTTGGCGCGCGGTGAACTCCTTCATCTCGGAAGCCATGGGTCGTGGAAATCGCCCTGGTCTCCGGATACAAAGGCCGGCCGATTCCGGTAGATTGGGCCGGAATTGACACGCGTGTTCGTCGACCGATTGAAGCTCCCGAGATGGCGTACGGGGCTGCAAGCTTTCGGGCGGCGACGAAGCGGCAAAGACGGTAGCAACGAGGTGGAGGGAGGAGCCGCCGGGGGGAGGGAGGCGGCGGCGGGTGCGGGGGAGGAGGCCAAGAGCTGAAAACGATAGATATGTTTTATTTGCTTGCTTATCCCCTAGAGATTACATGCCTCTTGCTTATATAGCTCGACTAGTGGGACTTGTAATCTAAGCAATCTCTATAAGGTTCCTTTATACGACTAGGATACCTTTACAAGCAATTCCTATTTTATTATTTTCTAATAAGGGTCTCCCTTATAGATGAGATAGCCCCTTGCACACCAAAATTACCTAAGATAATCCTAACTTGAAAGCGAAGCAAACTCGAGTAAACGAGAGAGAGAAAGCCGGCGGAGGGGGCCGGCCTATACAAGACGCGCCCGGCCCCTCCGGGCCGGTGGCCGCCGCGTTTGGTCCAATTAGCCACTCTCATTTGGACCAATTACGTTCATGACACATTCCAACTTCCGGTGCGATGAAATGTAGATTTATCAATCACCTTACGCACATATGATTTTTCAATTAAAGGTGTAGTATTATTAAAAAAAAAATACACAAATCATCATCAATTTTTTTTTTTTAACCTCGTTACGTACTTCATTTTCCACTAATCCAACATCGTTATTTGTTGTTCCTCTTCTTCAAAACCGCCCGGTGACAACAACATTCAAAGATGAAGCATTCATTCTACATCATTAGATCTAATAAGAAATAGAACCTTAACATGGAGCGATGATCACAGAATGATGCTCAACACATGGCGAAGCAAGGAGAAGCTGCATCAGTTACTGACGGCCACCGGCAGCAGCGGCACTAGTACAAAAGCTTACTAAGAGAACGCCCCCTTTTCATTAGGGGCGGTTTATGTTTTGAGCCGCCCCTACAAGTGAAACGAGCCGCCCCTACCGTGGACACCATACGAAGCCGCCCCTATAGTGACCCACGGTAGGGGCGGTTCAAACACCGGCCGCCCCTAATGTAGTCCCAAAGTAGGGGGGGCTATATATTGAGGCGCCCCTACAAAGTGGGATCCCGAATTTTGAAACAAGACACTAAAATTAAAAATTAAAAACGACCTCGGATGGAAAAACTTTCTACATATGAAATGTAGATCTTTAAAAGTTATTAAACTTTGTAGTTGACCACTTTTTACTTTGAAATCATCTAGTCATGCAAAAGTCGTGTTCAAATGTCTCAAATTTGAAATTCAAATTTCAGAACGACCTCGGACGGAAAAACTTCCTTCATATGAAATGTAGATATTAAAAAGTTATGAAATTTTATAGTTGACCACTTTTTACTTTGAAATCATCTAGTCATGCAAAAGTTGTTTCAAATGTCTCAAATTTGAAATTCAAAATTCGTAAAAACGACCTCGGATGGGAAAACTTCCTACATATGAAATGTTGATCTCGAAAAGTTATGAAACTTTATAGTTGACCACTTTTTTAATTTGAATCCATTTAGGGCCTCAAATAGTCATTTTTACACTGGATTTGCATAATATGTGGGGACACGGAATGGGATATGGACACATATGAGTGTGTAGCGCAGTTGGTGGGGAGGTGTCGCGCGTGAGCATGAGGTCACGAAGTTCGAATCCCGCCCGCCGCGAGCGCACGATTTAACGCGAAAAAAATGCGCGACTTGCGACTTCGGACGGAGACGGGCGGCTCATACAAAGAGGGTGCAAAACAAGCTGGTAGGAACGGAAGATTAGGGGCGGCGGCAAAACCGCCCTACTCTGAGGCAAACCACCGCCCCTATAGAAGCGTTCTGTAGTAGTGCGGAGCCGTGTGGCTGTGATCCAACAACGATGCGCCCGACATCGCCGGGTAGGTGCAAAACAACTATAGGAACGGAAGATTAGGGGCGGCTGGCAAAACCGACTCTACGGGGCAAACCAGCCGCCCTATAGAAGTGTTCCAGAGTAGTGCGGAGCCATGTGCCTGTGATCCAACAACGATTCGACCGACATCGTCGGGTAGGGCTTCACCGCGACGCGTAGGCTCTGAACCCCCTCTTGTTGATCTCCATCGACGATGTCGCCCTGGCCATCGTATTGTAAGGCTCCATCGCGTCGCTCTTGCGCCATGGCCGTTGCTACAATGCAATCGGCTGGAGTCGCAGCGACAACGATCGGTGCGTGGAGATATGGCGGCGCTCGTATGGAGTCCACGCGAAGTCTTGATGCGGATCCGATCTACGCACGGGCAGCAGAACAGAAAGCCACGCGCCTGCAGAAAGCCGATCTACCTACAGAAGCCAATCTACGTGCGTTCAGCCGGTCTATACGGGAGCCGATGCACAGACCGAGCCAATGAGTAGCCGATGAGGAGAGGAGCGCTCCACCCGTACGGGCAAATCACAGACGGCCACGTATAGGTTCGTACGGAACGCCCCGTACGGCAGTCTCGTACGTAATTTTTTTCCAAAAAAAAAAACCGTTCCATGATTTTCCTTCCAATTAAATCGCAGCCTTGCCCAGCTGCTGCTGTGTACGTAAGCTTTCATTGCTCACATAAATGGTTCAACAACCAAATCAAATCCACACCAATCCATTTACATTATACTACACTTAAAAAACCAAACCATTCCAAACCATTGACTCATTCGGTCCAAACCAATCCAAACCATTTAACTATTTTTATCTCTCAAAACTAACAAAACTAGTTCAATTCTCTAATTTTAGAGTCCAACTTTGAACATGGACCTCACATATAGATTTGGCTTCACCGATTTACACATAGTATTTAACCGTCATATTAAGTCATCTCCAAACCAAATTTCGTATTTTATAGTGTGAACGCAAAGCTTTTAATTCTAGAATCCAGCTCTAGACATGGGTCCCACATGTTAATTTGACTTCACCGAATTGCACAGAGTAGCGGGACCGTCATATTAAGTCATCTCCAAAGAAATTACAGTCAAATCCGCTAAAATTTTATAGTGTGAACGCGAGCTTTTAATTCCGTGGTCTTGCTTTTGGCCGTGGGTCTCACATATCGATTTGGCGTCGATTTGCGGAGTAGCAGACTATCATAATAACTCATGTACAACAAATTTCGGTCAAAACCGATAAAATTTTATAGTGTGAACGTGAGTTTTTAATTCTAGGGTTCGAGGTCCGGACATGGGTCCCATATATCGATTTGGCTTCACCCGGTGTCATATTAAGGCATCTTTAGCAAATTTACGTCAAATCCACTTGAATTTAATTTTGAGGTACGATTTTTAACCGAACTTATATTATGCAAAGCTATTATGTTGTTAAACTGTTCTCATCCATTGAAACTATAAAACCAAACCACCAAACCATTACGGTGTCAAACCGTTTTGAACCAAACCAAATTAAACCACGTGTAAAACCAAACAAAAAAACCGGTTCAAACCAAACCATTACCGTATTGACACCCATCCCTTTCGCTTGTTCGTTCGATTGTTAGATGGATGCTCGTTCGCGAACGCCATCACCATGGTGAGAACGCAACTACCATCGCCCACGTGCGTGGCAAGATGTCGACGCCACTCAGCTCGTGTCGATGGAGATGAGCACGGCGGCGGCCGATGGCTGCCGTGGCGGAATCCCAGTACAGCCGATTCCGGTGGCCAAGCTCTGCGCCCGGTGTCGCGCTACAGCGTGCATGGCGAGTGTGGCGTTGAAGTAAGATGGGGGTTGTTTTTGATAAATGGCGTGGGGCCCATCCATGGTGGACATGCCACATCGGCAAGACGCATGTTTTTGGTGGATGGACTTGGAGTGAACAGGTTTGCAAGTTCAAATGGTTAGATATCCGGTTTTGCTAGTTGATGGACCTATTTGGCACTTGATTGCAAGTTCATAGGCCTCTTGTGCATTTTACTCATTAATAAATTAACAAAGTGGTGTACGTCCTAATTCGACCAACTCTGTTGATGTTTTAATGGAATTGGGCTTTTTATAAAAAAAACCGTCTATGTTATGCTTTTTAATGGAAATGAATGTGTTACGTGCGGGAGATAGGGCCCGGGATGACAGGCCACGAGGGCAAAGGGGGTAGGTAGCGCGAACCAGGCGGGGCAGGTAGCGCCGCCGCCACCTCATCGCCTTCGCGGATTCTTCGATAATTAATGCGGAAATAAAGTAAGAGTTTGGTTAGGATTATCTTAGGACTTTTTGGTGTGCAAGGGGATATTCCAATCTATAAGGAAGACCCTTATTAGGAAAATAAATAGGATTGCTTGTAAAAGGTATTCCAACTCTATAAAGAAACCTTTAGTGGTTGCTTGGTTTACAAGTCCCATTATTCGGGCTATAAAAGTAATGGGTACGTAATCTCTCGTGTCAACAAGCAATAAAGAAAATCTATTTCCCTTCCTTCCTCTCTCTCCTTGCGCCGTCGTCGCCGTCGCCCCTCCCCGTCGCCGCCGCTGCCCCAAAGCGCCGTCGCCAGCCAAAGCCACGGTCACCCCGTAATCCAACCGGTTTGTGATATTTGGTATTTGAGGCCACTAGGATCCACCCACCACCATGGACGCCGAGATGAAGAAAATGCCGACCGATCGGACGGGCAGTTCTCCACCTTCACCACCGCCGCCTCGACGCTCGCCGATCAAGTTGTTGTCCTCTCCGGTACCAATCCGGCAGAGGCAAGGCGGATCAAGCTGCTCGAGGCCGAGACGGCGTTGAATCTGATCATGGAGGACTCGGGCCTGCCTTCATCAAGGCGAGAACGAACAGGGCAAGACGCCCCGTAGCAGACCCGGTGAGTCGCAGGTGATCTTGAAGATGATGGCCAACTTCCTCGAGCTGAAGTCGTCGCCCGGGGGGCGCCGACACCGGCGATGCATGCGCCGCCCCTCCCTCGCCGTCGAGCATTTCCCCGACCTAACACCTCATCCGCATAAGTTGTCCTTCCCGAGGTATGATGGCAAGGATGATCCTACCATGGCTCAATCGCCGCGAACAATTCTTTAGGGGACAAGGTACGCCGACCCGCGGGGCAAGTTTGGTATGCTTCATATCATCTCACGGGAGGACCACAACGAGTGGTACATGAGGTCGCCCCAAGAGAAGGCGCTAACAGATTGGATAAGCTTCGCCCAATACATCAATGAGCACTTCGCCCTCGCTACCCGGACGCCAATCAGGTGAACTGGCATCGCTAAGGAAGACCGCACCGTCGGACAGTACACGGAGCAGTTCTGCCGCACATCGCGCTGGGGACACCTGGACGACAAGCAACAGTCAACATCTACGCGAGGACTTGAAGAACCGTAAAGACAAGCGCCGAAGTTGTAGGATCCAAGGACATGGAGGCGGCCATGTCGCCGCGGGAGAAAGCATACGGCGCCGCCTCACCATCTTCTACAACTCGGCAAGACGACACGGCCGGCGGGGCAAGGCACCGCGCCCTCGACCGCCCCCCGCCCACGGCGCCTCGACTCCATTACCAACATCGGCGGCGACATCGACTTGGCGTTCAAACGGCCGACACCGGAGGACATGACGGAGCGACGCAAGGCGGGACTATGCTTCAAGCGTGACGAGCCGTTCACACGCGGTCACAAGTGCAAGCATCCGCTTGACATCACGGTCTTCAATGACTACGGCGCCGATGTCATCCTTGGCATGCCCGGGCCGGCAAGCCTAGGAAGGGTGACATGGGACTTCTCCTCCAATGAGCTACAAGTACTACCGCGATGGGACGCGCCACGGCGTTCACGCCGGCACCTCCCGTAGCCGACACGGGAGCGCACGAACCCGACTCCTCAGGTTTGGCATCTTCGCGGACATTCGTGATTTCGCCCTCGGTCGGTCAAACGTCCACGCATGCATGCGGTGCTTTGGACCTTTACGACACATCGATAAGCGTCTTTGTACAGCTCCGACAAAGAGACCTTGGAGGACCAGCACTTGCGGTGGATCGCCCTCGACGTCACCACCGGGTGCCACATCACCGGCTTGGATGGTGGATGTCGGTCTCCTTCTCTTTGACGACCGCTTCTACCTCCCGGCTTCTTCAACACAAGCATCGGACTTCTTTGGAGGCTTTGCTTCCGAGGAGGGGCTCGTGAGGGACGAACTACATCGCTTAGAGTGCCTACACGACACTACCGACGGCGGCCGCGCCCGACCGCCATCCTTCCGGGCGGCATATGGCCCGGCACCACCATGTGGGACCTCTTTCGCGTCGTCTTCCTTGGCGGCATGGACCGACTCTTCCTCACCATCGACAACGTCCACATCAGCCTCACGATGTAGAAAGAGGAACACATCGGCTCTCTCCATCCATGTTCGACGTCGGCTCCTTTATGTACGGTGCGATCTAAACATGGTCTGCAACACCCCTACTCGCCCGCGACATCACTATTTGGCGCCTCCCGCTTCTTCTTCATCACCCCTCCGCCCCACGACCGCTTCTGTTCAGCTCAGCTGGGGCGCGAAATACCGGTGAATCGAAACCGAACCGTAAAATACCAAAAACCGAACCGAAAATACCGAGCAGAAAAAAAATTAGGTTCTGTTCGGTTCTCATTTCTCAGTGCAAGAAAGAACCGAGGTAAATTCGGTTCTTGACCTCAGTTTCATCAAGAACCGAATGAGTACCGAACTAGGCCCACGACCCACCTAAGTCTTTAAGCCCAACAACCTTGCATCGGCCTACCAAGGCAAAACCCTAGCTCACTCACCCGTATCACTCCACCCGCCGATGAGGGCCGCCCGACGCTCCGCGATCCGCCCCCGCGCCGCGACTTCACTCGTCGCCCAACCTCGCTCCGACCCCGACCGTCACCCAACCTCGCCTCCGCGCAAGGCGCGCCGTCCTCTACCCGTCCGCACCGCCGCTCGCCCGCGCTCGGGCCTCGGCGGCGGCTTCGCCCGGCGCAGCCCGCAAGATCGCCCTCGCGCTCAACCCGGCGACCCGCCTCCATTGTTGTGCTATCTTCTTTCTAGCTCTAGCAGCTCAGTGAGCTCCACCTCTAGCGTGTGTGCCGGTGAGATGTGAGATCGACCGTGCTGTCTTCTCGCTCCAATTTGCATCCAATCTTTCCATTGCTTCCTGATTTTACACGCTGTTGTAGAATGTTCGGTTCTTTCGGTAAATACCGAAACCAAACCGAAAGAACCGAAACCGAATACCCTCGGTACCAAGAATTTTGAGGAACCGATCGGTACCAAGTTTATCAGGAACCGAATTGACATGGGTACCGAGGAACCGAACCGATCGGTTCGGTAATACCGAACGCCTGGGGTGACTTCCTCGTTCTGGAGAGTCCGCCTCGTGACATGGTGCACCAACACCTTGAGGCGGGGTCCCGAGGGAGCTCTTGCTTGAGGCACGTCGACAGACATGCGACACAGTAGGGACGCCGTCCACCAGTACATCTACCACGGCTACGTCGGCAACCTCCACTATCTCTTGGAGTTCACACCTCTACGAACCCGGGAGAACATGATCCCGAGAAACCCCGTACATGGGAAGCTGTTTCTACAGATAGAGCTCATCATGCTAGGTGCTGCAGATCTTTCTCCGGGCGCACCGAATGGACATTCATCCAGCGCGAGGACGCCCGGTTGGTGAAGGGGGGAGATGTCATGTGCTAGGAGATAGGGCTCGGGATGACAGGCCCACGAGGCCCAAGGGGCAGGCATCGCGCCACAAAGCGTAGAGGCGCCGCGCGCCGCCGCCGCCTCCTCCTCCCTCCGCAGATTCTTGATGTAATTAATGCGGAAATAAAGTAAGAGTTTGGTTAGGATTATCTTAGAACTTTTGGTGTGCAAGGGGATATTCCAATCTATAAGGAAGACCCTTATTAGAAAAATAAATAGAATTGCTAGTAAAAGGTGTTGTAACTCTATAAGAAAACCTTTAGAGGTTGCTTGGTTTACAAGTCCCATTATTCGGGCTATAAAAGTAAGGGGTTTGTAATCTCTCCGGTCAACCAAAGAATAAAGAAAATCTATTTCCCTTCCTTCCTCTCTTCTTTGCCGCCACCGCCCCCCCCTCCCCTGCCCTGTGCCGCCGCCTCCGCCCGCTAGGCCACGTGTCACCCCGAATCCAACCGGTTTGTGACAGAGTGTTAATGCATTAATAGAGACGGGGAATCAGTGTCCATTTAGCTCGCCAAGCCTTATCTCCCAAAATATAATGCAACTCACAGGGAGAACCGTGTTATGTTCACAACTTGTATAGTTGTATTAATCAATATGGGGATCCTAACCAATATCACTCACACGTCAGTGCACACTTGTTAGTAATTCATGTTTGTTGATGAGGCACACACGTACACATTGAATGTTTCTTCCCACCGCGAAGTCTACCGTCTGTACTTTTTTTGATGATAAGTAACAACAAACAAATGATCATTTTTGAAATATTTCAGATATGTATGTTTTGTTTTGTCCTTGTGGTAACAAGATTCAAACGCGGACCCAAGTTACTAGACTGAAGAGGTCAATTTATTGCTAAATCCGTTTCAATTTGTAATTCGTTTGACTTTTTCAAACCTAACTTTGACCACTCGTTTTATTTAAAATTTTGTGCAAAATATCACTTCTTTTGTTATGGCTTGCTTTATTAACAAATGATATTTAAAATGACTTAAATTTGACTATTTTTGTGCAAATTTTATAAATAAGACGAGTGGCCAAACTTCTAGAAAAAAAAAAAAATCAAACGAACTATAATTTGAAACAGGGGGAGAAGTTGCCTATTGCACCAGACTTGAAATCTGATCTCAGTGGTTATGACTATTAAGCTTGTGATAACAAAACATAAGGTTCTCTTTAGATGCATGCCGACTTGACGAGGGATTGCACTTAGGTAAGCAAACCTACAATGCAGTTGCCGACCTGCGCGCGCACATAGGCAAGTAGGAACTTGAATTGTTAAGATTGCGTGTATGATAGTGATGGAACTGATGATAACTTCATCCTTCTCCATCTAAAAACATTATCACAAGTAGTAAATTACAGGCTTATGGTGTAACAGTAGTCAGTAAAGTAAACCCAGTAATGTTGATGCACGTGTTCACTTAGATATGGTGTAAAGCCTGTCTCATATTGTCAAAAAAAAAAAGCCCGTTCCATGATTTCCTTCCAATTAAATCGCAGCCTTGCCACACCTGCTGTGTACGTAAGCTTTCGTTGCTCACCCATCCCTTAGCTTGTTCGATTGTTAGATGGATGCTCTGGTTCGCCCAAAAGACGTCACCATGGTGAGAACACAGCTACCATCGCCCCGTGGCCAGCATGCCGCACGCCACTCAGTCGTGTCGATGGAGATGAGCACGGCGGCACTGATGGCCAGCCATGGCCGAATCCTGGTGTACAGCCGATTCCGGTGGCCAAACTCCTGCACCTGGTACCGCTGCAGCGTGCGCACGGCCAGCGTGGCGTGAAGTAAGATTGGGGTTGTTTTTGATAAATGGCACAGGGCCCAGTCCACGGTGGACATGCCACGTCAACAAGACCGGGCTGTTTTTGGTGGATGGACCTAGAGTAAACGGGTTTGCAAATTTAAAGGGTTATATATCTGGTTTGCTAGTTCATGGACTTATTTGGTACAACGGTACAAGTTCATACGTCCTAATCCGACCACCTCTGTTGATGTTTTAATGGAGTACGTTGGGCTTTTTATAAAAACCGTCTATGTTAATGCTTTTAAAAGAAATGAGTGTTAATGCATTAACTGAGACGGGAAATGTCCATTTATGCTCGCCAAGCCTTATCTCCCAAAATATAATGCAACTCACAGGGCGAACTGTGTTATGTTCTACAACTTGTATAGTTGTATTAATCAATATATCAATATATAGGATAGGGATCCTAACAAATATCACTCACACGTCAGTGCACACTTGTTAGTAATTCATGTTTGTTGATGAGGCACACACGTACACATTGAATGTTTCTTCCCACCGCGAAGTCTACCGTCTACGTACTTTTGATGGTAAGTAACAACAAACAAATGGTCATTTTTGAAATATTGTATGTTTTGTTTTGTCCTTGTGGTAACAAGATTCAAACGCGGACCCAAGTTGCTGGACTGAAGAGGTCAATTTATTAGTTGCCTATTGTACCCTGACCTGAAATCGATCTCAGTGGTTATGGCTATTAAGCTTGTGATAACAAAACATAAGGTTTTCTTTAGATGCATGCCGACTTGATGAGGGATTGCACTTAGGTAAGCAAACCTACAATGCAGTTGCCGACTTGCGTGCGCACAAAGGCAAGTAGGAACTTGAATTGTTAAGATTGCGAGTATGATAGTGATGGAACTGATGATAACTTCAGCCTTCTCCATCTAAAAACATTATCACAATATTATCTAAAAAAACATTATCACAAGTAGTAAATTACAGGCTTATGGTGTAACAGTAGTCAGTAAAGTAAACCCAGCAATGTTGATGCACGTGTTCACTTAGATATAGTCAACAATATGTTATATGAAAGCCTAGAAAGTCTTAGTTGCATTCGTTCACATCATGAGTGACGAAATTTCCAAGTTTTGATTTTCTTTTTCCAAATAATAGTGCTTTAATGAAAGTTGTAAGCATATGTGTTGCACTCTGTAAGTTGTAGGAATGGAGAGGCCTCTTGATTTAAGACAAAATCGAGTGCCCCCTAATATTTGGAATTCACACAGCTATTGGAATGGTTCAAATCGGAGGAACGAAGAAGGGCGCAGCAAAAATCTGTTGCTGACATTGTTGGGGTTTTTTTTTTGAATGAAATCGGGAGGGGAATCAGCTACTGAGCTTTTATTAAACTTAAGCAGAGCTTCTTACAAAAGTCTCAAGAAACAAAAAAAAAAAGAGACAAAAATACTAAAAAGATTACACAAAGAGCAATATCCATGGGTCAAACTAGTGCTTGAGGAAGCCTTTGCTCTTAGTCTAACTAGAGCTAACTCAGTTCTGAAGACACGCTTAAACGAAGCCAAGGAATGCTGAACTTGTTTGAAGATGTCATTCCTAACTGTCCAGATTGCCCAAAGCATAGCAATAATAATTTCTATGAATACTTTACTATTAAGTTGAATTTTGAAAGCAAGGGCAGAATCCATAATATCCTCGACCTTGAATAAGATGAGCCAGACCAAGAAGATTCTAACACGACATGGCAAAGGGGCAGTGGAAGAAGAGATGATGTAAACTCTCTTCTTCATCCAAAAAACAAAGCACACAGCTGTAACTTTCAAGAGAGCCATATTCCTTCGTTCTACCGTTGCCGACATCGTCCTAAGACGTCATATGCTTAGCCTGATTTTTGCTTTCTTTTATGGCGACAGACATCATCCAACTAACCTAAATCCTACCATCTGCACTCATCCTGATCCTTAGTTCTCCTTGCTGCTAGTTCATCTTCACTTTTCGTTACCTGTAGATAGGAAATTTGATCTATTTTTATGGATGATTTTAATTTTTACAAAATGATTCTTATGAGACAGACCATGTTACTGATCATCACTAGAAACAAATTTAATTTCAATATGAGGTCAGAAACATCAAACCAAGACAGTTTCATATCTGTAAAGATGACCTTGAATTGATTTCTAGATGTTTTTCAACATCAACCCTATTTTTTAACCTCCTCTATAATTGATCCATATAAAAAAATTCGGGTTGACTTTTTAGACCAAGAAGGAGGTGCTGAAGTAGCTTTTCAGTACGTACGTACAGACGCTCTCTTCTTCTTCTTCTTTTTAAAAAAAAAGCCTCCCATTGGACATTATATGTTGACTTAATACTTATTAGTTAGGTTCTTTGAACGAATTTTCCTTATGGCTCCGATCTAAGTCTATATATACGCAAATGCATTCAGCCACACAGCATTCCAATTTCCATCTAGTCATCGCCTTGTGAACTTAGTTGAGAAACATACTCCGTATATACATAAAGTTTGGCCCAGTTAGTTCACTAGTTGCAAAGGTGGTGCAATATGCTGCCCACAAAAGAACTCGTCAATGGAGGGATAGTCGCCGCCGCAGTTCTGGCCATGCTGGTGGTGGCGCTCAGCACGTGCGGCCGTCGCTGCCGGCAGCCAGCGGTTCGCTTCTTCGTGTGGGGCGCCTCCATCGTGTTCCTACCACTGACGTCCTCCATCATCAGCTCCTTGCTGCGTAGGAGCACAGAGCCCGAGTGTGACGGCACGATGCCAAAGCCCGGCAAGCAAAACCCCGACATCCAGAACATGTGGACCCTTCTCCTGTGGATCGTGCTCATCCTCACCATCAAGTGCAAGATGTCGCCGCGGCAGCCGTCGCTGCAGCCGCGGCCTCGCCTTGCAGCAGCGACGTCCACATCAACGGGCAGAGGATCAGGGCCCCCGTGGAGCTTGTCGCTCAGTACGCCTGGGCGGCCTTCCTTATCAGGCTCTGCGTCCCGCTGGCGGGATGGCTGGGCCGTTTCAACATAGCCATCTTCATCGCCTTCAGCGTGCTCGGCCTCGCCAAGGTGGGCGCTCAACCTGGCCGCCTTCTGGCGTGCGAGCGACTCGTTCGCCCTCGGCAAGAACACGAGGCTTATTGCCGGCTACATGGCGCAGCTCGTCAGCGAAGGCACCGAAGGGCAGGAGGTGCCGCGCTACATAGTGACGGGAGAGGAAAAGAAGCACGTCGAGGAGAGCGCTCGGGGCTACCGCGTTAAGGGCGGCGTTCTTGACGACGACCTCAGCAGCCTCGTGACGCTGGACCGCGTGTGGTGGCTGGCAGAGCCAGAGCACGATGGCATCCTCGCCGAGCCGCAGCACAAGCTGAGAGACCTCTGCCTTTCCTACTCGTTGTTCAAGATCCTGCGGCGGAGGCTGTCAGGGTATCCCCTCGCCGACGCTGGGTCCAGGAGTCCCTCAACTTCGTGCTCCGAGGCATGGACAGCGTCGGCGCCAGCGTCAACTCCGGCCGTGTGTTCCGTGTCCTCGTCGACGAGCTCTCGTTTGCAAGTGATTTCTACTACTCCCCCATCCCGTTGTGCGCCTTGGGCGGGTGGTGGGCAACACTCAATTACCTCTGCTCCGTCCTCATCATCGTCGGAGCTATAGCTGTGGGATTCATTTATGAGCTCAACGACGTGGTACATAATACGCCTTATAAGGTCATCACTTACTCCCTCCTCCTGGCCGCCGTGCTCATAGAGACATGGGAGATCGTCGTCGGCATTTCTTCTAACTGGACCAAAGTGGCCCTGCTTGGTCACTACATCAGGCACGAGTCGGCATGGCGCCGGTTCAGCTTCGTGCACGCGGCCCTCGTGGCCGTGCTGCGCCTCAGGTCGCCTATGCAGTGGCGTCGTCACCAGATGGGCCAGAACTCGGTGCTGGAGCCTCACCAGTTCCTCAGGCGGATCACTGGCGGGTTTCTCCCAGAGAAGCTGTACTTGTACTGCGGCGAGGGGCGGGGCTCACGAGGCCTGTGGGGGCCACGTCCGACGAAGGGCGCCGTGTTCAGGTCACTGCTGAGCAGCTACGGAGGATGACCAAGGGGTGGTGCGGCTGCGGTGCGTCGTGTCGGCGGCAGGATCAACTGGGCGGTGTATGGTACCCGGAGAAGCTGGGCGTGGGGAGACGAGGAGGAAGGCGGAAGCAGCAACGCCGAACTGATCCTCACGTGGCACATCGGTGTGTTTTCCCTACCGATATTTTAAAAATCGGCACGGGAATATCGGATATATCGGAAATTTATCTTCGAGATGATGAACTCGAAAACACGACATTTCTAAAACCATTTCGTAAAAACAAAATAAAACATATTATCAATTGCCTAAATGCAAGCCGCCAGGCACCTCTCCTGCGGTGGTGGCTGCTTGAACCTAGAAGAGAAGAGGAGAGAAAATGAAGCATGAATTACCTGGTGGGCTTTGAGGCTGTTTGGCATTTAAAATTTTTGAAAATTCCCGACGATAAATGAAAATACGACCCGACCTGGACCATTTCAGAAACGGCACGATTTTTTCACGTAAGGATGTGTCGAGATGATGGACGCCGCGTGCCTCGAAATGCGGCGCTCTGCCACCGTGGCGGCGGGACTCCAAATCCCCAACGGCAAGGAGGTCTGACGACGCGGCGCAGGCGCTTTGCCACCGGTGGCGGCTCCAACGGCTAGCCGAAGCCCGGTGTGGAGACAGGGAGTGTTGGTGTGTTTGAGGGCGCCGAAGCTCGGTCGCCACCGGTGAAAGAGTACGCCCCGGACGGCGCCGGCATGGCGGATTCTGTTGGACTTCTCGGTCCGACATGCTGCTGTACCGCGCCATCGAGAAGGTGAAGGGCCACGCCGAGGCCATGGCGCTGCGGGTGGCGAAGTTCATCACGCCGCCCGGACGTTACTCCCTTCACGCCGGAGTCACTACCAGGCCTGGCACGCCAGGCGGTGCTATCCCCTAAACCTCCTACTCAGATTTGTTAGCTAAATTATTGCAAGAGTCCTAGTTCAATGTAATCTAGGTTCCTAAATTAGAGTGAGAGTTGGTTGGGATTGGGCATGAACGGAGGTGTGCTCGTTCATGACACGATCCGAGTAGAGTTTGGTTAGCTCATGCCATGGTGTGTGTCGCAAGACGAAGCGTGCAACCGAAGTTGTAAACGGTGTAGCGCACGCGATGATGCTCGACATGGTGTGGGACTTGAGTCTCAAGTCTGTATAAATATCAAACATGAATAATTGTAAAAGGTACTTAGATTGGTTGGGCGGTGCCAATTCCATATCTCGAAGTTTTATCGCTTCCATCTATACCTCGCCGCGCCGTGACGCCACCGGTGATCACGTTCTAGCCTCGCCGCGAACTATCGTGGTTCCAACAAGTGGTATCGGCCCGAAGGTTGACGGTGTTCCAACAAGTGATATCGAGCCAAAGGTTGATGAAGGAGAGGACATTCGGTGGTGAGAAGAAGAATTGAAGGAAGCAGGGTGGTTCGGTCACTACCGGATTCCCGCACTTTCCGTGGGGAAATCATTTCCGTCGTACCGCTCACGGAAATCATAACCTTCCCGTGAGCAACAAAAAACAATCACGGAAAGAAAATGCGCACTAAAAAAAATATCTTTCCCGTGAGGCATAGCTCACGGAAATTCCCAACCCCTTTCCCGTGAAGCTTGATTGCTGTTGCATTTGGTAAGAGCTCAAATGTTTTACTGAAGTGTTAAGTCTTTCTTCCTCCACTACTCTGAAGTTAATTTGATTTGTTTATATGGATGCAGGCGGTGGGTGCAGAGTATGTTGAAGGCATTACCAATGGTCGAGATTTGCTGGAGACTATATTTTCTAATGACACTTGACTGATGTAATTTTGGTGAATGACGAGATTTGGTCATTTATATTATAGCAGTTGATCTGCCTGGTTAGATATATGAAAACTGTTGACTTATCACATCTCTTGGTATTAATATATGGTGAATGTGAGAAAATTTTGTCGGGCTTGTTTGTTTTGAATGGAATCTCTATTTGGGGTGGAATGCTGGGATATGACTACTGTGAGCAGGCCTGTAAAAAATGTGACGTGAGTTGGGCTGTACAAATATGGGCCTAGTCCAATTAAATCCAAATGTTATAAATGGGCCAAATTTGCTTTTGTGACAATTATCATTGTCATACTCTATGTTAGATGATGACACTTGTCGACATCCTAGCTAATATATATGACACTTGTTAACATCCCAGCTCATATATAATGACAAATAAAGTGACAAATACTAGTGTCATAAGCTGGTGACAAACATGCAATTGTCACCAAGATTAATGACAATTGGGTCTATTAGTCATAGAAGGGGAATGTGACAGGGATTCAATGACAACTACCATATTATCATGAGTGTGTCATAGAAGGGATACAATGACAAGAAATAAGTCAGAATTGTCATAATCAATTAGTCATAGAAAGTCTAAACTCTTGTAGTGGGCTCACGGGAAAGGGAACCGCCGTGAGCCCCCCGCCCGCCTCCGTCCCCCCTCCGTCCCTCTTTCCCGTGCTCTTTTTCGCCTAGCTCACGGAAATCATTTCCCCGTGAGCCGGCTTTCCCGTGTGTGCTAAACGGAGGCTCGCGGCAACAGATCCCTTTCCCGTGAGCCATGGATCCCGGCCACGGGAAAGGCCCTCACGGGATTTTTTTTTTTTTTTGTTTTTCATCTCCAAATTTTTTCTACAATTGTTGCATATCATATGGCACTCAATATTAAATTTTGGTGAATTATTGACTTTATTTGATATATTTAGGTAATTATTCTCTTTTATGGAAATTTATGAAATGAGGCTAAATTTGAACTACAAGTGCTTCAAATTTTTGAAAAATTTAGTAGAAAATTTATATTCCTCATACTCAACACAATGTAAGACCTTGCATTTAAAAAAATAACGAAATCTGAACATCTAAATACTAAATCATGAACGCTAATCCCTCGCTCGAAAGTGGTTTAAAAATTCTAGAAAATAAACCGATGTGCAAAAAATTATAAAATTTGATAATATGTCGCGGATATCTTATGCCGAGACTATGATAAAAATTGGGAACGTTTAGCACAAGTTGGCATGTACGATGTTCACAAGCTCCAACATCTACGAGAAGTTTCGTGTTTGTTGAGAATGATCTAGTGTGATTTCATGTGGATGTGGCGGTCAAGTTGTGGTTTGGCTATGGAACTTTTTCTATATGCAAATGCACCTCGAGATATTGTGTCATGTCTATTTTTGAGAATTTTTTAGATTATTTTGGTAATTATTATATTTTTTTTTTGTAGTTAAGTAAATACAATTTTGAAAAAAAGGAGATAGAACCACATGAAATAATGGCCATTTTTCAAGCAAGGAGCAATTATGTATGGGTGAGTGTATGTGATAAGGTATTTTTGAAGTAATCTTGATCAAAGTTTGAAAATATATATGTTAGAAAAAAAGAAAGGGGGAGTAATAAATTTAATTTCTAAAAAATCTCTTTTCAGGAGGAGCTCACGGGAAAGGCGTGATATTTCCCCGTGAGCTACCCATGAGCTAATCATGGGAAAAGGGGTCGTGGGACCCGCCTCCCGTGTGGCGCAAGTGGATATTTTTTCCTCTTTCCCGTGATGGATCCGGGCGGATCACGGGAAAGGAGGTGTCTTCCCGTGATCCGCATCCATCCATCGGAAAAAGAGGAAAACTTTTTTTGAAAAAATTAAGTCAACCCCGACGCCAAAGCCCCCCACCTCTCACTCTTAACACACACACACACACACACACACACACACACACACACACACACACACACACACACACACACACACACACACACACACACACTCTACCCCGACCCACTGTTGGTATTTATTAAGTGCTAAAAGAATATGAAGGATTCTGCAGTTTACTGTAACACCTACCATTGTAGCTTTTTCCTAGGATGAGTATTCTAGAGTATCAGATCCACAGGGGAAGCGTTGGCTAAAGAATTCTAATAAGTCACAATCATGCATCTACTAACTTAGCAAACCACTAGACTAAAGTGAGGGGGTATATGATAGGAGTTAAACATAATCACACACAAGAGAATTCATAAGATAAATGTGTAGCTAACAAGTTGAGAGGATAAATGGAGAGATCTAGGTTCCTATGTACTTTTTATTAGTTAGGTTCTATGATAGCAATTGCACTAATGCACTTTGGAGCAGCCAGATCCGTCCCAACTCTCGAGAAAGACCGGGAAGAAGGTAGTTGGGAGAAGGCTGCCAAAAGCTCTACGAAACACCAACCCGAACGTGGTGGACTACATCGGCCCGACAGTGGTCATCACCCCCGGGCTACCACAACTATCCGTGGATTGGGCGCAAAACTCGAGGTAACCTATAGCCTAGACACCAAGTCTATATTATCGACATAACCTTTAGCTACCGCTGAATAACTAGAGCCCTCAATACGAAAGGAGATCCCATGCAATAGCATAACAACTATACTTAACCAAATATGAAAGACATGGAAGTGAATAGAGAAGATAAATATATAAATCATAATGTCTTACAAAGGAAGGATACAAGACATACCAAACCCCGAAGACTCCTCCGTAATCAGGAGCATAGCTCCCGCCTCCCTACTCTCTAGTTGCTAATCTACTACATTGGAGAGTCTAGCCCTAATTTCTCTAGTGGAGAGGTTGTCCTCACATTGGGACACCTCCAAGACCAACAGTCAAGAGATATGAATGGAATGAATTAGAATGAATTAGGGTTTCACCCTCAAAGTGGGGGGTCTCCTTATATAGCCCTAGGCTTATGCACGATAGCCCTTGGATCAAACCGACCTTGAGCAACGGTGTAGATCTCTTCTTAATGGCGATTTGTGAACCGACCTTCAAACAGAGGTCGACATTGGGGGGGGGCCCATGGCCGCAGCCGCCCCCGCCCCTCGACAAGTGGGCCCAAAGCCCTTCTCCTTCCGCTTCGAATCTTCTAGGGTCTTCTTTACGTGGGTTTCATGTTGGATTGCTTTACCGGATACGCCTTTATGTCGTAGGGCTTTTGCAAACTCTTGGGCGCTGCGTTTAATCCCCGAAAATATATAAATCACCAAAACTCGTGGAATTATGTTAGTAAAGCCCCTATACTATGTTGATATTCATTTTAAGCCCTTATTTCAGTTTTGAAAAGCCTATATATTTATGCTATAATAGGTGTCAACACCGCCGACGCCGACCCCGCCGCCGCCCGCCTCGCCGCTAACCCCGCCGGCCGTCCCTCGCCGCCGACGCAGTTCGGCCGCCTCTCCTCCCCGGGCCCACGCCCGGCCGCCATGATCACAAGGCTGGGCCCCCACCCCCGCCGGCGGCAGATCACTGGGCGCGCCGCTGGTTAGGCTGCTCACGGCATGGGGCGCCGAGCCCTGCGCCTCCCGGGGGAGAAGGAGGGGGGGGGAGAAGGAGGGCGGTGGGAGTAGGAGGGAGGAGGAGATGGGGGGGGGAAGGAAGGATGAGGAGGAAGGAAGAAGAAGGGAGGAGGGGGGAAGAAGAAGGGAGGAGGAGGAAAGGAAGGAGAAGGAAGGGAGGGGGGGGGGGGAAGAAGGAGGAGGAAGGAAGGAAGGAAGGAGAAGGGGGAGGGGAAGAGAGGCCCGACGGCAAGAAGGGCTGAGGGGGAGCGAGAGAGGGCTCATAGAGGAAGAGAGGAGGGAGAGGGCTCAAGGAGAGCGAGAGAGGGCCGATTTAAGGTTCATTTATCTTTTCATATATTTCTCTCTGTGTTCTAACTTTGTGTTGAAATAGGCCCGAGATAGAGGAAGAGAGGAGGCGACGGAGGAGGCCGAGGAGAGGGGAGCGGCAAGGGCTCAGCGAGCGAGAGAGGGTGAACAAAGACCAAGAGCATGGAAGCTCTCCTAGGGTACCTCCAGCCTTTGTTGGTGGCTAGATTGGTGTGGAGTCGCCACCTGAGATCGCCTTCCCTCCTCCACCACCGCCCGCCTATGTCGCACCGCCCCATACACCATCAATCTTCCCTCCACCGCTTGGAGCCTCTCCTCGTGAGTTTGTCTCCGTGAACTTCGAAATATGCATATATGAATGTGAATGGATATGATCTGGAGTTTTGAATGCACCATGAGATGTGCACGTGGACATGTGGTTGTCGGCCATCGAGCCGTTGTTTTCTTTGCAGGTTGGAAACCCTCCGTGCGGGGAGGTCTTTGCGAAATTTCTAACTATTTATCTTCTTTTTTTTCAAGTGAATAGAATCTACCTTGAATTTTGTCTCACAAATGCAATATCTTTGCCTACGCAGGGATCAATCTCATGCCTCGAACCCAAGTCGAACCAATCTCAACCGGATGCTTGGGAACGCCGGAAGGTTGGAGGCCGTGGCAGTAAAGTTGTCATGATTTAGGTTCAAAACTTGTGCACTTGAACTTGTGGTTGCTACAACGCTTTCACGCCTCAACAAGACACATGCTTTCAAACAAAATTTCTCCTCCGAATAAGAATAAACTTTTTCAACCTTCAACTTACCCAAATTACCTTTAACCATGGAGCTTATAGCCTTTTCTTGGATCTTGGGCAATTGAAAGATAGAACAATCAAGTCAAGCACCATGTCTCAAACTCTTTGTTCAACTATCATTTTGAGTTTTTGCAGCATTTTCAAAATAAAACTCAAAGTTCCATAGTATGACCCTTTCAAGTCTCTCATTTGTGGTATTTGTGGATCCTCACTAGGCAATAATGTTGTGTTGTCTTTTCTCATAATATGTGGTATTTTTGGAATAAGGCAAGTAGGACACTATGCCTTCTTCTCTCTCACCCTATATCTAAGGCTTATATGTGGAGCTTATAGGTGGAAGAAAACTAAATCTACTTACTAAGCATATATTGTAAAGTCAAGCAATGGATCCAAAGTCACGAGTCATCTTGCATGTGCATGTGTATGGTGTAGTGGAATGAATATGATGGTAGGTGTATGAGGCGAATGAAGTGGAAGCCTAATTCTACTTTGCTCCCGAGGGAAACATATCTCTCTCTTTAGGACTTTGAAAGTATTTGGGAGAACCTGGGTTGTATACTCTTCCTCTCTTTTAATTTTCTTCTTTTTTTTTTCATGGAGAGGAAAGCATCTAAGTACCCATTGTTTTATTGCGGACACTTGTCTATTTTTTTAACTCTCCTTTTATTCTTATTAATTTTTTTAGGGAGGTAGGCTCTACTCGCCCGTAGGACACTAGTCCATTTTTCATCTCCCCTTCTTTTCTCCTTTTTTTTTTTTTCTTTTTCGACTATACAACCCAAGCCTCCTTTTGCAATAAACTTGTAGAGATAGAAACAAGGATAAAGGAGCTTTATGAGATGTTGGCTAAGTGAATATGTGTGGGGAATATTTTTGGTTGCTCTCTCCTAGGGTAGGAGTAGAACATTTTTAGTGGATCTATGGTGGATGTTTGGTGGATGCGTACTTTTTAGGGTAGAAGTAGCATAAGTGCAAGTGAAACATAGTGGAGTGGAGTGTGTGTATGTAGCAGCAGTATGACAAGTTTCTAAGGGTCGATAAAGATTGACCAAACTCAATGCAAAGTAAGCGACCTATATATAACAAAAAGGGGTTTTCCTTTCTAAAGAACATGTATATATGGTGTGGTAGGATTTTCAACACTCTTGTCATATAGGAACTCATCATGTGCACTTTTAATTTTCAAAAGATAAATCTCCGTAACTCTAGTATCACTAGGAGTAAGATAAAAGCAGCTTAAACTTTCATATATCATACCCGTCAATCGCCTAGACTTTAGAGCAAGCATTTGCTACCCATAGGTTTTAAGTTCAGAGCAAATCTCAAGTCAAAGCAGTTGCATTAAAAGCTCAAGAGAAATTAAGCTTGAAAGGTAGGTACTTGAAAGGATTTACGACGGAGCAACTATTCATCATCTCCATGACTAGAGATTATCTTAGAGTTTATTTTATCTCACACTCTAATAAAGACTCTTTAATAAAGACTAGATAGACTCTTTTTATTTAGTTTTCATAGTTATGCATTTTTTTTTGTCTTTCTAATAAAACAAACATATCTAGCTAATATTAAATAAGATAGAGGGATACTTATTCGGATACATGGGGTTGCACTCCCCAAGCTAGATGTTGACATAGTCTTCAATGTTCTTGATGGTTGGAAGTAGAGGTAGATAGTGATGGTGAGTCGATCGATCTTCTTTAACATTTGGACACCATGTGTGTCATTCCTGGAAATCCTTGAAATCCCGCTGAACTCAAATAGACAACAAAACTAGTGGAACTAGTTAAGCGTTAGTGGTTGTAGCCACGTAGCTTCTTGTTGCCAAGGATTATGATTATTCCTTTAAGGCAAAGTAGTTCAGCACATTAAACATTTTTTGGGATTTTATTATTTCTATGCAAGATAAAGAATGATGATGCATGCATATTTTTTTATGCCACCACAAAGAAATATCCTTGTGGGTTATTACACGCCACAAAATTACTCACATGGGGCTTAGAGTTTTTTTTTTGCATGCAACAAACAAATATTTTTATATTCTTTTCTAATGCAAAGCTAGTGTTGTAATGTAAATATGCTAAAGGAAAATGATTATGCAATGCAAGGAAGTAAATATGCTATGCACTAAATATGGATAACTACCGATCTTACCTTTCGGGCAGGGTTAGGTGCTTTAAGTCCTCTCGAACAAGACTTCTTACCTCATTGTTTCCTTGAGTTTATTATTTCATTTTGATAGCCATAGTCGGATGGTGAAGGATGGTGTCACTCATGTTCTTTGTCTGGTCTCATGAGTTGGAGATGAGCATGGACGTAGGTAGCATCTTGTTTAGTGTGCATGCTCGTAAGACATTCACTTGTTGAATTTTGGAGAGATCGATAGACTTCTCCACCTTTTTGCTCAAAGTGTGTCCTACTTGCAAAGTGAAGGTAGAGATCAAGTGCATGGGCTCTGTTGGTGGGAAAACACCAAACAGAACCAAAACCATAGGCACATTAAACAAGATAGAGTTGATTTCTTATATGCTTTTGTTAGTCCTAAGCGGGATGACAAGATCATAAGATTGAGCATGAATGTTGCAGTAAAAAGTTTCAACGGTTAGAAACAAATTCCTTGACTCTTGGAAAGGTTTTCTTGTCTATACATGATATATCAAAGGCATGATTCTTCTTCCAAAGCAAGGTGTGCAACATTCTAGCTTACATGATTAGGACTATGAGATCAAGAGAGTGGTGATAGGAACAATTAAAGAAACAAAACAAGTTGAGCTAATAAAAGCTAGATCAAGCAAGGTTGTTACTCTAACATGTTTGATTCTTTATTTATGAACAAGCCATAATTAAGGTAAAGCTTTAATTAATGACAACTTACCTCAAGATGTTACCTTATTATTGGAGTGTGACGGCGTAACACCTTGTGGTGGTCCTTCTCTTCTTTGGCCTCTTGGTATTTTGTTCCTCACTTGTCTCCTTTATTGCATCGTCCTTTCTTTCTTCTTGTTCTTTAAATTGTGCTCAAACCTTTTTGCTCCTCTCATGATTTTATTCCTGCAGCATTAGTTGACAACACATACCCGAAGGAATATACAAGTAATTTTACACAAGGGTAGAATTGTCATGGAGCTAAAGGTATCTTCTAAGCTACAAAAAGTTTTTTTTTGGGTGGATATTTTAATTAGCATGGGCTCACCATTACTTTTTCTCTAATGGGTTAATTTTTATTTTATATCTTAAGTTTGATTTTGATGTATGTCATTTATTAACCATTCAAACTTAGAGAGACAAAGTAATAGTGAGTAGACGGATTGCAAACGGTGTGTCGAAAGTGGCCGGAGCTTGAGAAAAGGGGAGAGATTTGTCGGATCATCTTGTAGAGGAATTGGCCTTCCTCCCCAAGCTCGAGTCTTCCTCTGCCACTCGACATTGTCTTTGATGTTCTTGTGGCCCATTGCTTTATCCATCCACTCTTGTTGAGTGATTACTTTTCATGATCGTGTTGTATGGCACTCTTCTTCATCGAATAGACATAGCATAGACTCTTTTTCTCAAAAATATTAGTGGACACATACCGAAGGAATACAACAAGATTGAAGTAGGGGTTGTGTCCAAAGTTTATATTATTTCATCTATGCTAGTGAAAAGATGGTTCTTTGATTATTCTTAGCAATTTTTTTTATGGTTGCACTCTAGTATATGGATCAAGGCAAAGGTAACTTGTAGCAAAAGACAAGGTGAAAGATATTTGATACTTACAATTCTTCCATCAATGATGATTGAGCCGTGTCTTTTTGCACAAGGTTGGAGTTCATCATATGCCTTGCTTCATCTCTGATCCGAAGTTCATCTCTCTTGACTTTCCCGAATTGGATTTGAGAGTTTTCTGGGGGGTTAGTCCAACAAAATATCCAATGTCTACACAAGCAATTCTTAGTTCAATAACCAATCTAGACTCCATGTCTAATTCAATTAAGGAAGGCTATTTAACCCAAGCACTACGCTTAATTTAAAAGCCTTTAGAAGTATAGCTAGTACTTCCAAACCAAAGCATACTATAGTAGATAAAGGTAGCATCAAAAGCACTATAGAGATTTATCAAATAGAGATGAAAGAGCATGATCATGGTGAGAGTTTTTTTTTTGTTTAATAGAGATGCAAACTATATGGATATATGCAAGGAAATAAACATGCATGGATCTACTATAAGAAAGCATAAATCGAGTGGAGTGAATGCATGAATTGATCAAGTAAAACATGCAATGCAATGCCAAGTTTCCAAATGATAACTACTCAATCAATTTATAGTCCATGAGCAAGACTTTTCTCAGC
>JADLZK010003926.1:0-291845 GCA_015847255.1 Hyparrhenia diplandra
ATAACAAAAGTTACTCCCTCTATATCACAATTAGAAAATGTTTTAGGTCAACATACCCATCTTCAAAACATAACTTTAACTTTTTCTTTTTCTATAAAAAAATATTTATTGAAAAGTTATGTATATATTTTTTATGAAAAATTTTGAAGATAAATCTATTGATATATTTTTCACATTTCAAACTCAATGAATTAAAAGTTATTTATGATTTATATTCTCAATGTTTTGATCAAGTTCTCTAAAATATCTTCTAAATGCGATAAGGAGGAGTATGCATTTAGAAAACTCAAAATGTCTTCTAAAATTGGAATGAAGTGAGTATCTAACTATAAAAAATACTTAATTTAAATTGTATGCTTTTCTTTGTTTATTTTCTAACACAATACATAAGACATAAATAGATGATCTATAGTATGGCCATTGCTTAAACCATCATAACTAAATATGGGTACTTAAGCTAAAAACAAAGGACAAGTAGGATCTCTACTAGACCCCTCAAGTTTGGGTAGGCACTAAATTCTCTTCGACCCTTATTCCTAGGGGATATAGGCCAAGGCTCCTAAGGATGATTTCATTATGTTTCCTCAATGTGCCTCTGTGTAGTGCATTTCCCCATTACCCACCCTTTGCCGATAACGTCGTTGTTTTCCTTGTGCGCTTGCTATTATGTTTTCCGACGTGGGCCATGGTACCCAGCCACAAGGAACTGAACTCACCTCTAGCTTCCCCGACGGACCCGTGATTCCTCGTCACTATGCCCGAGCAAAACTAGTACGGCCCGACCCGGGCCCCCTTGGCCTACTGGACATGTCCTGGGAGATTTTGAAGCACGGTAAAATTTTTCTTGGCCCGGGCAGGCAGAAAATACACTTTTAGCTATTTTTGTAGTGTAAACGCGCGGGTAGCCCGCCCAAGCCAGGCCGGCCGAAAAATCTAGGCAGGACTTTGCCCATTGGGGGACGTCATGGGCAGGATTTTTTTCGCTGGGAATAACCGGTTTTTTCGGCCCGGTCCGGAACCGACCAGTCCGAAAAATGCTCGGTATATCCGTCACCTGGCCGAAAGCACGACCCTTCGTCAGGCTTCTCCCTCCCGGCTCCCTCCGGAGTCACTGCCTCGATTGGTAGACCCGACACCCAACCGTCGACACAGATTATCTAGGTAGACAATATCTAGCCTATATGTCATTGTGTGTTGCCATAGATTTGAGTGCTTCCTTTTAAAATGATTTCCTAGAGTCTAAAAAAAACTATTTATTATCTTGGGTAACGTGGACATGGAGTCCAAATAAGACTTGAGTCTTGTTTTTCTCCCTCTTTCTTCCATAAATATACTACCACATCAGCAAAATGCAATAAATATGATGATAATAAATAAGTTTAGACTCTATTGTAGAGTCTCAGATTGTGAGTGCCTCGAGTGATGCTACCTTCTTTTCTCTTCTTTTCGAGCCTTTGCCACGCACATTGTGAAGGGCCAGTCGCGAATCTTTTTCTTAGGCAGTCTCAAGAGAGAGTTTATTGCACTCATTCCAAGACTACAAGATGAAATGAAATTGATGAAACACCCTCCCTCAATGCAAAGTTTCATTCTAAAGTTTCATATGCATTTAATTCCATGACTCATATAGAGTTGGTATTCGCATTACCAAGAGAGTTTCACCAAGATGAAACTTTTCTTTCTTCTCTCCTCGGTGTTTCATGCAAAAGTGTACTTTTGATGATGTGACATCCTATTTAATGTGCATGAAACACCTATGAAACTCCCCATTAAGACTGGCCTTAATGCACCAACCACCAACGACTGTTCAGTTTTCAAGTAGTAATAAATAATAACGCCGTTACAACGTTTGGAATCGTGATGTTTGCATGCGAGGTGCATGGCTACATGAGGCTTAACAAAAAAGTAATGGAATCTTTTATTTCAGGGGAAGGGGGGACAAGAGTCATGAGCGTTACAAACCAAATCGAACGTTTAAACTTTTGAAAAACTTAATTTAGCTAAGGGTGTGTTTAATTGCTTTTTGGGTGCCAAAAAGTTTCTGCTCTAAAAGTTTTTGCCAAACGATTTTGCAGAGTGATATTTTAGATGCATGGTAAAATTTTTGCCATAGGGTTATTTTTGGCTATATGAAAACTTTTGGGTCTCTAGAGTCTCAAATGTCAAAACTTTTGAACCCAAAACTTTGCTGTTTTTTTTGTCATAGTGTTTAGATGATTCGCCAAAATATGGAATAAAATGTCAAACTTTTGACAAAAGAGGAAATTAAACAGGGCTTAAGATGATTTAGCCTTTTTCATCTTTGGATGGAGGAGTACATGATATGACAAAATGGCAAATGTAGAAATAGTTGTTAATCACAAAACAGGATCGAACAGTACAAAGTGGCAAAACTTACTCCGTATAAAAGGAGAATAAGGGCATTACATCTCTTAGGAATATAATCATAACACTCATAAAGTAGGAATATAAAAGTAGCTCAAACCAGTTCATCATAATATCAGGCATACATATTAGGACAATCATAACATAAAGCTACTAATTGACACAGATAAGACAGAGATAGGACCCCAGGACTGCATATGCCAAATTTACATTATAACTAAGATAAAAGATAGGACGCTAGACTCATGCCAAATTAACACTACTAAGATAAAGATAGGACGCTAGGACTGCATGCTGCCAAAGCTAGAATCATCGATCCTCCTCACCTCCTCAGATCCTCCTTCCATGCGAAGCCCTCAGAAGTTCAGTCAACACCAAGGGGCAGCTCGCCACCAGATGATTGTAGCCCTCGGTTGCCAGTACGGCATCAAGAGTTTCAGGCGACCTGGCAATGAAATCAACGCATTTGGCCTTGAGCAGAGAGCAGTTGTGTTGCTCTGCTAGAGCCAAAGTCGTCGCAGCCGTGTCAATGTTGATGCCACCAGAGAGCTTGCCTTCACAGATCAGCTTCAGCCTGTGAAGCCCGTACCTGCGATATAAATTTGTAGTGGTTATAGACTGTAACCGAAAATACTGATTAGCTAAATCTGAAATTTGGAATGATTCATTCAGCAAAAAATAGACATACCTGTCAGCGGAAGCAAGCAAGTGCTGAGCCATTGGCATCGCCACTTCAGTATCCTCCTCAAGCTGTGGAGCTGTGTCGGTGTAGATGAAGTGAAGCATGACCTTGAAGACATCAGCGTCCATGCCTTCGATCCGGACACTCTGGGAGCTCCTCTCGCTCATGTCACCGAAGAACTCGGCCTTGAAGACAGGAGACCTTGCAGCAAGAATGATTTTTGTGCGCGAGAACACTCTCGCCAGACTCGAGCACAAATGTGACGTCTGCTCCAGTACGAACCTGCCAGAGCTCACCGAAGTGACGGTGCAAATCAGAGGGTGGCAGTGGCGGCGCCTCCGTGTTACTAGCTGGGACGACTATATCAGAGAGTGCTTTGAGCACAGTGATGGTGCACTGCACGGTCAATGAATCATTCACAAGATAACCAGATGATTGTATATCATCTCTTCTCATCAAGGTAAGTGTACATCCGTCGTAACTAGGAAATACATGGGTCAAACTCTTCTCAGCAGAAGGTTCAAGACGATGGCTCGGATCTACAAGCCGGCAGCTTAGATTCACTTTCAACTTGCTCCCCCGGGGTTCACTACGAAGAATGAGCTTTACAGCTATCCAACGGTACGTCCAATCATTACTGTTGTAGTAGTTAGGATAGAAATGGACCTCCCACTCGTGGCCATCGACGTTCCATTTGGACTTGATGTAGTCAGATTCGGCCGTGTCTATATCGACACTGGTGGCGGAATAGCCGTCGATCTTGAGCAGCTGCACCGAGCGTACAGCCTCCGTGAGGGCAGTGAGGCCATGTTCCATGGCGGTCGGCGGAGGCCTCTGAAGGAGGCTCATCGATAAATGTTTCCAGTTCATCGAAAAATCCAAACAGATAACTGAAGTCGAAAGAAAATCTGAGGGATTGGGGTTACCTTCACCCTCCTCCGGCGCCGGCGAGGACTGGATCGGCGGTGTGCGGTGAGAAGAACTGGACCCTCGCAGGTCAGTGTTGAGTGGTGCGAAGCAGCGAGGATTCCATCTGTGCGACTGTGCCTTGTCGTCAAACTCGTCAATGGGGAAAGCAGCGGAATGGGGGAAAAGCGTCAAAAGCTTTGTAAAAAAAAAAAAAAAAAAAGCGTCAAAAGTACATACGTTTCGCATTGCGAGTGGTTTCGTGTTTCGGTTAGGTTCGTCATATCTCCTCTACTCTCTCCGTTTAAAATACTAAGACAAAATTAGTTATAGTATTGATGTAGTCAATTTTTTATTAATTATTATATATAATATTAGCAATAGTTATATCTTCAAATAAAATTTAAAAACTGGTCCATGGGTAGAAAATAAAATAATTATATACTGTTTAATAATCACTTTATTTCAAATTATAAAACATGACTTTTTATTTAGATATATACATAGTTTTTACTGTGTAACTAGAGAGTATATCTAAGTGCATAACAAAAGTTACTCTCTATACCACAGTTAGAAAACGTTTAGGACAGCGATCTGATCTCTAAAGCACAACTTTAACTTTTTTTTCTTAAAAAATATTTATTAAAAGTTATGTATATATTTTATGAAAGTAATTTTGAAAACAAATATATTGATATATTTTTCACATTTCCAAACTCAATGAATTAAAAGTTATTCATGATTTATATTCTCAATGTTTGATCAAAACCTCCAAAATATCTTCTAAATGTACGAAGGGAGTATGTATTTAGAAAACTCAAAATGTCTTTTAAATTGGAATGAAGTGAGTATCTAACTAAAAATAATAATTAATTTAAATTGTATGCTTTCTTTGTTTATTTTCATCACAATAGACATAAATAGTATGGGGCCCTTGCTTAAACCATCATAACTAAATATGGGTGCTTAAGCTAAAAACGAAGGTCTAGTAGGATCTCTACTTAGACCCCTCAAGTTTGGGTAGGCACCCAAATTCTCTTTCCGACCCTTATTCTTAGGGGATATAGGCCAAGGCTCCTAAGAACAATTTCATTATGTTTCCTCAATTGTGCCTCGGATTACCCCTATTGCCCACCCTTTGCCCACTCACGTCATTGTTTTTCCCTACGTGCTTGCTACTATGTTTCCGACGTGGGCCATGGCACCCAAAGACAAGGAACTGAACTTCGCCTCTAGCTTCCTCGACGGATTTGTGATTCCTCCCTCACCCCGCCGAAAGCACGACTTCTTCAAGTGAGGCTTCTCCCTCGGCTCCCTCCACGGAGTCAACTTTGCCCTCCATATTGGTAGACCCGACTCGCCAACCGATGCTACTCGACACGGATTATCTAGGTAGACAATATCTAGCCTATATGTCATTGTTTGTTGCCATAGATTTGAGTTCTTCATTTTAAAGGATTTCCTAGAACGGATGAAACAATTTGAGCCCTTTAGAAATGAGAAAATGCGGGAGAATCATCAAACTAAAAGTACATGCATTTGAGGGTCATTCTTTGGAGTTGATCTAGATGAATGGCGCCAAGTTATGGACTAACCACAAGCCATCCACAACGTGCTTTTATCACAATAAGAGAATCTTCCATAGCAAAACTAGAAAAAAATGACGTTTCTAAGAGGAGAGAGAAGTGTATTTGGCTCCCCTTCTCCCATTAAGGCGGGGGGAGCAGCGCGGGCGAGGCTCTGGCCTTGCATTGGAATCGAGACGAGGGGCGGTTGGCTACGCATGTTTTTCTTTTTTTATTGTTTTGACTTTCTTGTTTGCATGTTCTGTTGGAATGGGGAAGTTTTGGATGCCCATCCTTTACATCGTGCGGTATTCAAACTATCATATGCATGTCGTATTTCGAGGGGTAGCCGTTGGAGCGACCCTAAGAACGAGCTAATCGCACTCGTTGGGACTCATATGAAATAAAATAAGGTTATTGCTTCCCCTTTTCACCCACGGTTCTTTGTTGGCTGAACTGAAAAGGTGAAACAAAATACTTTTTTATAGTTTGGGCATAGGTGAATGAAGGTTCACCACTCCTAGATTTTTGAGCAACACTCGAATCGTGCATAGGCTTCCTCGTAATGTGCTCAGGTCAAGTATTATAAGAGCAAGTATTATAGAGCCACGTGTGAGGGGTGTATAGCAATCCACGTCGAGAAAAATCCTTGTTGGACGAGAGAGAAAGATGGAGAGAGACGTGAGCCTTAGAGCAAGTATTATAATACGTACCGGCCGGGTCAAGGATCCTTGCAGACCTACTTCTCGACCCACGTACAATGGTTAAGTCTTTAACATTTAATAATGGGCCCGGTTAATACGTCTCACAAAGTTTCTTGGTTCCGTGTCCAAGCCGGCTGTAAACTTACTACTGCTTCTCCTCTCTCTCCTCCCTTCTCTCCTCCACGTCATCATTTAGCCGGCTTTACGGCCTTCTATAATACTTGCTCTTCTTTGTTAGATGATAGATATCTTGATATACATGTCTATGTACAATGTACTTGTAAAGATAGAGTTAGGTCCTAGATTGTAGCTAGGATACTTATCTCTTGTAACAACCTTGATGTAATCTCTCGATGTACATGCCACCGGTGGGGCTATTCCTGGGCTATATTAACACGCAACCCGGGGACCGAGGGAGGTAACTTTGGTTAACCCCAATTTTACATGGTATCAAAGAGCCTCTTCTCCTAACGGAGCATCATGTCCTCGTCTTCCTCCTTTCGCGTCCCAATCGCTCTCGCCAACTTCGCTTTACGCGGTGAGAGTGAAAAGCTGACCCGAGGGAACTTTGCTCTATGGCGCTTAGGTGATCTCTTCCTGCGGCGGCGCGGAGGTCTACGACTTCCTCACCCCCAGCCACACCACCTCCCAAATACCTACCCAAGAAAAAGCCCGATGATCCGGATGAAGTCCGGGTTGTCGACAAGGAGTACACCTCCGGGTGGCAAAGGACCAACAAGTCCCGAAGCTATCTTCTTGTTTCCCGTCCCGGCGACGTACGCCGCATGTGTCCGGCGACGGCGGTGGCTGAAGCATGGGCGGGGATCCAAGATTTCTTCGCCCTCTCAATCGAGGGGCGGCTCATCTCCACCGGGATGGCCCCGGCCAATGCCACCAAAGGGTCCTCCACCATTTCGGATACTACAACAAGATGAAGTCTCTCGCCGATGAGATGGCATCCGCCGGATGTCGCATGGGGACGATGAACTCGCCTCCTATATCCCGATGGGCCTTGATGAGAAGTACGACGCCGTGGTGACATCCGTCACAAATAGATCGAGATCCGATCTCCCTGGGGAACTCTACTCCCAGTTGATCAGCCATGAGGCTCGGCGCGACATCTCGCCGCGACGGCGGGCGGTTCTTCCTCCGTCAACCTTGCAACACGCGGTGGTCAATCCAACCGTGGCGTGGTGGCTTTGTCCGCGGTGGTGGGAGGCCGTGGCAAAGGCGGCCGCAACAACACCAACAACGGGGCACGGGAGCTCCTTCCGGCTGGCCTCATCGCGCAAGTCTGTGGCAGGAGGGCATCCGGCGTTCGGTGCTACAAAGTGCTATGATGAGCGTTTCGAGGCGGCGTACCACAGCGTGAAGACCGCCTCAACGTCACCACCTCCCTACGGGTAGATACCAAGCGGTATATGGACTCCGGCGCCACGGATCACATCACCCAAAGTGATCTAGAGAAGCTCTCCTTCCGCGACAAGTATCGTGGTGGAGATTAGTGCCTTGTCGCAAAGCGGTTCGGGTATGAGAATTTCACATGTTGGTCATGGTTATGTGCGTTCTCCTTCCCACAATATTCATCTTCGTGATATCCTCCATGTTCCGATGCAAGCAAAAGCTTAATATCTGTTAATCGCCTTACACGTGACAACAATGCCATAGTTGAATTCCACCCTCGATCGCTTTTTTGTTAAGGAGCCGAGAGGCGAAGAAGACGCTCCTCCACAGGCAAGCTGAAGGAAGGGGGCTTTGTATCGATCGGATCCACTTGAGTAGATCCATTTCATCTTCCAATAAACAGGCGGTTGGAGCTGTCAAAATCCCTGCATCCGTGTGGCATAGTCGGCTTGGGCATGCTTCGACCCCCGTTGTTAGTCGTGTCCTTAGTGGTCATAAGTTGTCTTTTTTTCTTGGATGTGAACAATAAGCACGTGTGTGATGCGTGTCAACGAGGGAAAGATTCATCAGCTACCTTTCCCTAAGTCCACTAGTGTTTCCTCGAGTGCTTTAGAACTCATATTTTCTGATGTTTGGGGCCCTGCACCCTCATCAGTGGGTCGTTTTTCTTACTATGTAAGTTTCATTGATGATTACTCGAAGTTTGTTTGGATCTATATGCTTCATCACAAATCCGATGTGTTTCAGTGCTTTCGTGATTTCCAAAGCCTGGTAGAAAGACGGTTTGATAAAAAAAAAATCTTAGCCATGCAAAGCGGATTGGGGTGGGGGTACCAGTCCTTGAATTCCTTCTTTACACGGGTTGGGATTCGACACTATGTTTCTTGTCCTCACACCCATCAACAAAATGGTGCTTTGCGAGCAAAACACCGTCACATTGTAGAAATGGGATTAACTCTTCTTTCTCATGCCTCCATGCCACTAAAATTACGGGATGAAGCTTTCCAAACTGCGGTTTTCTTGATTAATAGACTTCCTTCTAAGGTTATTAGTCATGACACTCCACTTCATAGGTTGTATGGGCAACAACCTGATTACACCTCGCTTCACACTTTCGGTTCTTATTTGTTTGGCGAATCTTGGCCCTATAACACACATAAACTTCAATTTCGCTCCAAGCGGTGTGTGTTCATTGGGTATAGCAATGCTCATAAGGGGTTCAAATGCCTAGATCCAAGTGAGGGTCGAGTTTATATTTCACGAGATGTTGTTTTTGATGAATCCGTGTTTCCCTTTCGCCACCATGCACCCCTAATCTTTGGGCGCCGGCTCGAGCTGAATTGAGTGTCCTACCCGATGCCCTTCTCAACCCATCTATGTCCTTCGAGGAATGCACATATCCGTGATCATTCGTGGTGGTTCTCTCGACCCGGCTAATGGTACCTTGAGTGCTCCTATGTCCACGCGGGTTCTGAGGAACAAGTGCCGATCAAGATGATGCGAACCCGGCTATACAAGGAGCAACGATGACTCCATATCGCATGTGTCGGCCCTCCGGAGGCTCGGGATCCGGGCCGATACGCCTGGACGGTCCCTTGTCCTCGTCGAGGTGGATCGCCGGATCCCAAGACAACGCGCACGCCCGATGCCCCCTCGTCACCGCCTCCGGGATCGTCTACTACCGGCACAGTGCTTCCCTCGCCTACGACCCACGGACTTCGCCTCCGCGGCCTGATCCGCAGGGGGGCAACACAGCGATCGATGCGGATCCACCTGCGGGATCGTAGCGGCCGGATGGGATCCGAAGGCGGCTGAGCATGGTGGTGGTCAAACTGTGTCAGCTGAATCAGCTCAAGCAAATCCGGCCAACTCTCCACCACGTCGACCCAGTACACGATCTCAAAGCGGGATTGTGAAACCCAAACAATACACAGATGGGACTCGTTAAGTGGGCACATGTTGCCGTCACCACCCCGGTAAGAGCCTACAAGTGTTAGAGAAGCATTCAAGCACAAAAAGTGGATAGAAGCCATGGATGTTGAGCACAAGGCGCTAATCAAGAGTAAGACTTGGCATTTGGTTCCACCACCTAAAGGAAAAAATGTTATAGGGTGCAAATGGGTCTACAAGTTGAAGAGGAAAGCGATGGTACTATTGATAGGTACAAAGGCGCGGTTAGTAGCCAAGGGTTACAAGCAAGAGTATGGAATTGACTATGAAGATACGTTCGGTCCAGTTGTAAAGGCAGCTACACTTCCTTTGATCCTGTCTCTTGCGGTCACCCTTGGTTGGTCCTTGAGGCAACTTGATGTACAGAATGCTTTCCTACACGGTATTCTTGAAGAAGAAGTATATATGCATCAACCTCCTGGATATGAGGATAGAAGTCGTCCAAGGTATGTTTGCAAATTGGATAAAGCTCTTTATGGATTGAAACAAGCTCCACGGGCTTGGTATGCCAGATTATGTGCAAAACTGATTTCACTTGGTTTCAAACCCTCCAAAGCTGACACATCCTTGTTCTACTATAGTAAAGGGAATGTTAAGATTTACCTTCTTGTTTATGTCGACGACATAATAGTGGCAAGTTCGGCACCAGAAGCAACAAAGGCCCTACTCAGTGATTTGCAGAAGGATTTTGCATTGAAAGATCTCGGGGACTTGCATTATTTCCTGGGAATAGAAGTAAAGAAGGTTCGAGATGGCCTAGTTCTCACTCAACAGAGATATGCTTGGATATCTTGATTGGATTCGGGATGAGTAAGTGTAAAGGCGAGTTGATACACCGCTTTGTACAGCGAGAAAAGCTAAGTGCATTTGAAGGTCATCCTTTGGGACCTGATGACTCGACCAAGTATAGAAGTCTCATGGGAGCTCTGCAATATCTTACACTTACACGTCCGGACATATGTTTTGCGGTGAACAAGGTTTGCCAATATTTACATGCACCCACAGCGTCGCATTGAGCGGCCAAGCGTATATTGAGATATGTACAAGGTACTATGAATCTTGGGATCGAATTGGCAAGTCACGAATTATGAGAGTGAGTGGTTACTCGATGCCGACAAGGCGGGGATGTATTGATGACGAGGAGATCAACTGGAGGTTTTTTGTGTATGTAGGTGACAATCTTGTTTCCTGGAGTGCTCGAAAGCAAGCAACGGTATCTCGGTCTAGTACAGAAGGCTGAGTACAAGTCATTAGCTAACGCTCTTTGCCGAAATGATCGGCTACAAAAACTACTCGGTGAACTTGGGATTCGTCACCCTTCTCAAGCTAGGCTATGGTGTGACAACTTGGGTGCAACATACCTCTCAGCAAATTCAGTGTTTCATGCACGAACTAAGCACATAGAGATTGACTTTCATTTTGTCCGTGAGAGAGTGGCACAAGGACATTTGGAAGTTCGATTCATTGGTACTAATGATCGGATAGCGGATGGTTTCACCAAAGCATTGCCGAGAGTGAAGCTAAGAGAATTTAGGAACAATCTCAACCTTGTATGTGGTGAGATTGAGGGGGAGTGTTAGATGATAGATATCTTGGATATACATGTCTATGTACAATGTACTTGTAAAGATAGAGTTAGGTCCTAGATTGTAGCTAGGATACTTATCTCTTGTAACAACCTTTGATGTAATCTCTCGATGTACATGCCAGGTGGGGCTATTCCGGCTATATTAACACGCAACCCGGGACCGAGGGAGATAACTTTGGTTAACCCCGATTTTACACTTACCGCCGGTGATCACATCGCACGAGGTTAAAACGCTTGCTCCTAGCCGACCGTGACCGGAAAAGCCGGCGTTTTGCTTCCTATCAAAGAATCTCATTCGTTGTGCACACCTCTTTGCATGTCACGCACATGCCCTAGCAACACCGATAAAGCCAAGCCATGCAACACGGTGGCACTCTATTTAGAGCAAGTTTAATAATTTAGTCGGTTCTTGTTACCGCAAGCACTTGCCATGTCGGATCTGATAGGTTATATAGCCGACTTTTTTTTTCGTATTATGGAATCAACCACGATGAGGATTATAAGCATATAATAATCATTTGTAGGCCGGGTCAAGCCCGGCGGTGCTCAGCGATGGAATGGAGCGAGGGGATTGGGTAGGAGCGAGAAAAAGATGCTTTTTCCTCGGGTCATGTGCTACAACAGCGAGAAGCTTATCGCCCGCTCAGCGTTCTCTCCCCGGCGTGGTTGTTTTCTTCCCGGCGTGGATCCTTTTCGCCGGCTCAAACATGCTTATAATACTGCTCTTAGCGGCGGTGAGTACTATTCTTGCTCTAAGCCTACATCAACGGGCAACTCGCTAGACACGTAGGTAAAAAAACCATAGCTGGCGGAGAGAAGAGAAGAGAGAGGAGGCGGATGTCTCGCCCAATGCTAGCCCAAAGTGGGCGATTTGCTTTGTAGTGCAGCTGGTCTGTCTCCCATTGGCTCTTCAAGGTTCTTTGGACCATAAACACCATTAAACAAAGGTGGAGACCGCTACCACCGGCTTCGGGAGCTGGAGCGGGGAGACGTCGGCAAGCGGCGTAACCATTAGGGCTTCCCCAACGCACCACCATGGCGTCTTTGCCGCAAAGCGCCACATATGCACTCTCCATCCATGTCATGGCAATCTGTGGCCTCGCAGGTGCTCAGAGTCTCCCACTACTATAGGATTGATTTTGCGAGGTGTTCGGATTTTATTTTCCGTGGCGGGCATTTGAGAAACCGCCACGGAAAATAGATGGCTTGGCAACCTCCCGGCCAGGGAAAAAACCGCCACGGTTAATCGATTAACCGTGGCGGTTTTTGTAAAATGCCCGCCATGGTAAATCAGGCCCAGTTCAGCGGCCCAACCAGCCCGCTAACAAATTCGCATATATATACTCGTCGTTCCCACCACCCAACCTAGATGTTCCCAGCCACTCGTCGTTCCACGTCACCCGTCGAAAAAAAACTCTCTCCACCCTCTCCAACTCGCCTCCTCCCCCACTCGCCTCCTCCCGAAAAAGCACCCACGCCGCCACCGCGCCCTCCCCCCCCACTCGCCTCCTCCCGTTAGCCCCGCTGGCGGCGGTGCACCGCGCAATGCCCAGCGGTGGCGGCCTCAGCGCGCCGGCGGCGCCGGATCTCGCGTGCCGCGCCACAGCTGCGGTGGATCTCGCTTTCGCGTGCCGGCGGGCGGCGGAGCTAGAGGACCGGCGGGACGCGGCGCGCGGGACGCGGAGGCTGGAGGAGCGGGCGGCAAGCGGCGAGCAGCGAAGCGAGCTCGAGACCCGCGGCGGTGGAGCCCCCGGCGGCGGCGACCCTCCTCCAGTCCACCGGCGTGGAGGCGGATCCGTCTTTGGGGAGGGCGAGATCCGGCCTCTACCCCACACGGATCCGCTCATGGCAGCGGCAGCGGCTACCGGCGGTGGTGGCGGATCCGCCGAACCCTAGCTCACGGATGGGCTCGCGGATGGGCACGGATGGCTCCAGCTCCAGCGGGCTCACGCTTTTTTTATTTTTTTATTTCATTAACGGTGGCGGGCAAAAAAACCACCACGGAAGTTCACCCATTTTCCGTGACCCTACCTCGATTGGCGGGCACAAAAACCGCCACCGAAAATCACTTTTGACTCGCCACCAAAAATCATTTATCCAAGAGTGTCTGCGGCAGAGCGACGATGGCTACATCGACAAAAGTTTGAAGCAAAGACGGGCATGTGAGACGGAGTGAAAGCTTCTTCCCCTCGAAAAAGCTGCGGCATGCATTGGGTCCCTCTAAAAAGCTCGCATGCAATGAAAAGCCGACACAAAAAAAAGGCGATGGGAGATGTCTTTGCTCCGGTGTATGCTTGCATCGGTGGGTGTGCATTTAGACTAGGGTAGTACGCGGCTGTTAGCTAGCATTGGGGAAGCCCTTATTATTGCTCTGAGTGATGCTATCTCCTTTTCTCTCTAAGCACACATTTCGGAGGGCCTTAGTGGCCGCCTTTTTCTTAATGCACCAGCCACCAACGACTGTTCAATTCGCAAGTAATACAATAACGCCGTTACAGCGTTTGGAATCGTGATGTCAACATGCGAGGTGCATGGCTACATGAGTCTATGAAAATAAAAAAAAAAACCAGGACCTGGGGGGGAACGATGTTCCCACCCGTATTTCATTAAGAAGAAGATCTTCTCACCAGGTCCTGGAAAACCCCCGAACCCCAGTCCCCGCCCTGACATGGGAGCCCCACAGACCCGTGAGAAGGGTCGGGCTTCACACCATGTTTTGGCACACGGGGACCGGCGAGGGGATTTTTTTGTGGGAAATCATGCGTCCGAGAGGATTCGAACCCATGACCGGTGGCCTCCCAACCGGGAGTGCTCACCAATTGAGCTATGCTCAGTTCCCATGAGTCTACGAAAATAAAGGAATCTTTTATTTCGGAGAGGAAGTGGGGGGGACAAGAGTCATGACTCATGAGTAGAAACCAAATCGAACGTTTAAACTTTCAAAAACTTAATTTAGCTAAGGGTGTGTTTAATTGCTTTTTGGGTGCCAAAAGTTTCTGCTCCAAAAGTTTTTGCCAAACGATTTTGTAGAGTGATGTTTAGATGCATGGTAAAATTTTTGCCATAGGGTTATTTTTGGCTAAATGAAAACTTTTGGGTCTCTAGAGTCTCAAATGCCAAAACTTTTGAACCCAAAACTTTTTTTTTTTTTTTGTCATGGTGTTCAGATGCTTTTGCCAAAATATGGAATAAAATGTCAAACTTTTGACAAAAAAGAGGAAATTAAACGGGGGTTAAGATGATTTAGCCTTTTGATTTTTGGATGGAGGGAGTACATGATATGACAAAATGGCAAATGTAGAAATAGTTGTTAATCACAAAACAGGATCGAACAATACAAAGTGGCAAAACTTACTCCGTATAAAAGGAGAATAAGGGCATTACATCTCTTAGGAATATAATCATAACACTCATAAAGTAGGAATATAAAGTAGCTCAAACCAGTTCATCATAATATCAGGCATACATCTTAGGACAATCATAACATAAAGCTACTAATTGACAAAAAAGAAGATAGAGATAGGGACCCCAGTACTGCATATGCCAAATTAACATTATTACTAAGGTAAAGATAGGACGCTAGACTCATGCCAAATTAACACTACTAAGGCCTCGTTTGGAAGGCAGTGTTTTGAGGGGTATTGGACCTCAAACCCCGTCGGCCCGTGGATGACAGCCCACGTCGGGGTGGGCTCCCACACTTTCGGTCAAAATCACGTTTGGCTGTCCCGTGTGTCGCCGTGGATGAGGGACCGATCCACCTCGATCCACCGGCGAAGAAAAAATCCTCATCCGGCGTGGAAACGAAGACCGAGAGCTCGCGTGCGGCGTGCGGCGGCTGCCTCACCTCGCCGCGCCGCCGCCGCTCCGGCCGTCTACTCGTCGTCGCCGCTCCGGTCTCCTCCTCCTCCTGGACCCGGCCCTCGTCGATGCCCTTGCTGCATCCGCGACATCGTCAACCTCACCCAGCCATCCACTGCACTCCGGCAGACCTAGTCCAATCCGCTCCGGTGAGCCTCTCCTTCCCCTTCCCCCTCTTTCCATCTCCACTGCTTTTATGCTTCACTTCTTTCTGGTCTAGGGTTTGGATTTCAACATTCTTCTCCCATAGATCTTGCACAGTCAGATCTCGTTGAGTGGACCGATTAGGCATGCCTCTAGCTTGTATGATTTAGTAACCATGATTCAGTAGCCTTGATCTGATAGATCTGTACCCGATGTCTGTATGTAATTAATCTTCCAAATGATGAAAGACAAGCTAAAATAAACTGTCTTTCTGTAACTGACAGTAAGCAGCGGGGCAAACGAAGACAGTAGCAGGGTTGCCATGAGCGGGCCACCCAGCATAACCACGTCCTTCCAAACGATGACAGTAGCAGCGGGGCAACCCATGCGTGGAGGGGAAGGGATCGGGTGGTGCACGTGGTTGTACCCAATCCACGCTTGGGTGTCATTACAGGTGTAATCCACACACTTGCAGCCAAACGAAGCCTAAGATAAAGATAGGATGCTAGGACTGCACGCTGCCAAAGCTAGAATCATCGATCCTCCTCACCTCCTCAGATCCTCCTTCCATGCGAAGCCCTCAGAAGCTCAGTCAACACCAAGGGGCAGCTAGCCACCAGATGATTGTAGCCCTCGGTCGCCAGTTGGCTGAAAATTTGCCAAAAATTGCAAATTTTTAGACTCTCTCTCCATCACATCACATTAAATACACCAAAAGGCATTATATGTTCGGGAAAGAAGAAATGTAGGTAAAAAAATAACTAATTACACAGTTTTGTTGTAGATCACGAGGCGAATCTTTTGAGCCTAGTTAGTCCATAATTGGACAATATTTACCACAAACAAACGAAACGTCTTCTGAGTGTCTTCTGAGTCAAAAAAGTCACTTTTGCTAAAATTTAGCCATCTAAACAAGGCCCTAGCAATGAAATCAACGCACTTGGCCTTGAGCAGCGAGCAGTTGTGCTGCTCAGCTAAAGCCAAAGTCGTGGCAGCCGTGTCAATGCTGATGCCACCAGAGAGCTTGCCTTCACAGATCAGCTTCAGCCTGTCAAGCCCGTACCTGCAATATAAATTTTTTTTTGAAACAAGGCCGGTTATCCGGCTTGGATTTCATTAAGTGGAAGAGAAGCACAAGTCATATTACACGCACCAGCGGTGCAAACCCAGATCGCCTAAGCGTCTCATGGGTGTGGAAGAAAATAAAAGGACTACTCGCTAATGGTATTGCCGACAGTTGTAACTTGCAGTGCCTTGCAACCTGCTAGGACCCATTGAGAAGCCATGTCTTTGATTTGCTGGAGCAAGGCTGATGCTGTCTTCCTCTCCTCTCTGAAGACAGCTGCGTTTCTTTGCAGCCATATCATCCACAGGGTCAAGATTGCCAGGGAGTGTGCCTTTTTTCCTCCTGAGCCTATCATCAGCGTGAAGCAATCCACAAGCTTGGTCTGCTCCCTCCAGGTTGTCGGGTGAAAGCTGTTTATGTTGGTCCAATGAGCTAGTTGTTCCCAGATTGTGGCCGAGTACGGGCATTCAAAGAACAGGTGGTGTGCGGTTTCGAGGTTGCGTTCGCAGAGAGCACAGAAGTAATTGTTCTTCCACTGCCTGATCTGTAGCCGTGCCGCCGTCCAAAGTCTATTCTGTAGCATAAGCCAGAGGAAAAACTTGCATTTTTGGGGTGCCCAAGCTTGCCAGATGAGTTTTGGGAACGGTGATTGAATGTGACCTGCAAATTGGATGTTGTACGCAGATTTGGCCGAGTATTGACCTGAACTTTCAAGTGTCCACACAATTGTGTCATCTTCTTGATCCTCCAGGTTTATGCCGGTCTGCTGAATTGCAGTCCAGAGAGTGAAAAAGTCGTCTAGCAAATCGTGGCTCAAATGGTGTGCAATGTCATGGATCCAGGTGTCGTTGGTTAGTGCCTCTCTAACTGTCCTATTCTTCCTTTTTTGCTGTGGCCAAATAGTCTTGGGCAGATGCTAGCAGCGCTTCTTCCATCGATCCAACTAGATAGCCAAAAGGAAGCTTTTCTTCCATTTCTAACCGTGACAGTCGTAGCCGCATTGAAAAGAGCAATATCAACATCATCCACCGGTAGTTGGGTGCCACACCATGGCCTATTTGGTTTGGTCCACTGAAACCACAGCCATCTGATCCGTAGTGCTCTGCTGAATTTATCGAGATCAATAATACCGAGTCCACCGAATTCAGTTGGCTTGATTACCTTGATCCAGGCTATCTTGCATTTTCCTCCACTAATCTCTATGTCACCTGCCCATAGAAAGCTCCTTCTCAATTGATCAAGATCTGTGATGAATTGCTTTGGTACTCTCAAGGAGGTGAGCAGGTAAATTGGTATCGAGCTGAGAACTGATCTAACAAGTTCTCGACGACCAGCATGGTTGAGTAGTCGACCTTGCCACACTCCCAGTCTGTTTCTTGATTTATCCACAAACGTTTGCACATGGGTCAGCTTTAATCTCCCTAGTGACAGTGGCAGCCCCAGGTAAGTTAGTGGGAAATTTTTTCGGGATCCTCCAAAGCTTTCCAGCACGTCATCAAGGTTTAGTCCTGTGCACCGTATTGGCGAGACTGTGCACTTCTCAATATTCAGTTGAAGGCCCGTTGCTGCTCCAAAGCGTTCCAGTATTCCAAATAGTGTAGCAACTTCTTCTTTGATCGGGTTTAGGAAGATGATCGCATCATCGGCATAGAGCGATATACGAAGGCTGGCATTCCTCCCTCTGAGGGGTGACAGCATCCCGTTGGCCGTGGCTGTCTCAAGTAGAGCATGTAGTGTATCAATTGCCAGAATAAAGAGGTAAGGTGACAGCGGGTCGCCCTGTCGGACTCCTCTAGAATGAGCTATGTTCTCTCCCTCGTTCCCATTTAGGAGTATAGCAGAGGTTGCCGATTTGAAGATGGTTGCTATCCATTCTCTCCATTTGGCAATCGAAACCCCTTATTTGCAGCAATTCCGAATGTATTCCCAAGAAACAGTGTCAAAAGCCTTGGATATGTCAAGTTTGAAGAGGAGGGTAGGTACCTTCTTTTTTGTGATATGCCCTCGCTAGATTTCTAACATACATGAAGTTGTCTTGAATGCATCTCCCTTTGATGAAAGCGCCCGTGACACCGAGATCAGGTTGTCAATGCTTGGTGCCAATCTTAGTGCCGTGGTCTTAGTGACAAGCTTTCGAAGGAATGAATCAATTTGATCGGTCTGAAATGTTGTGGTTGATCTGCATTCTACGTCTTTGGTATTAGCACAATGTTTGCGCCGTTCAGTAGTCTCATCGGGCTAGTATGCGGATCAAAGAAATCGTCCATAGCCGCAAGCAGGTCAAGCTTGATTATGTTCCAACATTTCTTATAGAATACGCCCGTAAAAGCCGTCGGGGCCGAGGAGCCTTCTCGGGAGGCAGCTCATCCACTACATGCTTGATTCATCAAGTGTGAAACGGTTGTCGATCCCTTGGTCCTCTAGTCTGGCCGAGGTTGAGACTAGCCCAATGCAGCGTTTGATTCCTTTCCGATTCGGCCACCAAGGATGGTGAGAAGTGTTGTTGGAGTATTTCGCTTTCTCTTTGTGTCCCCATACAATTTCTCCATTTCCATTCTTCAGAAAGCAATCAGATTGCACTTTCTCCGGCCCTTCGCTCTTTGGTGGAAAAACTTTTGTGCGGCGTCTCCTTCTCTCGTTGGACGATTCTTGAGCATTGCCTTCTTCATGACCGTTCCACTTTCGCTGCCCAGCCAAGAATTTGTTGCTTTAGTCTTTTATGTAGATCAATCTCGGCGTCCGATAGCCGACGTGATTCTTGAGCTATGTCGAAGTCGCAGGATAACCGTTTGCCATATCAAACCTGAATACGCGCCTCACCGAATAGAGATTTGCTCCAATCTTTTAGAGTCGCCTTGCGGCGTTGAAGCTTTAGATGGAAGATCATCGCACCGTTGCTTCCACGGGTCGGTGCATTCCGTGCGCTTTTGCACTATATCCATGAAATCCGAGCCCGGTGCCAAAAAGTTTCGAACCCGAAGGACGGTTTGAAATGTTGCTTCGTTGTCCGCATAGGAAGAGCGGATGCTGGTGATGTCGATAGCGAGCCGCTTAGAGCGAGTAGGCTAGTGGATGGAAAGGCTTCCTCCCAATCCAGGTTACAGAAGGCCCGATCTAGTCGCACCAAGGTCGGATTACGCCTTCCATTGCTCCATGTGTATTTTCGGTTTTGCGGCTTCAGTTCAATCGGCTTTCGGCGGAATCCGGTTCGACGAAATCTTCTCATGTTAGCTCTGTCGACGTTCTCGTTATTCTTGTCTTGTGCCTCACATATTAGATTGAAATCTCCCAGGCAAATCCAAGGTTTACCCATCGGTTGACAGTGGATTATTTCGTTGAGGAAGGTTCCTCTTTCCGCATTTACCGTCGGGCCATACATTGTCGGGACAAACGGAAATTTGATAGAGTAAGAGTGAGCTCAACCGACGGGCAATAGGAATCTAGTTTAGAATGACCACCGAGAGATGTAAGTGCCATTCCGGGCAATTAGAATACCACCCCTTGTGCCATTTGCGGTAGGTATGTGAAGCTATCGGCAAAGTCCATCCCCGCATCAAGTGCCGTTGTCCTTACAATTTCATCCAACTTGGTTTCCTGGAGACAGACTATGAGAGGTCTGACTTGTTGAATCATCAGCTTAACAGTCTCTCTTCTTGCTGCAGTGTTTAGCCCCCGCACATTCCAGTTGAAGATTTTGGAGTCGTTTTCAATCATTGGGAAACCATTTTAGCATCAGAGGGGCACTGCGTTGGCCAGCAAACCTTGACAATCTATTGCACAGGTGAACAATACAGATACACTGCCCAACCAGCCACATCTGGAGGGGCCAATCACACTCGATTCATGACCAACCAACTGAGATCCCTAACAGTTTCCTCTAACCTAGCACTTCTGAGAGACCGATCATCACTACCTGAAACATTCAGAGCAAAGAAACTACAGACACAACCTAACTTCACCGGTGGAGGACCGGTCGGCGCTGGCACTGATTCTACTAACATTGACACACCATGCAAACTGCTAGGACAAGACAAAGCATGCCTAAGGCTCCATGTCCCGAGCCCCGCCTCGCACCACGCCTGCCCGGGATCTTGACCAGCTTGGTGTTCCCGGCTTGGTGGTCGCTTCAATGGCCTTCACCGCCCGATGCGGGAGATCATCGGCATACGGTCCGTACTCTCCGTGACCACCGATCAGTGCCGCCGCTGATCGTGTCAATGAAGCTCGGCTCCTTCATCGGTTTGTCTTTGGCGCTGCCGGGCAACCGCACCGCCGACGTCTTCACCGCGAGCCGATCGCTTGACCTTGTGGATGTCAGTCCTTCTTTGGCCGGCGTGTCTTGTGGGGGGCCGCCGGTGCCGGGGTTGGCAAAGAGCGGAGGTCAGATCTCGATGAACATGCACCTGCATAGAGATCGACATTGTCAGTGTTCTTCTCCGTGTCCAGCTCTTCAGTGTCGTTGTTGTCGCTGGCCGGCGCGGCCTTGTCGATGTCCATCTTGTGGACCAGCTCGAGATCACCTCCACCACAAGCTCCGCCTCTGTGTCCCTAGCCGGCGGTTGTGGGGCTTCCTCCCGCGTGAGTCGAGTACACCAGCCCGAAGACGATCTCGTCCGAGGTGCCCCCAGCCTAGGTCGTTTCCACGGGTCCGAGGCCGGACGTATGCCGGGCCGGCGTGGCGTGTCGCTCGCTGCGCCGTCGGGCAGGCGAGAAAGGAGGCCTCCAAAGATCATCGGGTCCCTTGCCCGGTCCATCATACTCCAGCCAGCCCGTCGGTGGCTCGATCCCCGGAAGCAAACAGCGCGATACTCATCGCGCAGTACGGCGAACGCGAGGCGCGCCCGGTGGTGATCCGGACCGGCGCCGCTCCCAATCCTCGAAGCATGCTCAGAAGCTCGCCGCGTGCCCGCCCGGTGCCGTGCGGGGAGCGGAGAGCCAGGCCCACGCCCCGCGTCTCCTCCAAATGGGGAAGCACCCGCAGCCCGGGCGATAGGGGTGTGGTGAGCGCGATAGGGCCGCGCACCGCCGGTCGAGGCGCATCCCGACAGCCCGAGACGTGCCCGTGAGCTCCCCGTGGTTCATCCTGGCGTCGCCGCTGTCCGTCGTAATTCTTTGGGCGGGTCCCGGCCGCGGCGGTCTTTGTGGAGCGACCGGGTCCCCGCAGCCGGAGACTTCGTGGCATGGTGTTTCTTGCCCAGGACGCTGGGGGGTCGGGGCCGCCCATCCATCACCCCGGCGCCCGGGCGAATGGAATGAAGGGTGGTTCGCTTGAGTCGCCCGAGCTCCCATGTTCGAGGAGGTGTCCGAGTCGTGAATCCGGTAGTGCTGGCTCCAATCCTCATACCCCTCCGGGTGGATGAGGATGGCTCTCTCTCCCATCCTCCCGACCGGCGGCGTGGGACGGAATGCGGTGTGGGGAGGGGAGGCCCATCATCTCCATGGCTTGGCCCGCCCGTGTCGCTGGTACCAAGACTCCACCGCCCTTGGCGAAGCGTCCGCCGCTCCATCCGCACCCAAGGTGAGAAGCTCGAGCTCTCTCGTCGCCGCGGCGCCCGGCCGGACAGCGATCAAAGACACAAGTGTCTCCCGGGATGAGCTTGATGCCGCCCCTCATTCCAGGGCCTCGTGGGTGCGTTCTCCATGGTGACGAGGACGTGGTACCACCAAGTGGGAGTCGACGGTGATCGGCCGGCCGCCCTCCACGGCCGGATTGGGAGGTGGGAGCCCTTGATGCAGATGGAGCCCTTGAGGATCGCCCGGTCGCGGGACGGGGCGAACCTGAAATCCGCCACGAACGAGGTCGTGGTGAGTTGAGACACCCTGAAGGTGGGCGCCCGCACTGGAGCCGGATCGCCAAAGCGTGAGTGACCTCGGCGATGGATGGGACTCGGCATCCCGCCGGCACGGTGGCGATGGCGGCGTGAACAAGCGGCGCCCGCCTCGGCCAGAGCCATGGTGGGCGTGGCAACCATGGGGATGGATCTTGTCATTGGCGGAAAGTCTGCTGTCCCGGATGCGGTCCATTGCGAAGCGGGTGGTGGTGTCGCGGCCCGGTGTTCGGTGGCTTTTGGTGGTGGTGGTGGTGGTGGATGGCGGTTTCGGGCGTTGTTCGCCGGGCGGCGGGTTAACAGCGGCCGCAGATCGTGGAAGGACAAGCGGCGGTGGATGCTCCCAGTAGGAAGGTTAGCCGGAGCAAAGGCTGTTGGAGATTGGTTGGCGGCGGCTTGGGCCGGTGCTTAGCAAGGTGGCCGACGCCGAAGCACCGGAGGCGCGAAGGGGATCTCAGACCGCGCGCAATCGATGATCGTGGGCGAGGCAAGCGGAAGCATCCTCTCGATGGGCCGCTTCTTATAGGCGAGGCGTTCGGCATGGGGAGCTTGGCCGGGCGGGGGCGCGCGCGAGTGCGCCGAGGGGGCTGCTCACGGGGGCCGGCTGTGGTATCTCCCTTCTTGCTTTGCTCTCGATCTTGCGCGCCAGAGCTCTTGGATCTGTAGACTTGCCATTTTGGTGAAAGGGGAGCTCCATCCTCTCCATTAATGGCGGCAGAGCATTCACCACTCTTCCGGTGGCTCGCAGGGCGGAGGTTGAATGTGTTTCCCCATTTGGTTGGCGGTATTTGTGGATCCATGGCGGGTCGGCGAGCTGCTTTCCGGAGGCCGAGAGGGGCAGCTCTAGTCGTCTCGAGCACGGGCTTCCGACGCCCAGCGCAGGCAGGCGAGAAGGTCCTGGTCGCTGCTGCTGCCCAACTTTCATCGATTTGGCCGCTGGCGCAGCGACCGCATCGGTCGATGCAGTGGATGCTCCTCGAATTGGCGCCGCGTGCGTCGCCCTTGAGGGGAGGCGTGCCCGTTGGTAGTGGATCTTGCAAAGGGGCGGCTTGGGGGTGGGGGATCTTGGAGCAGCGAGCGGATCGGTCGATATAACTCCCGGCGGGGGCGCAAACAGCTGTGGATCCGGTGTTGGCGAGCAGATCCGCACCCAAACCGCTTCAGATCCGGGAGCGTGGGCTCGCTGGAGGCACCATGGGCGGCATCCTGCGTCTTCAATGTCCGTATCTTCACCGTCGATGTCGCTGTCCGCGCGTCCTCGGAATCGCCCCGGCCGACGCCTCCACTGGGTCCTCCTCGCCTCGCAGTGGGTAGAGGGACGTTCGGTGGCGTGGGGGAGCTTGGGGGGTGGGGGTAGGGGGTGGTCAGGGTGGTGGCCGGCGGCGGCAGGGCGTCGCCGACGGATGGGCTCGGGAGCTCGTGCTTACCTTCGCGCCGCTCATTTCGAACTAAACAGAGGAAAACTGCAATATAAATTTGGAGTGGTCATAGACTTATATAATCGAAAATACTGATTAGCTGCATCAATCAATAATAATGAAATTGGAATGATTCATTCAGAAAAAAAAAAAAAAAAAAAAAAAAAAAAAAAAAACAGATATATACCTGTCAGCGGCAGCAAGCAAGTGCTGAGCCATTGGCATCGCCACTTCAGTATCCTCCTCAAGCTGCGGAGCTGTGTCGGTGTAGATGAAGTGAAGCATAACCTTGAAGACATCTGCGTCCATGCCTTCGATCCGGACACTCTGGGAGCTCCTTTCGCTCATGTCACCAAAGAACTCGGCCTTGAAGACAGGAGACCTTGCGGCAAGAATGATTTTGTGCGCGAGAACACTCGCGCCAGAGTCGAGCACAAATGTGACGTCTGCTCCCGTACGAACCTGCCAGAGCTCACCAAAGTGACGGTGCAAATCAGAGGGCGGCAGTGGCGGCGCCTCCGTGTTACTAGCTGGGACGACTATATCAGTCAGTTCTTTGAGCACGGTGATGGTGCACTGCATGGGCAATGAATCATTCACTAGATAACCTGATGATTGTATATCATCTCTTCTCATCAAGGTAAGTGTACATCCGTCGTAACTAGGAAATACATGGGTCGAACTTATCTCAGCAGAAGGATCAAGACGATGGCTCGGATCTACAAGCCGGCAGCTTAGATTCACTTTCAACTTGCTCCCCCGGGGTTCACTATGAAGAATGAGCTTTACAGCTATCCAACGGTACTTCCAATCATTTCTGTTGTAGTAGTTAGGATAGAAATGGACCTCCCACTCGTGGCCATCGACGTTCCATTTGGACTTGATGTAGTCAGATTCGGCCGTGTCTATATCGACACTGGTGGCGGAATAGCCGTCGATCTTGAGCAGCTGCACCGAGCGTACAGCCTCCGTGAGGGCAGTGCGGCCATGTTCCATGGGGGAGGTGGAGGCCTGAAGGCAGAGGATGGCTTGGTTTGGGAAGGGTCAAGGCAGTGGAAGCCTAGCTAGATCAATGGCAGTGCTATGTCAAGAGTTTCTCGATCACCCCCTGACTATTTATATACGGGGCGACGCTGCACTTCAAACTGACGATCGACTGCTCGGGTGAAGACAGTGAAGAGGCACGCCGAGTATTGAAACGTGGAACGGCGCTGCACTTGAAAAACTGGCGACTGTTCGGGTGAAGAGGCACGCCGAGTTCCAAATTCGACTTTAAAACTTGGGTAAGGAATAATGACCGAGTTGATCGAGGTGATCAGTCAATGCAGCACAAATAGAAGGCCATCCGTCGCTCATCTTTTTATGATTAATCACTACTCCAACAGCAAAAACTTATGTGCTTCTTGCCTTCTCGTTTCCTTTCTTCTAGTCAGCGCCCCAACAGCATGCGTGCCACTATTCATACGCTTCCGAAAAATGATGATGTCAGCGGGCCTCATCCTGGAGATCCAGAAACCGCACCCAGGCCCAGAAAGGAAAGCAAGGAACAGAACTAGGAGCGTGCCACTGGCACAAATTTGCCTCGGGCTTTCCTCGCTGGGCCGTTATGACAGCAGGGCCGAATGGAAAGTTTCGTTTTCGAGCTAGTTTTATCTTTTTAGATGCATTTCTTTAATAAATTTTGTATAGTATCTCTGTTCAAATTTGACATGGCTGCGAGCAGCTCGTTTCAGTACCAATTTCGTTCCCCTTTTCAGCATGGAATGAAATGTACTTGAATTGTCACCCTTTTTTCTGCTGGCAGCCAATGCTAGAATAATTTAGTGCATACAAATTCAGCACGTAGTATTCAAATTAAACCATACGATGTGAGAAAGTAAACAAACACAAATGTAAAGTTGAAAATGAAACTCTTAAAAAAAATGTGTAGTCGTAAACATAAACACACCCAATCTCACACAAGCTATAAATTTTGTGACGAAATGTTGAAGCAAATGTGTCGACAGCTTCAGATCTAGAAGTAGTCTCTCCGTACCGTATCTGTACAAGAATGGAAAAAGTTACAAACATTCTTTTGAACAAAAAAAAAATAAAAACATTATAAGCAACAGGCTCCCGGAACATAATAACATGCACAATCTATGAGGAAATGAAACTTAGAGTATCTCCAAGAGTTTGTCAAATTCTATTCGGTAAATCTTCTGATTTACCAACTTTCAAAACAATATGTCAAGTAAAAAAACAGTCGCTCTCCAATAGTTTGTTATTTTGAACTTGGCAAAATAAAAAAAGGAGAGAAGCTGTGCTTTCTATGGCTTGTCGTTGCCTGCTATAATTAGCAAAAGAGAACACAACCGGATTCTAGGGCTTTTGCTGAGTCCTGAGTGCTAGGGACACGAAGGCGAAAATCACTCGGCAAGGACACTTGGCAAAGACGGGTACTCAGCAAAGATTTTGCGAGTGTCAAAAAAAACATTCAGCAAAGACGGCTTTGCCGAGTGTTTTTTTATTATTTTTTTTCTTTTGCCTTGTGTTTTTGATTTGTCACTCGGCTAAGACCGTCTTTGCCGAGTCTTGGCGATAAAAACACTCGGCTAAGTTGGTAACACTAGGCAAAGATGGGATTTCCGGTAGTGAAGGTCTAGCTTCCAAGAAGCCTCGTGCATGAGGTAGCACTGCCTCTCGTCTTGAACGGGGAGATTTCCCAAGGCCTTTGCTCGCGCGTATATATGCGCCTGGGAGAGGGAGATTTGTCAAGTATGCTAAACCGTTGGAGACATTTTTTTTTGTTTACCAAAATTATATGGATGTCAAGGAGATTGCTCTTAGTAAAAATTGGAGAAGGGGAACTTACAGTCTCTTGATGCGTCCAGCACCCTTCTCGCACCCTCCACTTGGATCCTTCCTATCATTTGCGCATACCGAAGCCGTTCTCGCTGACGGTTGAGCGTGTCGTGGCGAGCTTGTTGCTGAGCGGCGCCAGTGTTGCTGTCGCCGACGGTCGCTGCACACGACACGTGGAAGTCGACGCTGCACTCTGTGCAGCGGTAATACGACGGACGGCCCCGCCTCTCGTCGCACGCGGCGCAGCGGCCTTCGGCGGTGACCAGCGTGAGATCGTGCGCGGGGTGCCGCGAGCTGCGCATGAGCTGGGGCAGCTGCGCGCAGCGCGGGTGCATGTCGAACCCGCACGGCGGGCAGCGGTAGAGGAAGCAGCCCGGGGCGCAGCGGCCCAGGCAGACGTCGCACATAAGGGTTGCGTCGCGGCGGGTCTGGACGAGCACGAGCAGGTGCGCGTGGTGCTCCGGCGAGGTGAGCGTCTGCCGGTGGCCGGCGCAGGCCTCGTGAATGGTGAAGTCGCAGCCGGCGCTGCAGCCGTAGCCGGGGCCGGACAGGTGCTCCAAGCACATGTCGCAGTGGAACGATGGCCCGGTGTAGTGCCGCTTAACGAGCTCGTGGCCTGGGTGGGACAAGTGGCTAATGGTGTCCTGCTGGGCCATCCCTGTCTCTCAGATTGGGAGAAGTGGCTAATGGTGTCCTCCTGCCATCCAAGTTTATAGTTCTGAAGGATGAGAAAACAACTACTTTCGCTAGTTAATAAGCCAACCGATCGCACCTAGAAATGAGCTGTTTGTCAACCGTTTGAAATGGTCAGCTACCTACTTGCAAGAATCTCTAACTTTATTATAGGATTAGTTTCACGTCAGAATATTCAAGTCAACTCCTAAAGACAGCTCATTTCTAGGGGCTGCACTAGGGAAACCGGGAGTTTGCCGAGTGCCTAAAGGTTTGAAGTGCAGTTACTCAGAAAAACGTATTTGCCGAGTCACAAGCAAAAAAAAAAAAAAATAAACACTCAGAAAACCACCTAGTTTGCCAAGTGTGTGTGTGTGTTTTTTTTGCACTTGGTAAACAGTGTCTTTATTTGACACTTTCGGCAAAAGAATTTTTTTTTTTCTTTCCTACCTTTAAACTTTTTTCTACTCTCTACATATACAACATGGGAAACTCCATGTTAAAATTGGGTACACTTTTTGTATTTGTCTGCTAAATTAACTAATTAATTGCATTTCAAGCATTTTTTTTTTTTACTCAAGTCCAATTTTACTGCAAGTGCATTAAATAAAAGGATAAAGTGAGTAGAAAATAATATTCATGTTATTTAGTCCAATGTAAGGCCCTACCTGGGAATTGGAAGGAAATTTTGAACATTGTGTTCATGAAACGTTACCACAAACGTTGGGTCGAATGGTTTTAAATAAATTCTCTAAAAAGCAAACAAGGTCCGAAAATCATGAGATTTGTCGTTACCTTTTGATATCATACCTGGAGGCTATGGTAAAAAGAAATGGGAGACTTCTGCAAATTTTATCACGTAGGCTGCTTACAAATTCAAGCATCTCTGAGAAGATCCTTAGAGTTGAGAAGTTGTAAGTTAAATTTGGAGTTGAACATTCACATTATGATTTGAATTCAAGACCGTTTCTATTGGCAATAGATGACATACATTGTATCACGCTAAATTTTGCTAATTTTTCGGTTCTGTTTGATAATTTGAATTTATAAATGACATTTAAAGAACTTTAATTGATATAAATTGAATTTAAGCTAGAAATGAATGAAATAATAGAATAAACTGAGTGACAAATGATATATATTCATGTTGTGGCGGTTGAGGTATTTTCAAAGTGCATTGCAATAAATCTAGAAAAACTCGTGTTGGAAAAAATAAAATAAAAATGTCTTTTGCCGACTTGGGCACCCGGCAAACCTGGCCTTTGTCGTGTGTGCGAGAGGTCGGGGCTCACGGCAAAGGGGGCGCCATTCGCACTTAAGCATACGGCCTCACTTTTTCTCTGCCTCTCCTCCTTATCCACTCCCTCTGGCGCTGCCTCCCCTCCCTCCCTCTTCCCATCCCTCCCGCCATCAGCCCCGGCCGGGTGGCAGCCGAGCCCCTTCCCTCCGATCTCGGTGTGTGCAGCTTAAAAGCAGGCTGTCTCTCGTTCAAGCACAGAAGCTGAATATAAATCCTTGGCAAATGCAACAGCTGAGGTCATGTGGGTACAAAAGTTGCTGAATGAACTAGGGATTCCACACCCACGACCTGCCTTTCTATGGTGTGACAATATTGGTGCCACATACTTATCAGCTAATCCTGTGTTCCACGCTTTCGAGCGAAACATATTGAGATTGACTATCATTTTGTACGAGAACAAGTTGCAGCTAGATGCCTTGATATCAGATTCATCAGTAGCTCAAGTAGCTGATGGCTTCACTAAGGCACTTCCTGAAAGACAAACTATTCGGTTCAGAACCAATCTCAACTTAGCAAGTAAGTTGTGATTGTGGGGAATGTTAGAATAGTAGTGCTTAGAATAGTAGTGGCACAGCACTTGTATCAACACCCACCACTAGTAACGAAATGATTTTGCGAGCACTTGCAAAATCTTTTTCCGTGGTGAGCACTTTTTTGCCCGTCACGGAAAATACCCCGCCACGCCCGCTTTTTTTACGCGTGGCGGGCGTTTTTGCCCGTCACGGGGAAAGATTTTTTACGTGGCGGGCACCTTAACACGCACGCCCGCCAAAAATAAAATCTTTTTGCGTGGCGGGCGTGTTCAGGTGCCCCGCCCGCGTAAAAATCTTTCCGTGGCGGGCATCTTAAAAACCCGCCACAAAACAGGCCCATAAGGCGCGAGGCCCAATCGGGCAGCCCCTATATACCCGCGAAGTTAGGGTTTGGTATTCCAATCTCTCCACTCTCTCTCTCTCTCACTTTCTCTCGGCCGGCGGCCTCTCTCCTCTCTCGCGAAGTTAGGCGCTCGACCCCTCTTCTCTCGCGACACACTTTGCGCTCTGCTCTCCTCTCCTTCCCGGCCGATGGCGGCGCTCGGGGGACACGGCGGCTCCTCGGTAGCGGATCCGGCCCCCACCTCTCTCCGGCGTGCGGATCGGTCCCCTCCCTCCCGGCCGCGTCGGCGTGGCGGACGTCCTCGGCGGCGGCGGCCCGGCGCTCCACCGTGGCGCCTCCTTCCCTCCTCCAACCGCCGGCGCTCCGTGGCGGACGTCGACGACAGCGGCCGGGCGCGGATTGGCTCGCCAGCGGCGGAGGGGCGCCTCTCGGCGGCTCCCTCCGCCAGCGGCCTGCCCCGGGCGGCGCTTTATTCGCATCCGGGCGGCGGCGGCGCGGCTCCTCTTCACCAGCGCGCGTGGCGGCGGGCGCGGCTCCTCTTCACCAGCGCGCGCGGATCCACGCGGGGCGGAGCGGCGAGGAGGCGGCGGCGGATAGCGGCGGCGATCGGGCGGCGCCGATCCAGCGGTTCGTCCGGCGAGGGACGAGCGTCCCAGCGGGTTGGTGCGGCGGTGGGGGGCGCGTGGGGGGGGGGCGCGCGAGCCTAGATGGGCTCGGCGGGCCCATGGATGGGCTCGCCCCCTGTTCTAGGGTTTCTTCTTTTTTTATTTTTCGAAAATATTTTTTCCGTGGCGGGCATCAGCACGCCCGCCACGGGGGATTCATTAACCGTGGACGGCGGCTGTAGCCCGCCACAGATCTTTGTATGATTAAACGTGACCTTTGTTTTGCGGCGGGCGCTGCGCCACCGCATAAGTTCTTTTTTGCCCGCCACAAAAAAGCTTTTAGGTACCAGTGCACATGGCGTTGGCAGGAACCGTGAGCCAGGAAGGCAATCACGTTAAGCCAAATTAACAAGGACTACATGCCAAATTATCACTACTAAGATAGAGACAGGACGCTAGGACTGCATGCCAAATTAACACTACTAAGATAGAGATAGGACGCTAGGACTGCATGCCAAAGCTAGAATAGTCGATCCTCAAATCCTCCTTCCATGCGCAGCCCTTAGAAGCTGTGTCACCACCGAGGGCAGCTCGCGAATAGATGATTGAGTTTCAGGTGATCTGGCAATGAAATCAATGCACTTGGCCTTAAGCAGCGAGCAGTTGTGCTGCTCGGCAAGAGCCAACGTCGTGGCAGCCTGCGATATAAATTTGTAGTGGTTATAGACTGTTACTGAAAATACTGATTAGATGCAACTGAAATTTGGAATGATTCATTCAGCATAATAGATATATACCTGTCTGCTGCTGCAAGCAAGTGCTGAGCCATGGCCATCGCCATCTCAGGCTCCTCGTCAAGCTGCGGAGCTATGTCGGTGTAGATGAAGTCAAGCATGACCTTGAAGACAGCAGCCTCGATGCCCTGGATCCTGACACTCTGGGAGCTCCTCTCGCTCATGCCACCGAAGAACTCGGCCATGAACACAGGAGACCTTGCGGCAAGAATGAGTCTGTGCGCAAGAACACGCTCGCCAGACTCGAACACAAATGTGACGTCTGTTCCCCTCTGGCCCTGCCAAAGCTCACCGAAGTGCCGGTGCAAATCAGAGGGTGGCAGTGGCGGCGGCGCCGTACTACTAGCTGGGACGACTATGTCAGTCAGTTCTTTGAGCACGGTGATGGTGCATTGCACGGTCAATGAATCATTCACGAGATAGCCTGATGACGATATATCATCTCTGCTCATAAAGACAAGTGTACATGACGATCCGTGTGCAAATACATGTGACACACTCTTCTCAGCAGACGGATTAAGACGCTGGCTCGGATGTACAAGCCGGCAGCTTAGATTCACCTTCAACTTCCTCTGGATTTCACTAAGGAGAATGAGCTTTATAGCTACCCACCTTCCATGGGAAAAGTGGCTGGGATAGAACTGGACCTCCCACTCGTGGCCATCGATGTTCCATTTGGATTTGATGTACTGAAGTTGGCTGAAGACAGCGGTGGCGCAATAGCCGTTGATCTCGAGCGGCTGCACCGAGCGTACAGCATCCGTGAGGACAGTGCAGCCTTGTTTCTCCATGGTGGAGGCCTGAAGGAGCTAGGGTGGATTGGTTTGAGAAGGGTCAAGGGCAGATCGAGGAAGACAAGATCAATGGTACTACTGGCTACTACTTGAAGGACCGAAACGGGCCGACAGAGGGGGGTGAATGGGAGCCTCGATTTTCCTTCTCAATTTCGGGTCATCGGCTCAACCCCAACCTCAAAGGCAAACTCAAAGCGAGAGACGAGTAACACACGCCCTAACGGTAGCAAGGTGTCACGAGCAAAGAGAGCACCGAGATGTCCACGACCCAAATGGTTGGGTGGATGTTCCCTAGGAAACACAGCGAGGCTCCTCAAGCGGCCGGCGAAAAAGAATCTCGAATCGATGGATCGAAAAGAGTTACCCAACTCCTATTGAGAAGAAGTGGGTTCTCTAAACTAAAAATACCCAAGTCAACTTGTGACAGGGCACTCGAGATAAAATCCTCGAATCGATAGAAATTCACTGCAAAAACCGGATCTCAATTCGGAGCACAATTGAGTAAATCATGGATTAATCAGTAACCGAGAAAATCTAAACCTTCACCACGCACAGCACTCGGTGAACAAGCAAAAGATTGCTTCTGTAGCTGACAACAGCACAACGTACAAGCTTTCACTTGCTAGACGTTGATGCTAGTAGCTTAGTCAAATAAACAAATCAAGGTACTATTGCTTGATAGTGACGTCTCATGAATTTGCTAATCGAATCTCGGACAAGCTAGCCAAATTACCAACATGCTAGCTTAGTACTAGCTGGACTTCAGGAGCGAGCACTGGGACTGAAATTGATAAACCAAAATACCAACAGGCTGCACTTGATGCTCTCGAAGCAAGAGAAGTCAATCGATCAAAAACAAAAGCTTCCTGTAAATTCGAACCGACAAGCAGAGGGGCTGCTCCTGCTTGGACTCGAAGCACAAGGCTGAGAAAACTACTGATGAGTATTTCAACAAACACCTTGTGAGCGTGGAAAATAAGCACTAAGCTGAGATTATCAAAGCTAGGAATTTCACAAGCAAACTTCGATTTAGCTGCCCTGCACAAGATGAAAGATTGGCTCGATGGCCAATTCCACAGATCAAGAGGAAAAGAAACGACCTTCTTTTTTGTGTTGCCGTGGAGAATCAAAGTTGTTGCAGCCGGTCACCTCCTCGCGGTCAAGCTGCAAAGGGGCAGCTGCCTGGGTGCACCTGGGAGCTGCTGCCGTGCGGTGCTGCTGCCTGGAGGCCTCTGCCCTTGGCGAGCATGGCCGGCGCTCGGCCTGCTTGGGTCCCGTGCTCAGCAGCAGCGCTGCGCTCGTGCTGGACTGAAGCTGCGCGCGAGGTCCGAATCCCGCCCGCTGGTGCCGAGAGGAAGGTGCCGGCCTCCTGCCCTTGACCTGCTAGCGCACGCTCCTGGAGACACGCGCACACCGGCCTGCACACAGGAAACAGAAGACCACCAAAACAAAACAAAGGGGATCCGAATCTCTCAACAAAAATCACAACAAAGAAGAAGGAAATTGATCCAAATCGTCGGAGACGACAGGGAGGATTGGGGCTCCCCTTCCCCCAACGAAAAACACCACAAAAAGTCACCAATTTGATGTTCTTAGACCTCTAAACAAGAACCCTAGAAATTGGAAAAATAAAAACGAAAATGGAAGAGGCAAAGAGGGGAGGATGGCTGCCATCCTCTATATATGGTCCTTATTTTTCATCCCTATTTTGCCCTTCGATACATATGAGCCAAACCATTTACCCTAGGGCTATTTTGGTCGACTCGGTTAATTTTTGATTCGACGGCCACCGCGCCTCCTCATCTGCAGCCTTGCTCCGCGCAATCTCCCGGATGCCGCCCGCGCCGTCCTTCCGTCCACGGAGCGTCCGCCGGGTTTTGAGGCCCAAACCCGTGAAACCCGTTGATGGTTTTGAGGCTCAAACCACCAAACCAGCGCCGTGGTTTTGAGGCCCAAAACCACGAAACCCGCACCGATGGTTTTGAGGACAAACCACCAAACCTCCTCGACCGCGTGTCATCGCCGTCTTGACCGCCCGAAGTCGCCAAGTCATCCGAGCTCCCCGCTCGCACACTCGCGCTTCGCCCGTCTTGACCCGATCGACACGGTCCGCCACGTCCTCTTGCATTCGTCGATGTCCCGGATGTCGGCCACCATGGCTAGCCACCCGGCGATCCGGTCCCTCGGTCCAAAAGCGTCACGTCCGTCCTTCACCTCAGCGGTCCGTCGGCCCGCACGTCCCTCCTTGGCCCCTTCACCTCGCCGTCGGCTACCATCTCCGAGCTCCACACCTGTACAACACGAACCAAGAGATCGTCTTCGACACACTCCGTGTGCCGATGAACATAACCGAAGCATAAAGAATAAAGGAAAATAGAATTAAAATATTATTCGTTGACAATCACTCAATCACAAAACTAAACACATGTGACCTAAATCAACCATGTGTTCGCAACTACTTTTTGTTTCAAGTGCATGAAGCGATTCTCTCCTTCGACCATTTTATATATATACGGTCTTTGCACTTAAAACTGGCGACTGTTCGGGTGAAGAGGCACGCCGAGTTCCAAATTCAACTTTGGAACTTGGGAAGGAATAATGACCGAGGTGATCAATGATCACTGATTGAAAGAGAATATACAATACATTGAATGGTATAGAGGGTGTTTACATATAGGCGAGAGAGGGAGCTAAGTATAGCAAGCCTTATGTCTAGAATTACTCTCTAACACTATTCTCCAACACTCTCCCACAATCGAAACTAGAACCTTGCATTACATTGAGCCCCGGACCTAAACTTCGGTGAAGACGGACGTCGGCAAACCTTTGGTGAAGACATCGGTGCATTGCGGCGTGGTGGGAACGTGTAGGACGCGGACCTCACCGAGGGCGACTTCGCTCTCGACGAAATGTAGATCAATCTCGACATGCTTGGTTCGCTGATCTTTGGATTTGGATTGCTAGAGAGGTAGACCGCTGACCGACATTGTCACAAAGAGACCACGGTAGCACGGCGAAGAGGATGATGAAGCTCCCGCAGAAGTTGGCGCAACAGCAGGGCCGGCAACACCATTCGCCACCGCTCACGTACTCCGCCTCTGACTTTGGACACGGATATAGTAGGTCGACGTTTGGACGACTGGGAGATGAGATTGTCCCGAGGAACACGGCATAACGAGGTGGACTGGCGGCGTGTCGGGACATCCCGCCCAATCGGCATCCGTGTAGACAATAAGATCAGCCGGTGTGGTCGGTGAAGGTGAAGACCGAGGTCCAAAGTACCCGAAGATAGCGAAGAATTCCCTTCATAGCACCAAGATGAGGCTCTCGAGGATCATGCATATACAAAGCGGGAACCTGGCGAGCGGCGTAGGCGATATCGGGGACGGGTGAAGGTGAGGTATCGTAAAGGCGCCCGGCAATCTTTGCGATAGGAGGTGGGGTCGACCCACGGCAACACCATCGGCCGAGCGACTTGGCGTGAGTATCCACAGGAGTACTGCAAGGCTCCGATACCATGAAGGAGAATATACAATACATTGAACGGTATAGAGGGTGTTTACATATAGGCAGAGAGGGAGCTAAGTATAGCAAGCCTCATACCTAGAATTACTCTCTAACACTATTCTCCAACACCGATCGATCCGAGATAGAAGGCCATCCGTCACCGGCTCATTGCTCATCTGTTTTCCTATGATTAATCACTGCGATTAATCACGCAGCTTCAGAAAAATGAATGTCAGCCGGCCACATCCACGGATTCGCGTTGTGTTCGGGCGACTCACGCGCCCGGCGGCCGGCGCGAGATCAAGGGCGTGCTTGAGGGCGGCACGGCGCTGCTAGCGATCGTGTGTCTAGCAATACAACACCGGCGGCGCGGACCTCGGCGACTAAGCGCGGAGGATCCGGGGTCGGCGGTGGATCTCGCCCGTAGACACCGCGGAGGGAGCGGTAGGGCTTTGGCCATCACCGGGCGGCTTGGTCCTCGGCGGGGGGTGGCGTGGTGCGGCGCGCGCCTCGCCCAGGCGGACGCCCCTGCGGTCCTCGGCGGCGTGAATGTACATGCCATGCCCCCTGCCGTCCCTAAACACTTTATGGCTAATTGGGGCTCGCCGCGCAACATTTTGGATGCTCTACCGTTTTCAGCATGCGACTCTCAAACTGCGAACACACTCAAAATGGCAATTGATGCGGAAACTGCTCATATCAGGACAAAGACAAAGGCGAAAAGGGCATACGTACATCTCTTAGGAAAAATAATCATAGCACAAAACACCTATGAAACCAGAGGACCAAATTCGTCCGGTTTCAAACCAAAAGCGGACCAATGTGCAACTTGAATGTTGAACAATGTACTTTAACCCTTGTTTTACAACCTTTGTTCTCAGGAAAGTTTCACTGGGGATGAAAGGCACTAAAAAAATAACACAAAGGTTGTGGAATAAAACCTTGTACTCTTAATGACGTCCCTGGTTGGTCTTAAGTTAACACATAGCTCTGTTCATAGACTTATGCTTTGAAATCTCTGCTTGTTGACCTGATCATAACACATCTGTTTTCTTAATTCAAAATGGCATTTGAAGCAGGAAACTGCTCGTGTCATGACAAATACTCTACAAAAGGAGAAAAGGGCATACAACTCTTAGGAAAATAATCATGGCACAAAGCAGCTCAAACTGAAGGGGACAAATATCAAATGCAAGCACTAGTTCATCAGAATATCTGGCATACTTCTTAGGAAAACCATAACATAAAGTAACTAACTGACAGTGCTAAGATAAAAATAGGACGATAGGTCTGACATACATCTTAGGAAAATCATAACATAATAAAGTAACTAACTGACAGTGCTAAGATAAAGATATAGGACGATAGGACTTCATGCCAAATTAAACACTACTAAGATAAACATAGGATGCTAGAACTGCATGCCAAAGCTAGAATCGTCAATCCCACATCAGATCCTCCTTCCATGCGCAGCCCTCAGAAGTTCAGCCAATACTAAGGGGCAGCTCGCCACCAGATGATTGTAGCCCTCAGTTGCCAGGAATGCATCAAGAGTTTCAGGCGATCTGGTAATGAAATCAACGCACTTGGCCTTGAGCAGCGAGCAGTTGCGCTGCTCAGCTAGAGACAACGTCGTCGCTACCGTTTCAATGCTGATGCCGCCAGCGAGCTTGCTTTCACAGATCAGCTTCAGCCTCCCAAGCCCGTACCTGTTAAATTTCCAGGAGTGGTTAGTGTAAACATCGTAATTTCGTTGCATTCATACCAATATATACTGAAAATTGCAACAATGCGTTCAACAAAAATAGACATACCTGTTGGCAGCTGCGAGCAAGTGCTGAGCCATGGTCACTGCAACCTCAGGTTCCTCATCAAGCTCCGGAGCCCTGTCGGTGTAGATGAAGTGAAGCATGACTTTGAAGACAGCAGCCTCGATGCCCTCGATCCTGATACTCTGGGAGCTCCTCTCACTCATGTCACCGAAGAACTCGGCCATGAAGACAGGAGACCTTGCAGCAAGAATGAGTTTGTGCGCAAGAAAACGCTCGCCAGACTCGAGCACAAATGTGACGTCTGTTCCCCTCTGGCCCTGCCAGAGCTTACCTAGGTGACGGTGCAAATCAGAGGGAGGAAGTTGCGCCTCCGAATTACTAGCAGGGACGACTATATCAGTCAGTTCTTTGAGCACAGTGATGGTACACTGCACGGTCAATGAATCATTCACAAGAAAGCCAGATCCTATTTCAGCTCTGGTAATGAGGTAAATCATGGAGTACTGTTGCAATCCAAGTCGGTTACAAAATACATGGCATACACTCGTCTCATCAGAAGGATTAAGATGCTGGCTCGGATGTACAAGCCGGCAGCTTAGATTCACTCTCATGTCCCTTTGGGGTATGCTAAGAGGAATGAGCTTTAGAGCTACCCATTTGGTCTTTCCGCCGGAGGGTTTGTTGCAGGCAGGATAGAAACAGACCTCCCAATCGTGGCCATCGACGTTCCATTTGGATTTGATGCACTCGCCCAGCATATTTGCAGTGGCGCTGTAGCCGTTGATCTTCAGCAGCTGCACCTTGCGTACGGCCTCCGTGAGGACAGTGCGGCCAGGTTCCATGGCGGAGGCCTCTGAAGGAGGCATATCGATAAATCTTTCGAGTTCATCGAAAAATCCAAACAGATAATTGAAGTCGAAAGAAAATCTGGGGGCTAGGGGTTACCTTCACCCCTCCGGCGCCGGCGAGGACGGGGTCGGTGGTGTGCGGTGTGCGGAGAGGAATCCGTCTGTGCGATGGGCGTTATCGTCAATGGGGAAAGCTTCAATCTCTCACCTCTTGGGTCGTGCAGTTCGGTTCCTTGGGAGAGAAGACCCGTCAGGGCATGGGATGGGGGCAGGGGGCAGTGCCGTGCCGCAGTGGCCAGTGGCAGTGGCACTGGCACACGGCATGGCATGAGAGGGTTCGTGCAGCAAGGCAAAGGTGGGGCCGCACGGTACTGTACATTAGTAGTTTTTTTTTTTTTTGATTGGGTACATTAGTAGTTATTACTACGGGTGTGTTTAGAGCCTAACTTTATCTAAAATTTCCTGCATTCTCATCACATCTCATCACATCAAAACATTTAATGCACCCAAAAGGCATTATGCGGCTAGTATAAAATTTAGATAAAAAAAAAAACTAAATGTGCAGTTTAGATGTACATTGCGAGGCGATTCTTTTGAGCTTAGATTACGCCATGGTAGGATAATATTTACCACAAACAAACAAAACGTGGTACGGTGTTTTTACAGTATTTTCAGACCAAAATTCGACCAAAATTTTTTTTTCAAGCCTAAATTTTGGGCTCTAAACACACCCCGTTTATTTGGCTGGGCTGCCACAGTTTGAAGCTTTCTAGCTCGACTACTACTTGTGGGTGCGTATCCTATCCTAGGATAATTAGACTTAAAAAGATTTTTCTCGTAATGTATATATAAACTATGCAATTAGTTATTTAGTTTATCTATATTTCATATTTCATACAAGCGTCTTTTCATACATTTAATGATTCGATATGATGAGAATTTTAGAATTTCAAGCTAAATTCGGGTGATCACGAACACAACCTTGGTTCTGAAACAAAGGTAATTCTTCGATAATTAATCTCGACACAACATTTTTTTTTGTGATTGAAGGATTAGATTTTGTGTATTTTTAATCAAAGAAAATGAGTGTTTTTATGCCGTGCTGAGCAGATTTGTGATGTTGTCCAGGTGATTAAAGCACTTCTTTATTGGTCAGGTGTGCTTTGGTCTTCTTTTTTGCCACGTTTGGCGGGCTCCGGCCGGCTCCGACTCCTCTACTGTAGCGCCATTGTAGCCGTAGAAGCCGGAACCGAGGAGCCCAAAAATTGTGCTTCTCCGGCTCGTAGGGTGTCAGTGGGAGAGAAGGAAAGGTGAGAGAAAAATAGCTTCGATGAACCGTGCAATTACAGTACCGGAGGAAGAGGAGCCGCAGTCGGTTGGAGCTGTGCCAAAGAGGACCTTTATATCTTCTTGCAACTCAAGTTGCTTTTCCAAGCTCAGTAAAGGAGTCTCATTATTAGTTAATTACTTATCTTGCCGCGTTTGAGACTAGAATCCACCTTTTTAAATATCATTAGCCCGTATAGATACCTAGCAAATAGATTTATTGAAAAAGTTAAAGTAACTTATAATTTAAAATAGAAGCAGTATCTTTAAATATTAAATAGAGACTAGAATCCACCTTTTTAAATAATAAATATTATTAGATCGTCTAGATACATAACAAATAGATTTATTCAAAGAGTTAAAGTAGAATAAAAGCGAGTATCATTAAATATTAAATAATATTATTAGAGTAAAATGCACCAGTAACCCTTAAACTTGGCACGAGGTGTCATTTAGGTCCATAAACTCTTAAAAAGCACCTTTAGATCCTTGAACTAGGCAGAGTGTTTCATATTAAAACAATAGTGTCAACATAAAGTGTATTTGTCTTCATTATTAAAAGTTTAACAACATCATCAAGTTCCTTCTTTTCAAAAAAAACATCATCAAGTTCTTCTAATTAAGCAACCAAGATGAGATATTTAATGAATGGGTCAACATAAAAGGCTGATATTACCAAACCAATGACTTAACCAAAACGTAAACATCGTTTAATTCCCTGCTGCTCTTCTAGTAGAAAGCAGGCCAGAAACCAAACCATCCGGGGCGGTTTCGTTCACTGCTCGGCGGCAGTAGTTTTTTTTTTTTTTTTTTTTTTTTAGGCGAAAGTAGTATAGAGGTGGTACACCAGGCACGCTATGGACGCCGCGCGAGAGCTCGGAGTTCCCTTCACCCGCACGGTACCAATGGGCCGGCCTTCTCTGCCGAGAGCTGTGCGTGGAACAAAAATCTAATAAAAACTAGTTTGGAGGCGCGCATTTTGCGCGCCAATCTTAGTATTAGATAAATTGTTAGGGTGTAGAAGTGAGAATTAGGGTGCCCAATTGGAGGTTGTAGGGACACAATGAACCAAGTAGGGGCTGGACTTTGATGTTGAACAGAGTGGCTTCTCCATGAGTAAAGACATAGTTCACAGCATAGATGGAATTTCTCCATGAGTAAAGACATAGTTCACAGCATAGATGAAATTCGTAGCATGTTTGCAGAGTCAATATCTTACAACACACATAGGGCTAAAGGAGGAGTAGCTGACAGTTGTCCACATATAGTAGCCATGATGTTTTGTTTCAACAATAGAGAGGCTCTAAATAATTAGCTAGAACGATGAATCCTTGAGATTGTTTTGATAATCATGTTGGAATCCATGAATGCAAACTTGACCGACTCGATCTGTAGCTTCTACCTGTCATAAGAGGACAAGAGCAAAATTCAGGTAGTGATTGATCAGTGGCAGTGTATGAAACCGATGAAATTAAAGCACACTGACAAGCAGAACAAATGTGAAGTTTTGAGACTTGTAGTTAAAAACTTTATATTGATACTTACTAACTGAGGAAATTTGTCCTAATTAACTCCAAACACTTGTGGCATATGAAAGTGATTTCAGATGTCAGGAGCCAAAGTCAGAACTTAACCAGATTGTACCGAAGTGGTGCAGGCATTGTCTTAGGTTTGACTAAAGTGGAGTCAAAACTTGTGACATTATGTTTTGTGTGAAAAGAGCTTATCTAGTTTATGGAAATGATAAGGTTGGAGAGATATTCCCTTATGCAAGGTAACCATAAATCTAGGAAATAATATAGCTGTCTGAATAGCAGAGGCAAACTTTGTGGAAACAAAATTTAGATTTGCATGTATACAAGGTCTGTGATGACTGGCTGCGAGGTACATAAATAGGTAGGCTGGAACCTGTTGATATTGGAGCCTTTCGAAGGTTCAGCTCAGTCTTCGGAAGAGTCCGAATCATCGTCGTTGCGGCGGGGTGTAGCTGGTTGGAGATGCCGTGTAAGAGAAGAGTGATATCAGTATGATGTATGCATGTGTGCTTTATATATTGCTAAACAATGTGAGTAGTTTGTTTTTATCTGTAAAAGAGATAGAATCCAGGTTACAGCCGCTAGATAAAAAAGAATTCAGGCGAAGGGCATAGCTAATTTATATTTTCCTATCACTTCGATCTAATGCTCAGCCGCTAGATATATATAAAAAAATAGTTGTCTTGATCTATAAACAGAACCCTAGGAATGTGTACCAATTTTTAGCCTCAAATAAACAATCAAATTTTTAGTCTGAAGGAATTGCACAAAGAAAATGGGAATTTCATGGTCTTTGTCCATTGTATATGCAATGATCTCACTGAACCTAAAAAAATGGCACATAAGGCACGAGGTTTCTGCAATGGAAATTTAATTAAACCACAACTATGGAATATTTGTTCATTTCAAACAAATAGTTGTAGGCTAAAAATATGACAGGAATGGGGTTTGTGCAAACATGTAATCTGTGTCCTGTAGTGGCATATCCCTAATAATTTGAACAGTATGTGTAACAAAAAATATATGAGTTACATCTGCATACCAGAATTCTAAATAAAACAATGGCAGCCTATAGGGATGCTGAAGAAATGACACCAGTTTTTAATCCGAAAAATAAATCCAATTGCTTAAACAACATATCATAAGAGTGTTTCAGCATAGTTTCAGTGATTCACACCACACCACCAGCATATAATGGGTATGCGTTTTGCAACCTTAATCTAATAGGAAAACCAACCAATTGGAAGGCACAGGCCATATAAACAAATGAGAAACTTTGCACTGCATTTATTTTCAACATATTTGCAAACAATATCTATCAATATGGTTGCACATATGAAAATGGAAATCACTGGAGGTGCTAAAAGGCACAGCCACTCAATCAGTGTTGGATGAGCTTGTAGGCTTGTAATTTTCGAACAGCACAAGCATACCTTTTTGACCTCGCCATTTCCTCAAAAGACAAGGTTAAGTGATCTAGGTAATGATGGTCCACTTTGTTCACATTTTGAGTTTCTCTGGACTTCCACTGAAAAATCAGACAATTATGTCAAATCAACAGGCCATCAATAAGCAAATGAGTAGATTACAGGAACCTCTTCCTGTGGCAAGGCCCCAGATTGACAATTACCATAGTTATATGTGTATTGAGAAAAAACATGGAACTATAAAGTAGGCATGTACACAGTACCTTGGAGTCGACGAATTCATGGAATAAGCTTGTAATGGTAGCGTGGTGGTTTTTTACAGCAGTAATCACATGGCTCATCGATGTCTACTTAGTTTATATCGACAATAAACAACTGGAGACGTAGTTGTGGGAATAAAAAAAATTTGAACACATCAGAGACATTTTCTGCAGCTAAAGAAATAAACATAGTAATAAAGATTGTAAATTGCAGAATCCTTGTAATACGTAATCTAGGAGATAGTTTGGTGGCTAGGGGTTCCAGCTTTCCAATTTGCAAAAACACAGGCTACTGAACTGATTCTTTTTGGCATTGAAATAAAACAGCCACAACTGACAACACTCGACAGGGCATAGGACCCCACGTCATATCAAACATGAAAGAATGCAGATAAGTGACAACTGTACTCACTCCAAATATGTACAAAAGAGAACAAATAAATGCTCATATATATATATTTTCATGGATTCAAAGATGACAGGCATCTTATATTTTTATGGTGAAGGCAATAACTGAATCTAGGACAATTACAAAGTCATAGTAAAATTGAAATTTCCAAGACCACCACTTAGGAACAAAGGTTATAACAAGATAAATGAGTGGACCAAAACACCAGAAGTACATAACATCGTAGTAACTGAGTCAAGGACGATTGCAAAAGTCACAGTACAGCTAAAATTTGGCACTACCACCTATGAACCCAAAATTTGGCAAAATAATAACATGCATCACAACATATATCAAGTAGTTCTTAGAGACCCATAATTTCTCTCTACCATCAATCTCTGCATGTAAATGGACTGCAAGTGTGCATAGGTATAACAGCAAACACATACTAATATTTAGTTACTTTTACATGCTAACTATTTTTGTGAAGAATAGTACCCATTACATCACAGGTACCACCTAAAATATTTAGGTGCATCATCAGTATAGAAGAGTGCACTTATAGAACATTTAAATGGTCCAGATATCTGATTCTTGGTGATAGAACTCCAATAAATCCTATAGAAGCCAATGTTCTACAGGAGGGCATCAGGAAGGTAAACTCAGAAAAACTGGCGGTCTAATTACATGGCTCAATCATGAGTTTAGCATACCAACATATTGTAGATTAAACTACAAGCTCATCAAAGTAAATAATTATATAGTAAAAAGAAAAGATACTTGTTTGTTACTTGCCTGAGGTAAAGAACTATTTTTTTTTTGCACAACTACCTTTGAACTCACAATTTGTTGACAACATCAACAAATCCTATAGTATTGTAGGGATACAAATAAGAGTGCATCCAACAGACTCATACTGTATAAAATAAGTAACATACCATGCCCTAAGTTTTGAAATATTGAAATATGTAATCATACTGATGCCATAAGTATCGAAATATGCAAAGGATGAATTTGAATTGGTCCCAACTGTCCCTCATGGTCCCAGTTGATAGGTATCATGGAATATCAATGCATTGGCATCTCTGAATTGGTGTCCTAACTCCTTGTTACCAGAGTAGTTTCATAGGCATCCCTAATTTATCCCAAAAGTATGACTGTAGCTAGATGAATCTCTTAAAAAGAATGAGTGATTTCTTAGTGAAGGCGAGGAGTGAAACAATATGTAAACCTCATATCTTATAATCAGTAATTAGGATGATGCAACATTATATTTTTAAAAAAACTTGCAGATACAAATAGAGACAAAGCAGTTTCAATCTCAGCATAGTTAAGTTAGCTCAGACTTATCTAAGGAGTACATACCACGTTCATGTATATCTAAACTCAGCTGAATGTAAGTTGAGGAAGGAATAGTAATCACCATATCTTTTAGGTTCACATGAATTTATCTGTAGCATATTGCTGAAACAAATTGTGAAATTATTTGGAACAGATGTAAGATGTAATTCTAGAACCCAACCGGTTGCTTCCTTTGGACAACAAGATACACCATACAATTTTAAGTAGGGAACAAACATAGAATAGGATGATGGGATAATTACTACACAATTTGTACCTTCCAATTGAGTCAATGTGTATAGTTGAGGCTGGAGAAGAATGTGACCAGGTACAGATACGACATGCAACTGAGCAGATTCTTTTTGGCATAAGAATGCAACTTAGAGACCATCAATAGTGGACAACATAGCTCTGACAGTTCTACACTACTGACTCCATATGTATATGCAAAAGAGAACATTTTTTTTTTGTCTGCACTCACTCAAAGAATGCAGCTAAGTTTAATGCTGATTTTGTCCGCAGGTGTCCCAAGGGCATCAGCAAGCACCTAGTCAAAGTTAAGAAGCATTAGTTCAAATCCAAAATAGGCGCTCCAAATAATTTCAAATCGTCAGTAGTAATCATTTGTGTCCTGTCAAAGTGATAATTTAGTAGGACTCTGTACATGGATAAGGATAAATTGAAACATGCGAAATCGAGATGGGTGACTGGAGAACACCTTTTTCTAGATTACCTACTTCATGGATATCTACCCTTAGATTCTAGCGAAAGATCTAGGATTCGAAAGAGGCCATTAAATTATACATGCATAAATGATGTTCTTTATCGGCGCTCCTGCGATGGTATCTTACTTCGCTGCCTTGCTGGTAACGAAATAATTGAAGCGTTAACAGAGGTTCACTCTGGGGTGTGCGGCGCACACCAATCTGGACCCAAGTTGCATTATCAACTCAGGCATTTAGGTTATTATTGGCCAACCATGTTTGACGATGCTATGAAATTTGCAAAAAGATGCCATGAATGTCAGGTACATGGTAATTTCATACATCAACCCCATGAGCCATTACACCCAACCAATATGTCTTGGCCCTTTGAAATGTGGGGAATGGATGTTGTTGGACCGATAAATCCTCCATCTTCCAAAGGACATAGGTTCATTCTTGCTGCGACCGACTACTTCTCTAAATGGGCGGAAGCCGAAGCATTAAAAGAGGTCAAAATGGAAAACGTAGAAAGGTTTATAAGAACAAACCTCATATACAGATTTGGCGTCCCGGCTCGAATCATATCCGATAATGGAACGTCATTCAAAAATAGAGTAATAGAGAAAATGTGTGCTAAATTCAAGATTAAACACCATTTCTCCACGGGTTATAACCCAGCTGCTAATGGTCAAGCAGAAGCATTTAATAAAGTGCTATGCAAGCTACTTAAAAAGGTAGTCTCACAAAATAAGAGACATTGGCATGAAAAGTTACTCGAATCTTTGTGGGCTTACAGAACCACAACTCGGACGCCAACTAAGACGACCCCTTATTCGCTCGTGTATGGAGGGGAGGCGGTCCTGCCATTGGAAGTCCAAATCGCTTCTTTAAGAGTTGCTATTCAAGAAGGACTCAATGAGGATGAGTCAGCAAAGTTGCGCCTAACGGAACTGGATAACTTTGAAGAAAAAACGGCTTCGTGCGTTACAAAACTTGGAGGCATACCAAGCTAGAATGTCTCGAGCTTTTGACAAGCGCGTAAAGAGAAGGTCGTTCAAAGAAGGGGATTTAGTTCTTGCAGTTATTCGACCTATGAATATTACTCATAAGATGCAAAAGCAAATTCGAGCCTAAATGGGAAGGGCCGTACATCGTAAAAAGATGTTTATTCTAACGGCGCTTATAGAATCATGTCTCATCGCAAATATTGTCCGCCCGCTTGTAAATGGAAATTTCTAAAAACGATACTACACATAAAAAAAGAGTCGACACGCTCCATCGCTATACTGAGCTTAAACTGTCAGCGGCAAAAAAAAAATAATAATAAAATCAGCATATGCTCCATAACTTCAAGAGCCTAAACTGAGTTAAATAAAAATACGCGCTCCATAGCCTCACGAGCCAAAACTGAGGTTAGGAAAAAAAAAAGAAAAGAAAAATCAGTATATACTCCATAGCATCGTGAGTTTAAACTGTAGCTGGTGCGAAAATGAAATCCTCAATAGCTTCAAGAGCTTAAACTGAAGCCAAATAAAAATAGGCATATATATTCAGAAGCTCCATCGCTACATGAGCACAAACTGTTAGCGGCAAAAAAAAAAAAAAAAAAAAAGAATCAGCATATATTCCATAGCATTGTGAGCCGAAACTGCCAAAAAAAAAAAAAAAAAAAAAAAAAAAGGCATATATATTCAGGTGCTTCATCGCTCACTGAACTTAAACCGAAATCAAAACGCTCCTTCGCTACATGAGCCTAAACTGTTAGCGGCAAATAAATGGTAATCAGCATATACTCCATACGTTTCATGAGTTTAAACTGAAACTAAAAAAAAAAAAAAAAAAAAAATCTGCTCCATAGCTTCAAGAGCCTAAACTGAAGTTAAATAATAAAAAAAATCGTGCTCCATAGCTTCAAGAGCCTAAACTGAAGTTAAATAAAAAAATATATTCAGGTGTTCATCGCTCCTTGAATTTAAACTGAAGTAAAAAAGTGCTCCATCGACTCATGAGCTTAAACTGCAGTGTCAAAAAAAAAAAATGCTCTATCTTTGCGTGAGCCTAGAGACAAATGAGCTCCTTCAAGAGCCTAAACTGAAACTAAAAAAAAAAAAATGCAGCTCCGGCATGTGTTGGAACTATAAGAAGAAAATGCTTTACAGCTTTATGAGCATGAACTGAGGGTGTGTTTAGTTGGTGAAATGTTTTGGGTTGGGCTACTGTAGCACTTTTTGTTTGTATTTGATAATTATTGTCCTATCATGGACTAACTAGATTCAAAAGATTCGTCTCGTACTTTTCAGCCAAACTGTGTAATTTGTTTTTTATTTACCTACATTTGGTGCCCCATGCATATGATAAAAGATTTGATGTGACAGATACTGTAGCTCTTTTTGGGTTAACTTTTCGCAAACTAAACATGGCCTGAAGGTATATAAAGAGTGTAAAAATGTGCGCCTTTATGAGCGTCAAATGAAAGGTCATCAAGCTCTGTCGCCTCATGAAGCCAAATTAAAATATATACATATAACTCCATTGTTGCATGAGCTTAAACTGCTTGCACGAAAACAAACAAATTAATATTCAGACACTTCACAGACCAAAATTGGGAGTGACAAAAAAAAAAGCATCTCCCAAGGCTCCTAAAAGTTCAAATGTCAACCAAGAAAAGAATATGTAAAATGTTATACCCTCTCCAAGAGCCCGATATAAGAAAGGGTAGGCTGTATAACACTTGCATAATCTCCAATGTAGGATAAATACCATACATATATGTGTAAAGTTGCATATGGATCAAGTGCTCCACCTAAAAGAAAATAGAGAGATCATAAATAAAGAAAAATAGATCTCAAGTTTCGAGCTCCACATCCGTACGCATCTGGACCTCGAGGGGGCATCTGTTGACACCAATTTTGGCATATCCAAAAAATTGTAAAATATATCATATTAAATAAGTGATATGGATGATCAGGTTTTATGTAAACGTGATATAGGAAAGAAAAATGATGGAACAAAAAAGAAAGAAAGAGGGGACACATATATATGCATATACGCATGAACATGTCCAGGTCTTCACAAATAAATAAAGCACAATGATTGAATGTGATTAGAATTAAAAATTGGGCTTCCAAATGTATATGTGTATACATTACTATACACGTGTGGAGTTATGTATATGCATGCACGCTTATGCTGGCAACGCCACCATGTGCATGGCATCAGGTGTATATGTGATATGCGTGCACATACACACATGCTGGCTGGGATGTAAACCAACCTGCCTAGCTATTTTCTATAATCAAATTAGTTATGATGTTAATAACAAAGGAAATATATATGAAGTGGCCCACAAGTCAGTGTTAACCATGCCGAAAGAGTCAGATGAAAGCAACTTCTACTCTCCTGCCAACGCGCGCAAAGATTTAAACTCCGGCCGCCGGCTTCCGTAGGAAGCACGAAATCAAATTGAAACGAGGAGCGTCCGTCAGTCTCGGTAACTACTCCCGCCATTTTGGCCTGGGTAACTACTCCCGCCTTGCATTCAAATCAAATCAAATTGTTGCGTGAGTGCTAATGACCGGGAAATCAAATGAGAAGAGCGGCAATCTCCTGGCAACCGCATGCTGCTTGCTCTATAAATAGCAGGCTACATGCGATGGTCGAAATATCGGCTTCCCATTCAATAGTGCCGTCAGGCTGCCTCCAAATCAAAGCGCGGCCAGACTGCTACCCGGCTCCATATTCCAAATCGCCGCCAGGCTGCCGCTCGCCACATCCGAGAAGAAACCGCCAGGCTGCCGCTCTCGCCACATCCGAGAAGAAACCGCCAGGCTGCCACTTCCATCAATCTGCAAACAACACACATACGCTGCCAAGCAAACAACCGCCCACGAAGAAGCCAAGCCAAGAAGACGCCGGAGTACATCGCTGCACCAGGCCACAGCGCTCCCGAAGGATCCTGAAGGTGAGAAGCCGCATGGTGCTTCCGTGATCCTGCTCTCTTCTTGCTTCCCAATCTCTTTCCGGCCGGCGGCAACTTCGTCAGACGTCTTCATCAACAACTCTGGTGGCCGGCAGCAGGCATCGTGCCTCCCTCCATTCTGGTATACAGGACCAGTGAGGGTGGTACTCCATACAAGGACGCCATGTCCTGGTGAAAGGTAAAAGTGTCGGTGATGGTTGCGCTATGCGCATGGGCTACATGCCCCGGTAAAAGATCGGTTATGATCATGGTTGCGCTATGCGCATGGGCTACATGCCCCGGTAAAAGATCGGTTATGATCATGGTTGCGCTGTGTGCATGGGCTATAAGCCCCGGTAAAGGTGTAAAAGGCCAACAAATGAGTGCCTTGGTAAAATCGGTGGACGCGCTTTGGCTCCACCCGGTTCATGGTTCATGGTAAAATCGTGAGGTTACGATCTTGGCTTACTGCAAACGGCGGCCTGCTGATCATCTAAGAATATATAATTTGCATGCCACGGCCATGTAGCAAATTCATGTGCTAGTTCATATCAACTAAACGAAACCGTCATCTCACGCATCATCATAGAAAAATTCATAACTTGCATGCTGCAGTCATGAAGAACCCTTGCATGCCGAATCAAAAATAACCATACACATGCATCCATGCCTTTCTCAAAATGTATGGATCCAGCCTAGTCCATGCGTCGGTTACTGAGGGTGCCATGCTATAACCTTTATCAAATAAAATTGAATTATGTACGTCTGTATACTAAATTAACCGGCCATGCATTGCTTATATCTAGTTCATGTGTCGGTTAGAGAGTACATCATGCCCTGAAGAAATTATGTTGTTTCAAGTTATGACTAAACTATATTGAATAAACTAAATCGAATGATGCCGGCTGTTCATCATATCGTGCATGATAAGGAGAATAAGTAACTTGCATGCTAGTCACAAAGAAAGTTCGGTTAAAGTAAACCTAAAGAAATAGCCATGCATGCGTGCATCTGAAATTATGTCAAAAGAAAATGGTAGCCATGTACTGCATAAAAAGACAACCATATACATGTATATGTAACACGCCGGAGTGCTACTGGCCGCAAGGCTAACCGTCCTATTCCCAGGCTGTGCTAATCAAGTTTAAACACTTGATCAAATCAATAAACAAAATAAAGACGTTGCATATTGCGTCATATTATAGCAAGCCAAAAACAAGCTAGCACCTTCCTTGCCGATATGAAAATCAGTCCGGACACTGGATCAAAATTAGTCTAAATAAATGAACTAGATCGATAACTGCCTGTTCGCCACCCATCATCAGCACGCCATCTGTGCACTTGTGACAGACCATAAGTGCTAATCAGCATCATTAAGCCCCGTATCGAGGAGTAATCCTAACGCCCGAATCAAGTGCATCAAGTTAGCATCAAAATCAGCTCATGCTATGCACGTTGCTAGCAAAAGCTAATATCCATTTATCCAATAAATCTTGCAGATATGTAAAGTAAAATCAGATGGTTATTCGATCTGATCATCGCCGTCGTGGCCAAAGTCAATAGATAAATAAATTCATGCATATCCCTCTTATGTGTTTAGGTGACCTTCACCCAAACCTATGTCGTGCCAAACTGCAAAGTGAACTAAATAAAATTAGTTCGATCATGCCAATATCAAGCCATCACCGCTAATGCCAACTCATTAGTTGCGGTAACATGATAAAATAAAATAGGAAAGCATATCACCAACATGTGAGCTTAGCTAAATCAAATAAGCTCTGTTCACTCATGACAACCATTAAATCACTTGGCCATGAGTATACACGCCAATATTGCAAAATAAAATATTACACCATATATGTTCAATATATTCATGGACCGGTATTCTCAAGCATGCTAAATCACCCTCTCAAATAATCTGAGGAGGACATATCAAACTTTCTCCTCAAAACAAACCACGTGCATACATGATATAATGCACCACTCCTTCAAAATAAATCAAATTCCCACCATCGGCATGTATACATGTCAAAATATATGTAGCTCAACGCGTACATGGCCAAATAAATAAATAAATGCCATGTCAAGGTCCAAAATAAATAACAAATAATCATGTAAAGTGTGCATGAATTAAATACGTGCATACCATGGTTCCCAAAAAGGTTAGTCAAGCTAGCAAGCCATCATACGAGGAGTATATGACTCCTATCAAATGAAATGTCATTATTAAAGGAAATGACCATCATCATGTGCCAGACATATGCATGCATATATCTGCGACTACAAGGCTGAAGACTTTTGTTTTCTTTTGTAGTTTGTAATAGGAAGCCATATGATGTAATCTATTTTCATGTCCTCATCTTTGGAACTCTTAATCGGGGTGTTCTCTACGGAGATGTAATTAACATAATTTTTATGCAAATATAAGAATTATGGAAGTATGGACTTCGCAATACCTGTTCTTTTATGTTTGTCCCGTTTAAATTCCATTTAAATCTAAATTTGTCTCTCGTAACGCGGAGGCGGGTCTTAGCCGCCCGTTTTCCCGTCTTCAACGAGCCTTACGACGAGACGCGGACATTCCTCATGCTGCGGCTCCCTCCGGTCCGTTCGGGTTGGGTTAGGGGAAGATCCGGCGATTGCCTTCGTGGATCCAAACGTGCTCACAAGGCGCACAATAAGAATAAGACCAATAGAGACTTCATAAGAGACCATTTGAGCTGCAGATCGTAATGCTCCTAGAAAGGCATATTTCGAATATAGAGGACGTTCCCAACAATCCACGAATATCATACCCAACTATGAACCGTCACGAGCACATCCTCTGTCACCCCCACCGCCGCTTACGGCTCTATACCCCACCGCCCCTGGGTCCTCCCCCCGCATCTCTTCCTCCGGTAAGCGGACCGTGGAAGCTAGGGGTATCCGCTTGGGACTGATAGGAAACAACATATCTTTTTTTTTCCCTCGACCTAAAAAAAAATATATAGTTGCAGTCCGGTCGCGTCGGAGACATCCTTATCAGATTTTGAGGCTTCGCCGTCCGGCTCCTCAAAAATTATGTTAGGATCGGCTGGCTCATCCTTATCATCCGAAAAATAAAACAAAGACAAAACAGATTTGTTTCAATGACATATCTAATCAGACTGAAATTGATGTCGAAGACACGATCATTCACATCAATTTCTGCAGCAGGAAGGGCGCGGAAGCTACCGTTTAACGAATGCAAGTAAGGTAGCTTGCTTACTCTCCATCTAGCGTGCGTTGGCGGCAAGGAAAGAGGTATTGGAAAGACTAGACCATACACATTAATTAGTACAAGAAAGAGGCATTCGGGAAGCGACTAGTCGCTCGCGAAGCTTAACAAAGGTTGACTACTACATAGAGACAACTACCGGTCATGAGTGATAGTTAAGTTGCCGCTTGACCCGGACAAAGCCGAACCGATACAATAGGAGGGCGAAGTGAGCGAGACCAAGACGGGCCAGACGTGGAGTGGCGAAGGGGGGCTACTATACGTATACGTGATTAGTAAGCGGTTCAAGACATCGAACGAAAAAAAAAAAAGAACTATTGAACATTTCCTCAAATGACAAGTACCGAGGAGCAAGAAAACGTATCTTGCAGCAGCGCAAGGGATGAGCGCTCAATCCGTTGCTTGTTCTTTCAGTAGCCTTCTTTCATTTCCGAATTTGCTTGCGAGCAGTCGTTGCATTATTATGAGTTCGTTGACCGCGTAATGGCGATCCATCTTGATGACGAATTCCACGATAACGAGAAATAGAAATTAATCGTTCGATGTCCGCCGTTCTCCCCTCTTCGGTTCCCAATGAACAACATGATCTTGAGCTATCATTTGTTCAATTTGGTCGATCCGATACTTAGTTAACTCATGAATCTTGATGTTCCCATCGATACCTAATCGATAACGAAGCTGAATGGCTTTTTTTCGGTCCAATTCCATCCATTTTTGTTGAGGCAATTCTTTTCGATCATATTGATTGGCTAGATGGGGATAAGGATTGTTATTACATATTACCGGCTTGTAACAACGAAAAAGGCCTTATGCTCGATGAAGATGGTGATCTTGAGGTATGGAAATATGAAGATATTTAACAAATCGAAATGGAAATACAAAGATAGATATTTAACAAATCGAAATGGTAACAAAGAACATCGAAGCAAGAACAAACACACACTCACCTTAACACAATCGATTAATCGAAGAAGGAACAAATGCATACGTAACTAGCCCATGAAGACAAGAAGACACCGACCTATGCCATGAAGAAGACACCGACCTATGCCATGAATCGAGAGAGTGAGCTATACCCCCGGCCGGGTAGAGCGAGGGATAGGACATAATTCTATGATATCGCAGGTAGGAAGGAAGCAAAGGAAAGAACAGACCGTAGCAAAAGCTGAAGAAGAAGATCCGAATGCAGATACATAGGTTCAAAGAATGGGCTGAATAAAGAAAGATAAAGGATTAGAAGAAGCAAGCTAGGGAAAAGATAAGGAACGGGGAATAGAGCTTAAGAGAAGAAGAGAGCGTCCCTCGCCGTTGGATAAGAAGCAAGCTGAATACCCCTATGACAGTCGGGTTGTCTCAAGGAAGGCACTAGTCCATGCCGGGCCAGACCAGGCTCGTTGCGAGCGTGTCGGGCCATGCTTGGACCGGGCCAAAAACTCATGCTTCAGGCTGGGCCGTCGGGCCGCACAGAAATCTATAGGTGCTAGTGCTATCCATCTAGTGCGATTTCGACAAGCTAGGCCCCCGGATCTACTGCAGACCGGTAGGTATAGGGTGGACGGCCATGGGGGCATGCATGACAACAACTACTTCACCTGCTTCCTCCGCGCCGATGGCAGACATCGCTTCTGGCACAACGGCATGCATCACCATAGATTTCAATGGTGGCACCAACCTCCTCACGTTCATTCCGTCAACGAGTTACTTGGAACACCGAATCAGCATGCATGGATCGGATGTTTCATGGTTGGGTGCGCCAATTTTTGGCAACAACTACCCAATCTGATCATTGCATTCTCCTGCTAGGCGCACACCTTGCAATTTTTTTTTAGTTTGGTTGCCAACTTCTCAAGTTACCTAAACTGTTCACTTCTTCTGAAACAAAATAATATATCGTCCTGTTAGATCTTCGTAACAAGCTCGCAACGATGGTTTCTATTAATCGTTCTAAAGTTTCTAATTATGTGCCCATGCAGTTATTGATGACATTAATCCTGTTGAACTTAAAATTTCCTACCCCTTATCCACATTATTATATATATTCTAGACTGCGGTCACTTTTCAATTGTTTCCTCTGATCTCATTCATCAACCCTGCATCGGGTCGTGGCATGTGTGTGAAGTCTTTTGGTCGAGAACTTGAGATCATCATTGGAGGTGTTTGACAAAGTCTTGGCCATTTCATATACCGGATCACCCATGATATTATTCTTCATATTTCTAGGAGATATTCCCAAGAATTTTATCTCCGAACATCACGTCAACTATGCAAAAATTCATATGATAATCACATCTGATCCTTACCAGTGGAATCTGAAGGTTCCCACATGGAGTTGTTATTCATCTCTGTCCAAAAATACTAAACAACCTCCAACCTATGGCGATAAACTTCTGACTTGGTAGGTGAGTTCTAAACTTCTAATGGGACTAGCTTTTACCTGTTTCTTCAATTATTCACTCATGTAATCGTTATTCAGTTTTTTTTATCAAATATACGAAATAACATCTATCGGTCTGACAGTGACTCCTGACTTTTTTTTTTTATTATACGTATCTGTATTACTGGATAAGAAAAACATGCAAATTAAAGACGCGTACAAATACAGTGACTCCCGACTTGCTAGGAGAGTTTCCAATGTCGTTTACCTGTTTATTCAAACTTCTTTTCCAGTCCATATCAATAGAAAGTGAATGGATGAATGTACATCAAGGCATTTTTTTTTTATCTTGGCTCACTATCAGCACGAACAGTAAACAGTTGACAGGTTATCTCCTTTGGACCTAATCAAGACTACGACTGCAACACTGATTAATGTGGACACAGTACATAGGTCCCGTAATATATGGCATCATTCATGAAAACAAGAAAGTACATAGTTGTCTCGTGCAAACATTATACTGTAATATAAAAGCCATATAACTTATTAATGAAGCAACTGAGCTATTTAGAAAACTTACCCACCTAGCAAAGAGTGAAGGAAATTGCAGGGTCAACTCTTGTCCGCATGGTTAAGGGGCTCACGGCGTAATGACAAAGGCTATTGGTTGGGGCTCCCACTCAGGGTTCAAATTCTGTATACAACACATTATCCTAGATTTATTTTAAGATTTTCCAGCGCTGTGCATTAAGTGGTGGCGACGTCCGTGTCGACAGCGCGGCACCTAAGATGACTTTGGTGAACTTCAAGATTTGTCGGCTTAGTCCTTCGAAGGTGCTTATAGGGGTATGTTTGCGTACTTGTGTTCATAGAGGTGAGTGGGTTGAGCGTCTGCGTTGTCTTGTGTAAAAAAAAAAAAAAAAACTCTTGTTCGCGTGCAATAAGAATTAACGATACACATAATTAAAACAATAATTATATGTTACATGCATCCGCCCACGTGGCGTCCTCATCTACTCATCTCTACTCCATATTCGTCGAATCAACAATGTGGCATTGCGCTGAATGCGCATGTTACAAGTGTATGTTCTCTTTCAGTTGTTTAAGAGATATGTATAGATATTGCCAAAGTACATCGGGGTATTGCATATATGTTAGAGCAAGTATAGTAACAGCCGAGAAGCCGGTGAAATCTGACGTGGAGAGAGAGAGAGAAATGGGATGGGCGTCTGGTGACTCGCCCGCGACCAGCCGGCTGAGACGAGAGGAGCGCCGCCACGGCAACTGCTATTGGCTGAAGCTCACTGTCGTGTATTAAATGCTAGCGGGGTCCACCACTATTGCATGCCACATCACCGCGCTTACGGCCGGCGGCCGGCGGCCGGCGAAACTATTATCCTTCGTATGTTGATCGTTCGTTCTGCGTTGGTCTCTTTCTTTCTGTGTTTGTGCGTCTCTGTCTGGCTGCTAGCTTGCTGATCGTATGTTGATCGTTCGTTCTGCGTTGGTCTCTTTCTTTCTGTGTTTGTGCGTCTCTGTCTGGCTGCTAGCTTGCTGTGGCTGTGTGTCCGGGGTGTCACCAAGTGGTGGACCGATTTTCATTTCAAGAGAGTATCGCTCTCAACTTCGTCAGCAAAAACTGCAGGAGCTCATTCTCAGTTTTTTATTTGAAATAGAAAGCTGCTTGTTCCTTTGATCGAGATCGATGCACTGCAGGTTTCAGCTTCTTGTCTCGGCAATTGGTAACAGCATGCGTGAATTCGTTATGACTTTGTCAAGTAACAGGAAGCCAGTTATTGATTGGTTTTTACATCCTGTAGGTTGGCTGTAATCATCCTCGTTCGGATGTGAAGGCTGGAGAGATTTTTTTTCTAAAAAACAAAAACTCCTGACTTGCTAGAAAAGTTTCCAATAGCGTTCACCTGTTTACTTAAACTTCCTTTTTCATCAGACCATGTATAGAGAAAGTGATTGCCTAATATGCATCATTGCATTATGTTTTTATTTTGGCTCTCACTGTCAGAATGAACAGTAAAAATTGACAATCATGACTATGACTGCTACACTGAATAATAATATGGACACAAAGACTACTTTTTTTTGTATCAATGCAATCATAAGTGTAATATAAAGGCCATAATAACTTGTACTACCTGTTTATTCAAACTTCCTTTTTCGTTCCATATTTCCTATTGCGAACACATGGTTGATTTAGGTCGCATGTGTTTAGTTTTGTGATGTAGTGATTGTCAACAAATCAACATTCTCCTTCTATTTTCTTTTATCTTTTCTGCTTTGGCTATGTTTCACCGCACACGTGGAGTGTGTCGAAGACGATATCTCTTGGTTCGTGTTGTGCAGGTGTGGAGCTCGGAGATGGTAGCCGACGGTGAGGTGAAGGGGCCAAGGAGGGCGTGCGGGCCGACGGACCGCGGAGGTGAAGGACGGACGTGAGGCTTGGACCGAGGGACCGGATCGCCGGGTGGCTAGCCATGGAGGCCGACATCCGGGACATCGACGGATGCGAGAGGGCGTGGCAGACCGTGTCGATCGAGTCAAGACGGCGAGCGGCGTGCGAGCGGGAGCTCGGATGACTTGGCGACTCGGGCGGTCAAGACGGCGATGACACGCGCCGAGGAGGTTTGGTGGTTTGCCCTCAAAACCATCGGGCGCGGGTTTAGTGGTTTGGGCCTCAAAACCACAGCGCGGGTTTCGCGGGTTTGGGCCTCAAACCCCGGCGTTCCGGGCGGACGGAAGGACGGCACGTGGCGGCATCGGGAGGTTGCGTGGAGGCAAGGCTACCGATGAGGAGGCGCGGTGGCCGTCGGATCGAAGATTACCCGTAGTCGACCAAAATAGCCTTAGGGTTACAAAATCGACTCATGTATCTTGGGGTAGTTTAGGCAGAGGGAATTGGGGCTATTTAGCAGGCATACCCCTTCATCCTCCCTTGCCTCTCTCAATTTCGTTTTTTTTTTTTTTTTCCCCAAATTTCTAGGGTTCTTGTTTTAGAGGTCCAAGAACATCAAATTCATTAGGCAAGGGCTAGCCCTAAGTAGCCTCGTGCTATGGTGGCGTTTTTGGAGATGAGCAGTTGAGTCCATGTCTTGTGTGCCCGTGGCTTTGTTTTTCTGTTTGCTGCCCGTGCGTCTCTCTGCCCTTCCTGTTCGTTTCTTTCTTTCTTACTGTGATTTGATCTCCCGAGAGTTACAGTTGTTTCCAGGCTGCGATTTTTGGGGAATCTGTTCGTAGCTTCCTAAATTTCATCTGACCAGTGTTTGGGTTCGAGTCCTTTTGTGTTGGTTCAGATCTCGTCAGTTTTTCAGGGTCGCTCTGGCTCAGTTCGTCCGGTTCTCAGGTTGCTAGACAGTTTTGGTTTTTATTTTATTCCAGAGAAATCTCTTGGGTTGGAGGTGAACTGCGGACCTAGCCTGAACGCGTTGGCGTCGTGTGCTCAGCACCAATCCGGTGCTTGCCCTTCGTACAGCAAGCTGCTGCAGTTCTTTGCTTTGACTTGTCCCCAATCGATTTTCTCCACCGGCTGTTCTTGGTTCAGTGCTGTTTCTGTACATCAGTTTCAGGTGCCGTGCTTGTGTTGCCGAGCGTGCTGCAGGTCCAATCAGTGCAAGCAGTCCAGCGCCAGGTGCTTCAAGGATTGGTAAGTAGGTAAGCAATCAATCTTCAGCTTGCTTTGTTTTTGCTGCACGTACAGGAATCAAAGTTTAGTTAGTAAATTGGAATTCCATTACCTAGCATCGGTGAATTATTTTGTCATGCAATCATGAGCTTGCTTTTGGAGCATTAGTTCTCGTTACTTTGTTAGAAGCAGCATTTATGGAATACAAATATTATTGCTTGTGTCTAGTGTTTCTTCAGCAGCAACTTCATTCGTTCAGTGACTACTGCAGGTAGTGCATCACCTTGTTTTTCCGAGTTCGTTGTCAGCAGCTTTCAAGGTGTTAGTTTTGTTTGGTCTGAGAACTTGCTTCCTGCATTTGTAAATTGTTCCAGCTAGCTTCTTTTGTCCGAATTTTGATCGATTGAGCTCCGAATTGAGATCCGGTTTTTGCATTGATTTTCTATCGAGCCGAGGAATTTATCTAGGTACTCTCGTCACGAGTTGGCGTTGGTATTTTAGATTTGGAAACTCGCTTCTTCTCTATAGAAGTTGGGTGACTCATTTTCTCTCCTCCGGTTCGATCTTTGCGCTCCTCGGTCGTGTGTGATCTTTTGAGGTGTCCCATTTGTGTTCTAGTGAGCATCCACCCAATCATTTGGGTCGTGGACTACCGGTGCTATCTTTGCTTGTAACACCTTGCTATCGGTTAGCATACGTGTTATCCGGACGCTTGTGTGAGTTTCTTTTGAGGTCGGGGTTGAGCCAATGACCCAAAATTGAAAAGGAAAATTGAGGCTCCCATTCACCCCCCCTCTCTGGTCGCCGTTTCGGGTCCTTCACCTACCACCAAAAAGCCCCGGATGATATCGTCCTCGCCCCGCTCCCCAGCCTCCCGGCCGAAACGAAAGCTCGCCCCGCTCCCCAAGTCCCCGCCCGTGGGTTTCAAAAAAAAAAAAAAAAAGCGCCCGTGCGAACCAAACCCTCATCCCGCTCCCCAACCCCCATCCCAGCCCCGCCGCCGCCCCAACCCCCGCCGCTCCAAGCCGCCGACGTCGTTCGCGTAGGCGAGGGGAGGCATCGCACGCGCGCTCACTCCCCGATTCCCCGGCGCTGGCGTGCGAGGACTCCCCTCGCTCAGCCACGAACCCGTCCTCCGTCCCCTGTCTCGATTCCGTTGAGCTTTGGAGCGAGGGCCGAGGGGGCAGATCGACGGCGAGGCTGAGGTGTCGAGCCGACGCCGCTCGCTGCCGTTGGGGGCTAGGACTGGAGAGTGAGGCGCCGCCGCTCGCAGCCTGCGCGGGCCACGGGGTCCCTACACTGCCGCCTGCACCTGCCTCCTCCCGTTCTCAGCTGCATCTGCTGCCGACACGGTCTGAGCCTCCCCGTCATTGCAACAACCGCCATCACCAGCTGCCGAGATACAGGAACGGCGCCAGCGCCGGCTCCACTATCGGCGTGGCGCGAGCGTCGAGGTAGAGGTATCGTCGAGCGTCGAGGTTGCGGGCAGCGCTGGCCATCTCTGTGCTGGAGCAAATGCTCCTTCCTAATTTCCAAATCCCCGTCTCAACCTGATTCCTGTTTTTGGAGTAGATGAATTTGCAAGCAGGTCTCCGGGGCGTGCACCACTGCCACCAAGAAGAGGCACCTCAGAGATGCTGGGCATGAACGCTTACTTTTTCTATGCCACAAAGAGCAGGTGTGAATCCGTGCTGCTTATCATGCCTCCTTTTCATTGCCTGCTTTTTTTGTGCTTCAACATTGATGGCTCATCAGCATTTTTGAATAAATAATGATTCAAATATAAGAAGAGTAGAAACAGCGTATATCATCAATAATTTGTTCAATTCACCAGTAGGTAAGAAGGTCAGAAACCCCTCCTATAGCCCACTGATTGTTCCCTTTATGATAGGAATCCCACTGGCATATTGTACTTACAAAGAACATAGAGACAGGCCTATAGAAGTTTCCGTTCAAATCATGTAGAAGCAGACCCTATGTATAGAAGAGAGAAAAACAACTTCGTGATTTTCAAAAGTATATCTATGCAGTTGTTAGCACGAGTACGATATATCCATATAAAGCGTAATTTGTTGAACATCCTCCCTTTTAGATATGCCAATTTCAATCTCACAGAACCTCTTTAGCCACTATGGAGGTGAGATTGCCTTCGTCATTGTGTTTTATGAATATGCTTGTATGAACTGGATGCATACCATTGGACATGTATAGTGACCTGACAATGACAACTTTTTATTTTGGTTTAATTGAATCAATTCGACTTCTTAGGGGCTCTTTTGCATATACTTACCCTTTGCAGATACATAGTAGCACGGTGATAAATTTGATGGACAAAATTTTCCACAATTACAACTCTTGGTGTCGATATTTGCATCTGGAGTCAAACATTAGGTAAGTATGCATCAGTTTGATGTTCATATTTTTTTTGTAAAAAAAAAAATCTGTACCTCATTAACTATGTGAACTTTGAAAGCACAGAATACCAAGGGATGCCTCCACACAACAGCCAGAGACTAACCTGTCCAACGTCGAGTACATACTCAAATCAATATGGTCACCTTGCTACTGCATTTCCCACCATTTCTTGTCCATGCGGTTCCTATCATCTTAACCTGTCCAACATCAAGTACATGCTCAATCAACATGGTCACCTCGCTACTGCATTTCCCACCATTTGTTGTCCATGCGATTCCTATCATCTTTCACAGATCAAAATGTCTAATAGATGACAGCTTAAAGGGATTAAAATTGTCTACAAAGCTCCTCATAGACAAATCGGAAAAGAGAATACAAGTTTGCCTTTAGAATTCTCTATTTATCAAGTCTTGCCCTTTCTAACCATTTCATTAGCTTTGCTAGCTTTTAACTGGCAAGGACCTTGAGAAACAAACTAAATCTGTTTAAATCAGACTTTTGCCCAATGATTGTTTAAATCCTTAAGTATTTGTAGATAGGAGTAATTACTTTGTCATATCAGTTTTTCTTTCATGTAGTTTGACCATATATGTTATGCCAATTGCATAGGAGTATGTTAAATGAATGTTAGATGTGTCCCATGTTCCTTCTAACTATACTTGGCTTGTTGCTCAACCAGTAAGTGAAATATTATTGGGTTATTCAGTTTTTTTTTTTTTTTTTTGTCAGATCATCACCAAGAGCTCGTTCAAGGATCTCACCTATGAGAAGGCACTGATGTTTCCCTAGAATGTAATAAATTATTGTGACGGAGTAGTGTAAGAAGTCTAAGGATTCCAATTATTAGCTAGGCATATGTATATCACCGCAGTTTGAATGATGGCTATTGGTTGTTTTTTGTTTCCTTATTTAGGTTCTTACATTATGAACAATATGGCATTGATGTTTCATTTTGGTAACAAAATATAGAGTTATATTTTAAGTATGTATCTTTCTTGAAGACTTATCTAATATTATTATTAATGTTTCAATCATCATGGTTGCAGTATTGGTTCTACATCATTGATAATTGATGTTGATGTTTCACATTCAAATCTTTCTTGCGCTTATACATGTTATCATCATGGTATTATGTGTTCCCGTTGCAACGCACGGGCATTTACCTAGTAAGTAGAAAGTGACACTACTACTGTTTTTTTGTATTTTGGCTCACTGACAAGTTATCTCCTTACCTAATCATCATGACTATGATTGCAACACTGAATAATAATATGGACACAATGACTACCTTTTTATATCAATGCAATCATATAAGTGTAATATAAAGGCCATAATAACTTGTATTATGAAGCAAATGAAGGGCGATTTGGAAACGTTACATACCCGGCCAGCCAATAACTTCTTGAGAAAACAGTGAAGGTCAACTCCCGTTCGCGTGCATGTAGAATTAACAATACACAAAATTTAAAACCGTGATCAAATTCCTAAAGAACTGCACAGTGGTTTTCGATTCGCTATTCTTCCTCGTCGGATGGATGCTTTGGAAAGAACGGAATGCCCGAACCTTTGATGGGGTGCAACGGCAGCCTGTGATCTTAGCAGATCGTATTATCTCGGAGGCCAGGGCTTGGGCGTCGGCAGGCTACAGGAAGCTGAGTTGTATTTTGGCTAGAGTTTGATGTTTTCCTCCGTTGATCTGTCGCACATTGCTTTACAATGTAATCCATGGCTGTAAGATCCAATAGAAATAGGTTGGTCGAATTTTTGGTAACGGTCTTTGCCGGTCGATCTTGTTTGCAAACTCTATCTCGCTTAATAAAATACTACGCGCGGCGTGCTCTTGAAAAAAAAAAAAACCGTGATCAAATACAATGTGGTGTGAAGGGGATCACCCACTTTGTTTTTATATTTATATAATTAATATAATCAGTAATTAATTAATTTGGTATTTTGGTTGTTGCCGTGTAGCTGACACCCTTTCAGTTATCCATTTGGTTGGCCCTCCTGACGTTTAATTACCTACTACTACTATATATACGACACGACGCCACACGACATGAGACCCACCTTCTCGCGCTTGTTCAGTTTCATCATTCCAATCGAGCCGGCCGGCCGGTCTCCAGCGACACCACCAAACCGATCGGCCGGCGCGCGAGATCAGAGAAAGAAACCATGGCTTCTTCCTATCTTTCAGGGAGTGGGAGAGGAACACGGTTGCTGTTCCCAATGGTGGTGGTGTTGGCGACGGCGGCGGCTGTGCTTGTTGGGGCGGCGGCACCGGCGTCGTCGTCCCCGTGCTTCACGCGCGTGTTCAGCTTCGGTGACTCGTTGGCGGACACGGGCAACTACCGCTTCGTCTACGGCAACGACTCGTACACCGCGGGGCGGTTCCCCTACGGCGAGACCTTCTTCCACCACCCCACAGGCCGCTACAGCGACGGCCGGATCGTCCTCGACTTCATCGGTATGGTACAATGCCGTCGCTGCATGCTGTCCATGTTCATCCATTACACCAGACAATTTTGATTTTGGAGCTAGTTGTTCTGATTCTTGATGAGGATCGATCGATCAAATCAAAACCTACTGCATGCAGCTGATGCGCTGGGGCTTCCGTTCGTGCCGCCCTACCTCAGCGGGCTGCGCGCCGAGGACCTCTTGCACGGGGCCAACTTCGCGGTGGCTGGCGCCACGGCGCTCGCCCCGGAGTTCTTCCTGGACAGGGGTATCGACTTGGGCAAGCTAGTGCACCTCGACATGGAGATGAAGTGGTTCAGGGAAATGCTCAACCTCCTCTGCCCCGGAGACCTCGCAGGTACGGTGCGTGTAGTCACTCTTTATATGGTGTACATGTTCTCTCTAATTCTATGTTTTCATTAGAGAGAAAAACTGTCAGCAAGAAATTTGTCGGATAATATCTATGCTAGTTGTTTCATCAAAATATATATATATATATATATATATGCTACTCCACCTCCTCATAATTTGGCTTGTTCTTTCCAACTCTATGTTTTCTTCCAGCAGTACTAGCTCTGCTGCTTGCTTCTTGCTTTCGCCCAACTTAGAACATGTCCAAGAGACTAGTCAAAAAGACTAGCCAAATTCAATATTTTAGTTACTCTCTAAAATAGAGTTGATAACAAAACACTATAGTACTCCAAGAGACTACGTAAAAGATGGCTAGTGAGGTAAGCTCTCTAAGAATAGAGCGGAGGTGGAGGGATGGAGAGCTAGCTAATTTGGAGAGTCATGTAGAAAGTCTGTTGGAGGATATATTTTTCTTAACAATAGCTAAATTTAGCTTTACAAAACTATTTAGCTAGTCTATTGGACATGCTCTTGCGGATCACAGGCATCAGCCACTCAATCAAAATCCAATGATGGTAAAGCATCACCTAAGAGATAGAGACTAACTTTTCAGTCACCTGTATTAGTACTATATATCCCACTATATTATACTATATAATAGCTCACTTATATTTCTTCATAAATTTCTTAAACTTTAACTAAGTCTTTTAATAGTATATATCGCTATCCACATGACCAAGAAGAGATGTGGCCGCAGTGCCACACCACTTGACGGTAGTCGCTACCATGTCAGTGTCACCATCCAAACACTAATATAAGTTGATGCAATTCTTGTCGTCAAAAACAGTGGCAGAGGGAGGAGGGAGGGAGGGGCAGTGCAAAAATACCATACACATATGCGCGTGTTCGGCTTATCTGAATGGTGTGTGTTATACCAAGATTCATGCCTGCATGCAGAGTAATTCTTTATTTCAGCGGTACCATGCAAAGTAAAAAGCAGCCAATGCATGTCGAGGTGGTAAGATCAGCGGGCGCATATACAGATTGTTTTGCATTTTAGGACTGAGGGGTCATGGCACCCACTCAACATGCTAGTGCCTCCATAATGCTTCCTCTTCAATTAACATTCAATTAGCAAAGTAACGATGCTAAGTGTTTGAATTGCTTGTTCTTCTACCCATAATATCTTGGATTAGTCTTTCTATTGCCTTTTAATTCTCCACGTATAAGTGCTACAATTCTATAGCTAGCAACTCCAACAGCTTTGCATATTTGGGTTGGCATTTGGTGTTGTTTGCCAAGTCTCAAAATAGAATAGAAAGCTAAAAATATGGCCATCCCCAAGAGTTATGCAATCTGAACTTGGCAAAACATAAATTGGTGGGCCCTTCTGTTTGGCAGTTGAACTGAGTCGCTCGTCGCCTCTCCTCGCGCGATCGTTTGGTGTTGTTTGCTAATGATTAAACATCGTAGGCCAAAGCACGGTGCGTGGTGTCCTTCGGACAAGGCAGGTACAACCTAGAGGTCAAAACAGAATACATTGTTAAGTGCGTCCACATACAAGGAAATAAACTAAAAAAAAATATATTTTAGAGGTCAAAACAGATAAAATTAGAATTATAGTCGTTCACTCTAGCTCAGAGTGATTGTCAACAATCGAAGATGACTTGTTAAGTACGTTCCCAATTGAAGATGACTTGTTAAGTGCATCCACATGCATAGAGCTAGATCCCTTGAATTCGAAGTGAATGTTCTTTTAGTTGGCTAGAATCTATCTCTAGCTCAATCTAAGAAAGTGTTCATCCACCTCAGGGTCCGTTTGCAAACCTTTTTTTTTCTTCCATTAAAGCAACATGAACTAGACTGAAGCTTCCTGTTATGTTCGACAACCCAACATGATCTCTGATAATGAAGCCCAAGGCACTGGCTTTTGTTTCTTGCTTGAAAACACCATCAATGTTACTCTTAAGGTGTAGCCATTGTCTGGTGGTCTCATCCCATACCTCCTGAAGATCGCCCACCATGGTGGTTCCTAGCATGTCAGCATCTGAGCATCGGTTCACCTGCATTGACTTTGTTCCTTGCGTCCCATCCTCTCCACTTTAACACGACCACTCTAATGCAAATATCATGGCTCAATTTCAACACACCAGTTGCATGAACTCTTCAAAGGACTTGGTTCCTAGGAGTTTAACCCAAACAGGTTCCAACTAAAGTTCCCTCCAACGCTGATGGGCTGGTTTGCATTTCAGGAAGCAGTGTTCTCCATCCTTGTCAAAACAAAAACATACAGGGCACCTTGTATCTAGTTGTACACCACGTCTCTTGGTATTTAGCTTCAAAGTAAGCTAAGCCTGTTATGTGAAACACACCATAGGAACTATATTTGATCTTAGGTGGACCTGGTAGTTGCCAAATTTTCTTCCATAGATTGCCACTTCCATTGTTGCGCTGTGGGATAGTACCCACCCCCCTTTGTGTTGCTTTCTCAACAGTCCTAAAACAAGTTTCTAGACTAGATTGAGGGAAATGAGGGTCGATCCACACCAATATGTGTAGCGTTGTGCGCTCTGGTTTCCATACCTAGTTTCTTGCTCATGTTAGCTGTGATTACCGTTAGTAACCTCACCATCTAACAATCAGAGGCACGGTCGCGAAAAACATCTTAGTTCATCTTTAGTGCTAATTCAGAAAATGTTGATGTTGCACAGGTTGCTCGGACATGATGAACCAGTCCCTTTTCATGGTTGGTGAAATTGGAGGCAATGACTACAACAAACCTCTTTTCGGAAGAATTCCCTTAGAGACTGTTGTCACTTTTACTCCGTCTGTAATCGCCAAAATTTCCTCAGCTATCACAGTGAGTATGTTCTCATGTATGTGTCATTATCACTAAGATATATTGTATAGTGAGCAATGCAAATGCATCCAATTTTTGCAGGAGTTAATCGGGCTAGGAGCCAAGACTCTAGTGGTTCCAGGAATTTCCCTATTGGGTGCCTCCCAGACTATCTGTTGGCATTCCAGGGAGACAAGGAAGAAGATTACGAGCCAGAGACAGGTTGCATTAGACGGTTGAATGAGTTTGCACGGTACCATAACAAGCTTCTCATCGAGGAATTGGAGAAGTTGCGTAAGCTCCATCCTAGCGTGACCATCATCTATGCTGATTACTATGGAGCCGCTATGGACATTTTTGTTTCCCCTCAAGAACATGGTGAGTTCAAACTTATATATTTCATTTACATGTTTTAAGAACATATAGTAAAGATACTCACACACGCGGTGTTGGGCCTCTAAAATCATTAACCGCCTCTACAAACTGAGAAACAGTAGATGATTTAAAATACCTCTATTCCAAATTGTAAGTCATTCTAAAAATCATAGAGTCAAAACATTTCAAGTTTGATGTCACATTTTAAGTTTTATGTCATAAATATTTGTAAATTTTGGTCAAACTTGAGAAGCTTTTGACTCTCCAAAATTCTTGGAATGACTTACAATTTTGGATGGAGGGAGTACATAGGTACTTTGATCTCATCATATCTTTGTAGGTGTCTTCATTATTTTCATCATGTCAAAATTAGAAATGGAAAACTCTTGTTTACAATTATCAGATCTTTGTATAACCTTAGATATATATATATAGAAACTAACATAATTGCACATGTTACCTAGCTAAAAATACTTTCTTGTTTACACTGAGGTTCAGGAATCAAATATCCCTTTGTGGCTTGCTGTGGAGGTGGAGGACGCTATGGTGTATCCCTAGATGTAACATGTGGACGCGGAAAATTTAAATTATGTCATAACCCAAAAGCGTATGGATCGTGGGATGGCATACATCTTCCAGAAACTGTATACAAGGCGATTGCGACGAGCCTTCTACAAGGCGTTCACACACAGCCGCCTCTTGCTACTACCACCGCCAGTTCATGCATAAAGCTTAGTAAGGTCAGCTTATCTATTGATGAATAAGTCCCTTTGAAACTATATCAATGTACAGCTACATGCCCTCACCAATGAAAGGTATAACGAGTATGCCAAAGGAAATTGATGCATAAGATACTTATGTACACACGTACGTGTGTGTTTCATATTTTAAGTATCCATGCATGTATGTATATTTCTGACTATATACAACTGAAATGTACAATTTAAAATTTTATGGATTCTCAATGCTCCTTTAAGGCTCCTTTCATGACACTTTTTTTTTCCTTTTTCCCTATGTCTTGTCTATGAAAATAAATAGTTTCTATAAAATGTCTGGTGAAATTCCTACGCTCTAAAGAATTTGTTTGAAATTTGCAAATCTTTTGGTTGTCACGCACACCAAATTTTAATAAGTTATATGCCCACTAACTTGATCAGCCGGATACACATGTTTCCATCTATTTTAAATGCCCAAATTGCCCCCTTATAACCATTAGCTAGGTCCACAGGGCACAACAAACGTCATCTTCTATAGCCTTTGTCCGCTTGTGTCGTTAGGCCATGTTTGTAAGTATATTGGGGTAGACTGAAGTGGAACTTGAACTAAATTACACCCTAATTCATCCCAGCCCATGTGGATTGAGATAAATCAAATAACATCCAAACAAGACCTTATGAGGATCGAAGCAATAAACCACCATTCAACTGCTTCCAAAAGAAAAAGGAAAAGAAAATCACCGCTCAACTCATCCAAGCAGTTTTGCAAGGTTGATAGGAACCTCCGCTAAACCTTTGCCGACTGCTGGGAGCGCATCGGCAAAAACCTCCACCGACTGCTGAGAGTGCGTCGGCAAAAACCCCCGCCGACTGCTGGGAAAACCTCCTCCAACTGCAGGGAGCGCGTCCCAACAGTTAGAAACGAATGCCCTAACATTGGGCCAACTTACGAGTTTTGTGGCATCGAAAGGAACCTCCGCCTACTATTGGGATCATGTCCCAACAGTTCCCCCCTTGAGGTCTAAGGTTCAAAGCGAATACGAGCCTTTGTCCTCAACGTCTATAGCAGTAGGCGGAGGTGTTGGGTATTACCCTCCCCCCTAGCGTGTTTTGCTTTGTACCTCTGATTAATGGAAGTCTTCTCCGACTCCTCTTGATCAAAGTAGTAGTGGCCGAAGGTGTCGATGAAGCCCCTCGTGCCATTGTGCAGGCGATCAGGTTGTCGATGGAGCCCTCTTGCGGAAGAGCTTGGCGAAGGTGATGTCTGGGTAGGCACCGATGTCGTGGATTGAAGGCTAGAGTTGCGTGAAAACGCACCTGAAATCTCCTGGATTTTTTAGAGACTTAAGTTTGGCATTATTGTAGGATCGCTGGACGCCTAGAGGGGGCGTGAATAGGCCTGTTTCAAAAATCAACTAGAAACTGTGTCAGTTCACCAAGCGGCACCGCCGCTTGAACCTAGCGGCACTGCCGCTCTGAGCGGCACCGCCGCTCCTGCAGAAGAAGGTCAGCTCACAGTTCAAAAACTATCCAATGAAAAGTAGATCAAGTAATTTTCTTTGGTTCCTGGACAGGTATAGACTGCAGATCTAGAGCTGAACCGAGTAGATCGAGAGTATAGAGATAGATCGGCCTCAAACCCTAAATCCTCTCAACAACAACAATATGATTGCAAAGTAAAGTAAATCAAGCACACGGTGACACGGTGATTTATCCCGTGGTTCAGCTCGCCACCAAGGCTTGCCTAAGTCCACGTTGTTGAGGTTCCACAAAGGAATGAGCTCACCACAAAGGTTTGCCTCTTTGCCTCATTCATAAGTCTAGGAACCGAATCCTAGAGATGTGGGGTAATGTATTAGATGCAAGAGGGTGTTACAAACCTCCCTAGGCTGCCACACAAGTTGGCAAGCTCAAGGGCGACACACTAGCCGGCTAGGAGCAAGCTCCAAGAGCAAAAGATCACAACCGCCGGCCAAAGTGCGAACCAAGTGCTTCTAGAACGATGAAGATCAGTGGAGCTCCCTTCCAATCGAAGTTTGCAGCCCTCACACTCAAGAATCGATGGTGGAATCGACGAATTGGCTTGAGGGAGTGAGGAGCTTCAATGGAGAGAGAGAGCTGAGCACTTGGAGCCTTTCTGTCGAAAGTGAGCAGAGGAGAAGAAAGGTGACCGTTGGGGGTAGAAAAGGAAAGTATAAATACTCCTCTTCCAACGGGTCAACACGAGCGGCGGTGCCGCTAATGTTCGAGCGGCACCGCCGCTTTCGGCACCACCGCCTCCCCGAAGCGGCACCGCCGCTTCGTGCTTAGTCGGTTGAAAGGTGGAAAGAATTGGATTACTGACTAAGACTGGAGCTGGAGGTTATGTGGTGTGAAAATGAGCACTTGGTTGCACGCTTTGACACAGTGGTTCTAATCCCTCTTGATAGTACAGCGTGTCCTATACTCAAATTCGAAATGTAAAATGAATATAAACCTCCTTTCTTGAAGTACCAGCTGTAAATCGAATTGGGGTACTCTTCCTTTAGGTTTGCAATGTCCTCTTGGCTTGTTGCCTGCTTGTCAACTCGATAAATCTCATTAGTCCTCTATTTAGATTGTCATCAACGCCAAAACCCACATTAGAGGTTGATTGCACTTACAATTATAGCTCTGTATAAATTCGACTTGCTAGCAAGTTTTTCAACACTCAGAAAGACATATTGGTTTTTCCACTTGATGCAAAAGATGATTAGTCAATTATATGCGATAAGTGAGATCAGCGTGGAGGTATTAGCTTCATGACCTGGTGCCCGCATGGGTTCGAGACTTTTTCCGGGACTGAAAGTTAGCGTGGAGGTATTAGCCGTGCCCGCATAAATTTGGGACTTCTTCCAGATTTGAGAGTTAGCGGAGGTATTAGCTTCGTGCCCGCATAGATTCGGGACTTCTTCTTGGATTTGAGAGTTAGCGTGGAGGTATTAGACGACACGGTGCCCGCATAGATTTGGGACTTCTTCCAGGATTTGAAAGTTAGCGCAGAGGTTTCGACCGATGCCCTGTATTTGATGACAGTCTTCTTTCGGGTTTTTGTGGCCATTTTCGGCCTTAGAGGTCGTTCCATGGTGTGAGCTTCCCAGCTCTCATCGGGTAAGGTACTCCGCTTGCTATTGTCTTTGTTCAATGTCGTGGCTTCATAGCTAGCACTTTTGACCTTTTCTCCGTAGATAATAAATGCATGTAAGTGGTAGTGCAAATGTGTGTATTTGCATCAAAATATTAAAAAGAGTAAATATTTCATACATCCCGCAAAAGCAATGGTTATAGCTGAATAAAACATAAGCTCTGTATATCGAACTTTTTACCCGAAAGAGAAGGTTGCGACTTGGGTAGCTAGTGAAAGCTGCCATTCAAGAACTTGCATGGTTATAGATATGACCTGAAACATTTAATAGAAACAAGGATTGGGTCCCTATGGAGGTTAGTTCAGATAAAATCTAAGCTGCCAACCAAGAACCTGTATGGTTATGTGTATGTTTTGTTGTATTGAAAATCAAAAGATTGGTTTCCTGCAAAGGTTCGTGCAAAAATAATTGTGTTGATTCATGTTATAAGAAAAATCAAACGATTCATGTTATAAGGAAAAATCAAATGAGGCAACCTGCAAAAAAGATGTGCACATTTCAGTGTTAGAAGGTTGAGTGTTTGTCGGAAGTTGATTTTGATAGAGGTTGCTAACTAAAGGTCTGCTGAATGATAAAGGTTGCCAATTGATAAAGGCTATTGATCAACCGAGGCTACCTTGAGTGATATAGACTGATGACTAGCAAAGGTTGTTGAAAACCACTTATAAATGAAATCCCGATAGATGAAAAACCCAATAAATGACGGAGGTTGCTGAAAACCAATAATAGATGAATTTCGACGGATGATGAAGCTTGGTGTCCGACAAATGTTGCTTTGAGAAACCAACACCGATGAATTCGCCGACCGATGATGAAGTCGGTGACCGACGGGGGTTGTTGAAAATCAATACTGATAAATTCTGCTGAGAGATGATAAAGCCTTTTAACTGATGGAGGTTATTTAGGATTGCTGAGGTATATAGCAAAGGGAATACTGACGGATACAAGTTCGAGAACTAGATAAATGTGTTACGGAGGCTTAGCACATAATGAGAACATCTATCATATTGAGACTGACTAATAGCTTTGCTTGACAAGTTGAAACAAGTATATAATGATAAAAAAAATGTATTCTAGACTGTTAGCTTGGAGGGTAAGACATACTTATAGCGGTGGTGACTTGCATGTTAGTGACAAATAAGAGAAGGTTCAAAAATGTATTTTATGCTTGCCGGTTTAAGGTCAAGCATGTATAGCCACTCAGGCCATGACTTTGATACAGCGGAGTCCGCATCAATTTTCTTGGTCACCTTGGTGACAAGTTGTATGCAAAAATTTTTGAAATTCACCTTGAGAGGCGAAGGTTGACTTTTGAAATTTGCCTTGACAGGCAAAGGTTAAATCAAGAATGCAACAAAATAAGTCATCGGAAAAAAATATTAGATGCTATAAGCTGGTGAGCGATGCTCACTTGCCCTTTTTTTTTTTACACAAAGCACATATATTATATTAAAACAACATTCTTACAAGAAGGCCTTAACAAAGGGGCCAATGACATCTAGAACCCTAAAGGACATATATCCTGATTCACCACTAGAGGGCAGGTCGCCGATTTATGCCGGCCGCAGAGGCGTCCCGCCCGAGGCGCATGGTGCCGGTGTTGCGAAAGGGCCTCTTCGAGCATAGGCTTGAAATGGATGAGGACGACGTCATGGAGTTGCATCACCGACGAACCAAAGTTGTTGTTGTAAAGTCGCCGGTGGGTAGAAGGCCGCCGTCTACAGAGCCGGTGGGTGGCTCACTGCCAAACCGGTGACGAAGGAACAGGAGAAGTCGCCGGCTGTGCAACTTGGTAGAAGCTAAAAATAAAAAAGAAAAGAAGAGAAGGGCGTCCCACTGCAGTCAAGTTGTTTAAGTGTGTAGATGCAGGAAACCGTTGTGCATGAAGTGCACGTTGCACCCAGCAGCACCGTCCAGGCCAAGGAGAGCCGACACGTAGGTGGCCACGATTCCTTGGTGGGCCATGTAGCTGTGTATGTGGGCCCCACGTAAGAAGGAAACTAGATCTCCGCATTTGCCTAATTCCGGTAGACGACGATGGAGAGGACGGGCCCAGCGTCGGTGACTGAAGCGAAATCGACGGCGAGGAGGATGTACTTGAGGCAGCCCGTCTCTCCGTAACCCGGTGACCGCATCAGTGGGGGGAACCCACGCGGTGGCCGGAAAAACCATGAAGGTTGCCGGGTTGGAGGATACGGTCGTGGGGACCTTCTTCATGCGACGCGACGGAGCTAGTGCGCTCCCACATCAGCTGCAGCGGTGTGCTCCGGGCAAGAGCCTTCTTTTTCTTCTTGATGCTCTTCTTCCAGTGCCCACCTTGCCCGTCATCCACAAAGGACGAGTAGGATCTGGAGCTGCCGGACTTAGGCCTGCTAACGGGTTTAAACCCGTCCCAACCCATATTTTAAAACCCTAACTACCACCGGGTTGGAGGATACGGTCGCGGGGCTTCATGCGCCCCAACCCGCCCCAACCCCAAGTCACGACGGAAGATGATATATGACTTATGCGCCGATCTATAACCATAGAGCCCCAACCCTTCCCAACCCAGTGCGCCTTCAACCCAACCCCCCCAACCCGTTTTTCACAAAGGACGCTTCCACCCATCCCAAAATCCCGCTCAACCCCCGCCCCTCCACCGACTCCACCGCCCACGCCACACCACCCGGCGAAGCGGTGATGCCGTCGTTGCCCAGGCCATCGCGGCGGGTACCCCACGCTGGCAAGTGCGGCCGCCTCCGCAGTCCCCTATTATTGGATGGATTACAATTTTTGCAGCGTGGCGGACTTGCCGCGATTGGCGGCGCACTTGACGAATCTTCCCATGGCGCCCGCCATGGCCGCAGATCTCAACTCCGCCGCGGAGACGGAAGCTCGGCAACGGCTCAGCCATGCTACACCACCACCGCCCTCCGTGACCACAAAGGATGCTGCCATCTTCAAGCAAACCAAAACAAAGAGGAAAAAGATTCACATAACTTTTATTTGGCTAAGGATTTTACAAGGGGAGGAAGAGGGGAAAAGGGGCAACAAGAATTCGACTTTGACGTCATGGAGTTGCATCACCGACGAGGTCGCCGGAAGAAGGCGTCTCGACGACCGGTGATGAAGGAACAGGGGAAGTGTGGCCTTATTTGGAGGAGGAGGTAAAGAGGAGACGGGGCAAGTTGTTTACTACAGAGAGCCTTCTCTATTCGACACCGCCATGCCCGCCGCCATGCTCACTTGTTATTAATTTGGTTCCTGCAAGAGGAGACTTTTAACACAGTACAAAAAATAATTTTGTGACGTGGGCGTACATATACTATTTGGACTGCAAAAATGACCGGGTGTTCAAAGGCCTCAATCGAAATGAGGATGCTTGCGAGAATTTGTTGTTGAAGGAGCCCGATTTACTGAAATTCAGAATCAAACCCAGCTTAGAACCTAGACTGTTATCATGGATTCAAAGATTCAGATAGACTTTCTTGTATTTTTAATTTTCTTTGTTTCTTTTTTTTTCTTAGGCTGGTTTGTTTTTTTGGCTACTTTTTTTACTCTGTATTGTTCTTTAAACGTTTTTGAATTGAATAAATTACTCTAGGGGCGTGGCCCTTCAAAAAAAAAAAAAAAAAAAAAAAAAAAAAAACTAGGCATTGCTGTGGGAACCACGCAAAGAAACCTTAGACATTATGTAGACCCCTATAAGTCAGCAAGAAAAACTTACTTGTTCGTTTCGTGCATGTATATTCTTTTGGCATATGTATAGAAAAGATCAATGACTAACTGATATGCGGTATGTATTCAAATACTACGTTGCGAAAGTTAGCTGATCATATATTAATTCAAATACTACGTTGCGAAAGTTAGCTGATCATATATTATACTCTACCGAAGGACCAAGTACCTTCGGGAAGTCGAGAGCCTCCGCTATTAATAGATGGGCCGGGACTCCTTCGTCAGTCTTGTGGAGAGACTCATAATAATTTGTGAGAATTGTCGTTGCCAGAACTTTGTTTCAGCAAGAATATTCCAGCTTCGTGAATGACAATATTCCGAGAATTCATTCCACGGAAGAATATGAGGTTCACGAGAGGCTTGAATATCACGGAGGTTGCAACAACTTAGAGCGATAAAAATCGCGAAGGTATTCCGGCTTATGGGCCTGTTAGTCGGCCCATTAGAGACTTCAGCCTATGGTGGGGAGCCACGTCAAATCCTTCTTCCATGCCCATCATCTTTGCTTGACTCATCTGGCCTTGCGCCCTTGTCGCCTGCATGTTCTCTTCGATATCTCCACCTCCTGTGGAGTACGCCTCGAGAACCCCGCCTGATCCCCTGCCAGGCGGGATTGCGCCCTTCGAGTGGAGATCCGAGCGAAGGAGATAACCTCCTCCCCTGCTACGATGACAAGCCGCACCGGTCCTGCAAGGAGTACCTAAGTACCAGGATAATAAGGTTGACAAGAACCTCCGCCAAACCTCCATCGACTGTTGGGAGTGTCGGCAAAAAACCTCTGCCGACTGCTGGGAGTGCATCAACAAAAACCCCTACCGACGACTACGGGGAGCGCGTTGGCAAAAACCTCCGCCGACTGCTAAGAAAACCTCCTCCAACTACAAGGAGCATGTCCCAACAGTTACAAACGAATGGCCTAATATTGGGCCAACTTATGAGTTTTGTGACATCGAAAGGAACCTCCACCTACCGTTGGGACCATGTCCCAACACATGAGACAAGGCATGCACGTGTGTGGACAAGCACAGGGCACAACCTGTTAGCGAGATGCAGTGGAGGACCTGTTGGCGAGATGCAGTGGACGACCTGTTGGCTCTTTGAAGTTCAAAATATTTTAGCATATGAAATTGGTGCCACGGCTTTGGCATATCTCATATCCCTCAAGGCGACATGGTTCAGTTTTGGCACCACTGCCATCGATAGCTTGCTCTCTTCTGTTCGGGAAAAAGGTAACTTACTGCCAATCAACAGACACAGTTCGCATGAAGATTCCATCGCACAGTTAAAAGTAGTAGATCACGATGAGGAAACGCTCAGCTAAACTCAACCTGGAGCAATGTGTTCCTAACACAGGTTATGTTTATGTTTATGCCTTCATACACCGTCCACACCAACGCCTAGAGGTCAGCAGAGAGGCAACATGATGATCTAGTTTTCATGTCTTGCAACTCGTGTCCTGACATGCAGTTAACAGGCTATATTTACACCTCCATATCAACGCCTAGATGCTCATTCAGTCCTTCTCTTCTTCCTTGCATAAGTTTTTAATTCACTCCCTGCAGAATAAAATAACACAAGTTGAATGACATGAAAACTAGATAGGAGTTTCTCAAAACGTGTAAAGCAAGCTCTTGTGGACAACATAATACACCAATGAGAGATTCAGAACAGACGTTTGGGCATTGCTGGCGAATCTAGACCAATGACACCTGTGATCGAACCATCCTACAAGAATAAGGCAACTTAGTGAGACTATAAGGCATTTGAAAAAAAAAAAACACATTGCACAAAATCAGAATATATCATGATATTTCACCATTTATCTAAACTTTCTTTGAGATTGTCTCGTCTTAAAAAACAAAAAATGCCATGACAGTAATGCATTGCATGTGAGAATTTTAAAAATAAGCATCCGTGAGTTCCTAAAATTTGAAATGTATATCATACGACAGTTGTCACTTGGTTTATACTTCTCACAAAGTGCACTACTTCCCAGGGTTATATAGAAGTGGATCATCAAATTTCATTCTTGCCGCTGTGATAAATTTATGTTAGTCATATACTGAATCAAGGGATCTAGAAATGTGTACAATTCAGTTGCATTTACAAAATCGCAGTATTTCACAATGCAAACATGCAACTGTTCAATCTCTTTAGTGTAATGGAAAGTTCATTTGCTAAATTTAAGGTATCATGTATTACCTATACCTTTATTACCCTTTCAGTTAAGACACATTAGTATATGTGTTCTTGTGCCACAAAGTACCTAAGATTGAACAACATAGCAAATAGAGAAAACAAACAAACCGTTCCATAGACAATGCTTTGGCTCCCTTCATCCAAATGGGGCACTATCAGGCGACCTGGAACAAAATTTTCATTTCTTTAACACGATGAGTAATTGGAATAAAGTAGCAGAGTCAAACAACCAAAGATTGTTGTCAAAAAAAACAACCAAAGACATGCCTGATCTGCTTCTTTTAAGTTCGAGAGCTTCAGGTGTGGAGATAGACATCGATATTGCCTTACTACGAGTAAGCGGAGACCAAAGGATCTAATGTGATTCAGGAAGATTGCAATAAATACACAAATAAATATCAATCTCATGCTACTGAGTCAATATAAATTGTTCCAACAACATCAGAATCTGTACTTAAAACATGACCACTTTTGCAACAGCTCGATCTCAAGCAAAATACTTAGGGCCCATTTTCTTAAACAGAATTGGACATATCTGCCAACAGGCTAGGCAAACAAAACTGGTTGGTAGCCCATGGAGTTAGTGGAGTGAGGCCAAGTCATTGCTCAGGCCAAATAGTTAGTACCTTAGTATGACTGAGCACATGGGGGAGAGCTTATGGCTTGACCCTCCTGTGCTTGCGTGCTTCTACAGCTCAAGTGCATGCATAACATGGCTGTGATGGGGTTTCTAATGTAAAAATCTAGCAGCAAGGAGACAAGCCTTTTCCTTTGTGCAGAAAGGTAACAAATTAGCAGCTAGAATTTATTTGATCAAATTTCGATTTCCACAGCTCCTCAGCAAAGCAAACAAAGTAAAACTCTAATGCTTGCAATCATGGACTTTCTGAAGTTTATGAGAACAAAATGAATGAAAATTTGCACTTACCTGTGAAACTGGGCTCCTGGTTCCATGAGATCTTGTAGCACTCCAACGCTTTTTTATGTGATTTCTTTGGCCGGCCTACAGGCTGTTTTCAAAAAAAAAAAAAAAAGATCAATCCTACATAATAACCCTTTAAACGTGGTGAGAGTTGCTACAGTAAACCCGTTAAGCAGCTAGACTCAGGGTACTGTTTAGACTACAGTAAGACCCGATAAAACATAAGAAACAGTAACGGATCAGGTTTCATGAACACTAATATCCATTAACACAATAAACAGTACCCTGTTATCAAACAGTAAATACCGTTATAGAATAGTGTCAGCCCGTGCACTGTCCCAAGGATAATTGCTACGTGCACCCTCAGAATGTACACGAACGTGTGAAATTTCATTTTCTGGACCTCACAAAAATTGTAAATAAACTAAGTACACCCCACTCCTCACCCATGCATTTACACCCCAATTTCATTATCCCAATTTCCATAATTAATTCCAGAGTACTCTCTCATTTTAACACCAAATCACACCGTTCCACTTCTAAAATTCATTTACAATCATTCTAACATTAACCTGGAAAAAACACAAATAACAACCCATATACAACTACTTATACTAATCTTTTTTAACTACAATTTGAACTCGCTCATTCTAACATTAACCCTGAAAAAGACACAAATAACAACCCATATACAACTACTTGTACTAATCTTTTTTTTTTTTTCCAATTACAAGCATATAATGTACTACAATTTGAACTGCTGCGTATGCGATGCACGGGGCACCAGCTAGTATACTTCAATATATGCATATACATAAAATAAGTCACACAGATAGGATAATAGACTGAAATACACTAAATAAGAACATGTCATCAGGATTAAACAACAAATCAGATAACAAGTCATTAACAATATAAAACACTGCAAGATGCCTATTAGGTTAGTTAACATGCTTGAGATCCTGTGGGCCACAATCGAGACTTGGACATCTGAACAAGCTGAAGCATGCATTTCTTGATCCAATACTACCTTCTTATTTGAAGCTATGTGCTGATTCCCCCAAGGAACCTTGATTCTTTAAACAAGCCACTGGAGTTTTTACGATCTAAAAATACAAAAATAGCCATTATTAAAATTAAAACACCAACAAAATGATGTATTTCTAGGGTTAAATATTTGTTCTAACTAACATAGTTACATGTACCTGTTGCTGGAGTACTGTCTACTGCTTCACTGACTGCATTATCAGTACTTGAAGGGCTGCCTGCAATCAATCCTATTTCCACGTTATTCACCTCTTTTGATGGAGTTGTGTATCTTTCATTGCCATCATTTGAAGCAGCAGCATCTTCATTTGTTGGAATATCACCATCACAGGTGTATTCCTCCAATATTGTTGACAGGGAGAAAGTGTTTTTGCGCATCTAAATAAGCTGGAGTTGGCATTTCTTCATCTACTGCTTCCTTTTCAGTCAATGCCATGTACTGAGTATCTTCACAGCAACCTCGTACCTCCAATGTAACTACTGGAGTTCTCTGACCTTCTAAATTATGGGGACGCAAAACAAACTATATGAAACATCACTGATATGAAATAATTGTAGGAGAGAAGAAAATAGAAGGGTCTAAATAATCATTTCCTCTAAACTTACCTTTGCCAGCTTCACTTGAGGCAGCAGCATTTTCATTTGTTGCAATATTACCATCACAAGTATGTTCTTTGGGTGCTCCATTTGTCTGCTTGGGATAACGATGGTTGCAACTTTGCCACCAGCGTGGAAATCCAGCCATGAAATATTCCCAGACCTGCATGCATGGTTTGCAGTCGAGACCAAGGCATTAGTGAGAGCAGTGCATGGCTGAATGATCCATTTGCACATGCATATCTAGAATAACTTTCAGCCAGAGGAACACAGCAATAGAATAACTGGGTAGATGGAGAAAACAAATGATAACATGTGCTCCTCGATACAGCATTCACTTAAAAAGTTGTCCAATAGAAACAGAAAAGAGGATGTGCATACCGTATGTGAATAACCATTGCGAAGCGTTCGCGACTTACTGAGGGAACCACTGATGAGAATTGTGAGTCCATCTTCGGACTCGAGAATATTAGGCGCATGACGTTTCGCAATAGGTTTAGGACCGAGTTCGTAAAGTGTTTGGTTCCTGTCAAATCAGGCAACAGATAAATATTCTTATCAGCAAAAAATCCATCACTCTTTCAAGAGGAAAAGCAGCCTACTTGAGAAAACCTAAGGACTTATTAGGCTGCACTTCAATTCACTCCATTCCACATGGGTCCAGACTAATTTTCAACCTCAATCCCTCCCAACCCATGTGGATTGGGGTGGATTGGAGTGCAGCCAAACAAGTCTTAATCAATAGAACTTTCAACATGCTTCAGTCAAAGGCACTAATCACCCTCGTATGTAAACATTGATAAACATAGGACTGTCGAATCAATTTGACAAAAAGCAAAACAGCTCTGAGAAAATTAAATTGGCCTATTCTTTAGGAGTGCATGGCGTTAACTGAATCTAGGTATCAATTTGCAATTTCAAATTTTGAAGCATACCCAGGAGGACTCCAAAGGCCCACTTCTCAACAACAAGATCGAACTCCCAGACAAAACTAGTTGCCACCCACTCAACCCCAGACCTCCAAAGATGGTTTCCCCTTCCCCTCTGAAAAAAATGCTTACCGTCTGAATGAACCGGCGACAGCGATCTTCTGGTCGTCCCCTTCCACGGTTGCCAGCCACCACTCGCGCAGCGTGACCTAGACACACGAACAAGCACGCACGGGCGCAGCACCAAATCGCGTCTCAGTCAAAGCATGGAAGAGGGGGAAAGGAAAGCAATCGATAAGCGCCCTAGCAGCATTGGGCGGCCGACGGGGGGGGTACGTACCGAGGGCTGCTTGGAAGCAGCGGCGTCATGGTCGACGGCGGCGGCGGCCGCCAACACGCTGCCGGAGAAAAGCTGGCGCATGTAGCCGTCAGGGATCTTCGCCGAGGGTACGAGCTCCATTTCGAATCTCGATGTGTCGCAGCCGATTCGCGCTCCCAGGTGCCGCCGCGCCGCTCGCGCTGCCGCCGATTCGCCTACCCCAGCGAGCTGCTGCTGGATTCGCCGGAAGCCGCCCGGCGCTGCAGCCACTCGCCTGGCACCGCGCGTCGCCGCCGTCGCCTGAAGCTGGTCGGCGTGTTGCTCTGCTCTGAGTCTGCGCTCGTAAGAACGAGGCGCACGAGTGGACTTTGGTGGGCCGTTGTTGGGCTGGACCTGAGCTACTCCCTCTAGAAGCGAGACAGTATCCAGAAAAGTTATAAAATTTACAAAAACATTTAATTAATATCTAAACATGTTTGGAAAAACCTTCCACAACAAAACCATGAGATGCAATAATCGTAATTTTTTTCAAGATTCTTTTGGATATTTTTCCATTTCCTAGAGCTAAATACAACTTTTGGAAGAATCTATAGATATATTTTCATGAGATTTCAGTATTTTTGAATTCGTGCGGCGAACAAGAGGCCGTGACGCAATCTGGCCCAACCACGCAGCCTCTGGAAATACAGCCCAGACTATCTAAGCAAATAATCTGTATCTTTCAACGACGATTTATTCAAAAAAAAAAAAAAAAAATCTTTCAACGAAGAGCCACTCAGAATTCATTTCATTTCCTGCATGAATTCGTTTGCTATGGATTGTACAAGTAATACGTACCTGTAACGGCATACTAACATAATAATTCTGCCTAACATATGAGATAGAGCCTGTGCAGGCACACGACGAACGCCGCGACGCCGACAACCACTATGAGCTGAGGCCACCTTCCCCAACGCCGCGCCCCCCTGTGCCGGCCTCACCGACACGCCAGGCGCGGCACTCTTGGGTTACGCGTTCTTGCTGCTCGGGTTCACCTTCATCGGTGCTCCCGCTCTGACGATGGAGCGTATCATGGAAGATGAGAAACGTCTCGTGGGAACTGCACCTCGGCCGTCATCCGTGGTGCGGGGACCATGGCCATGAACTGGACCAACGGAACCAAATTGGGTGGGGAGGTCCTCACCGTGAGGACCTCCTCCCATTTTGCTCTAAACTCTATATTAAGAGATTAGAGCATGAACCCTAATCTATATATTAATCTTTCAACCATAATCTTTATATTATGAGTTGAACCTCAATCTCTATTTTAATTTTTGTACCCTAATCTGTATATTAAGCCCCTAAACCCTACACATTAAATTGGACTCTAATCTCTATATTAAGCCCCTAAACCCTAATCTCTATTTTAAGTCTTATGCCCTAACTCTATATTAAACCTTAAACCCTAATCTCTATATTCTCTAATCTCTCTATTAAATTTTATACCCTAATCTCTCTATTTAGAGTAAAATGGGGGAGGTGGACCTCCCCCACCCAATTTATTCCCGGACCAACTACTTCGTGGTGGTTGGTGGCCAACTGGGCCGGCCATGTCGAGGGGCCGGCAGCGGCTTTCTTTGCAGTCGCCGTGCTGTTGCTTGGCATCGCCTTCCTTCCTAGTTGTGGTCATGCTCGCCGTGGCCAAACCCAAGACAGCCTTGACTGTTAGAAGATCGGGGTTAGTTGAGATATGTAACATATCTAGGAGCCATTGTCACGACCCAGAAATAGGACCCGGGAGGACAGCCCGACCGCCCAAGGGGCGCCGGCACCGCCCCCAGGCCAGCGGATTCTCGACAATTAATTCGGGATAAAGGAGGAAAGTATTTAGGATTATCTTTAGGTGTTTTGGTGTGCAAGGGGGCTATCTCATCTATAAGTGAGACCCTTATTAGGAAATAAATAAATAGGACATGCTTTGTAAAAGGTATTCCAATCTATAAGGAAACCTTTAGAGATTGCTTGAGATACAAGTCCCAATAGCCGGGCTATATAAGTTGCGTAATCTTTCGGGGCAACAAGCAAATAAAGAAATTTATCCCAATCTCTCCTCCTCTCCCTCGCGCCGCCCCTCCCGTCCTCGTCCGCGCGGCCGCCCCGGCGCCGTGCGGCGGCGCGCGCGCCGCCTCCAAGGAGCGCCGCCGCCCACGCCGCCTCCACCATCGCCGCCTCCCTCCACCTCTCCTCCCAACTCCCAATCCACGTGTCGGTTCGCCCAATCTAGCCGGAACCCGACAGCCATGCTCTCATGTATATCCCGGTGATGTAATCAAGCTTTGCTTGACGTGTAATGTAGGTAGTTAGTTAGATGATCTTGTATCTCAAGTAACATGTAATCTACCTCTTGTATTAACACGCATCCGAGAGCCGGGAGATCCCGGTGCCCGTATGCTGCAAGCTACTTGCTCCAGTGCCTTCCCTGGCGCTGCCGCCCGCGCCTCCTGCGCCCTACTCTAGATGGCCCATCACTCCATCAGCCTGTACGCTGCCCGCGCCTGCACCACGAGGTCCACGACCCGTCTAACCGCACCACCCGGTCGTTGTCAACTGCTAGGCGCGTAGTGTGCGCGCGTCTGCCCGTCGCGTCGGAACGGAACAACCTTGAGCCTCAAGCGCCGCGTTGGCTATTCGGCAAGGACGGACGAAGTCGGTGGACGAAGCCGACGTCGACGCCGCGAGCCCGAGGACGATATGCCGTCCTCGTCGGTGAGGTGTGCATCATATGCTTGAATTCGAATACTCCCCTAGTGCTTTGCTTTGCTTGCTGCCTTGCTGGTTCGCGATGAGCATGCTACTGGTTTCCTACGAGGCTAGGCTAGGACACTGCAAAAGTAGCTCGATGCCCGCGTGCTCGTCTTCCTGGCAGGTGCTCCAGTTGCATGCTCAGACTGCTGCTGTCGCCGCGCGTGTGGCATGCTCCTGCCGTTGCTGCGACACCGCCGCGACAACTCCGTCCTCCATGACTCGGTGCCCACGCTCCGTTGCTGCCAGGCGTGGCACGATGATTCAACGCTGCCTCAGACGCAGGGTTTTTTATACCGGTCGGTTTCCCGCGGTTTACCGCGGTTGCTGTTTACCGGTCCGGCCCGGTATCCGGACCGGCGGTATATAAAAGATTTGAAATTCAAAATCAAAAAATTGAAAAAAATCGTGGAAAAAATACTATAAAATAGTTTGCGATTTATAGAAGCCAACGGTGCAATACTTTTTCAAATTTGAGTTCGTTTGGTATAAAAATTTCAAATCTAAGTTTGAAAAAAAAAGAAAAAGAAAAATACTTTGCCGGCCCATTAAGGCCCATTAAATCATGAAGGTCGAAAAACATACTAAACACACTCAAATTTGAGTAATTTTGACATCATTGGATTCTACAAATCATGAAGTATTTTTAGAAATTTTTTAGCATTTTATAAAAAAATTAAATTTTGAATTTTGAAAAAACCGTTCAAACCTCTCAAACCGTGTAAACCGTTTATACCGGTTGAAACCGCTCAAACCGACCGGTAAAAAAAGATTTTTACCGAACGCCTGGAAAAATTTGAATTCATTTGAATTCAAAACCCAAAGGTCAGTAATCGGCGGTTTAGCGTGCCGGATAAACCGCTTCCGGACCCCGCGGTTTTAGGGTTCAGTGTAAAAAAAACCTTGCTCGGGGACAAGTGGTCGGGCCTGCGAGCGATCGGAGCGCGATCTTGGGCGTGCGTGCTGGTGAATCGATGACGCTGTACGAGTTTGGGCTCACCTCTTTTGCCGGCCTCCCACCGGTCAGCTTGAGTGCCACGTAGGCAAAACCAGCTAGGGGGTAGAATAGACGGTTTGGTAAAGGTGGGGAGTTAGATAACTGGTTTTATAGGTTGGGGTGTAAACTAATCAAGTTGCAATAGGTGAGGGGTTATGTAGACTTTTTCCTATATTAGATAGATCTTATATTTCTCCAACACACAGGTCAGCAGAGAGGAAGCATGATGATCTAGTGTGAGACAGTGTGCCGATAACAGGACAACATTCAAAGGACAAAACACCTCTACATGTGCATTATCTTCAAGTGTACCATACCCCCCAAGAAAGTCATACGAACTCCCCGAAGTTAGTTGCGGTTTTCTTCGCATGGAGTAGCTACATTAAATTAGTTCCCCCGAAGTTAGTTGCGGTTTTCTTCGCATGGAGTAGCTACATTAAATTAGTTCCAGTTTTCTTTGCCTGGTGTAGCAATTATGACCGGAAGATGCCTATTGTCTTTCTTTTCTTCTTTCTCTCTCTCGGTTTTGATCCGGATCCACAGCACCCTGCAGAGCAAAGGGCACAAGTTGCATGACATGAAAACTAGATAGGGCATCGCCCGACACTTTAAACAATTCTCTCAAAAATATGGAAAGCAACAGAATGCACCAATGTGGGATTCAGAACAAACATTTGAACACTCCTGGCGAAGCTAGACCAATGACACCTGTGATTGAACCATCCTGCAAAGAACAAGGCACTTCATGAGACACTAAGCACAGAAAAGGCCTAAACACATTGCACAAAATCAGAATGTTATGATAATTCACCATTTATCTGAACTTTGAGATTGTCTTCCGTTGAAAATAAAAACCATGACAGTAATACGGTTGCTGGACACTTACTAAACTCTGAAATATACATCATAGGACATCATCTTAACTAACCAACTTTGACTTGATTTACAATTCTACATCACAAACTGCACAACAGGGTCTATATAGAAGTGAATTATCATATGTCCATTCTTGCCGCTGTGATAAATTTATGTCAGCCATATAATTAACTCTATTACATACTGACTTAGGGGATCTAGAAATGTGCATAAATTCAGTGGCATTTAGCAAATCGCATTATTTCACATTGTCTCTTAGTGCAATTTAACATATACAAAGTGCTGACCCTCCTCCGATGGCTACCTATTCCACGTCGGATGGAAGGCCCCACCTGCAGTGCGTCTAAAAAAAAAACCACCCACACGCATCAGACAAAAAAAAAAAAAACTCGCCCTCTCGTCTCTCCCGACACGGACGTCTCTCACGGTCTCTCCCGAAACCCCAGGCGGGCGGCGGCGGTCGGCGACGGCGCACAACGGCTGGCCCCGTCCCCATCCATCTCCTGCGCAGCTGAGTTGACTCGCAGCAGCCTCTCTCTTCCCCTCCCTCGCTCTCTCCCCATCTCTCCCGACGCAGGCCAGGCGGCGGCGCTACCGGACCTCCGTCATGGTCACCACTGGGTGCTGTGGCGGAAACCTACCCCCCAGAAAGGCGGCGGCGCCAACCTAGGGTTTCGCCCCTCAGTCACCACCCGCCCTGGATCGGGAGGGCACCGACACGGGTATCACACGACGGCGGCGACCTGCTCCCGCGTGGACGCGCTCACCGGCGTCTCCGTGGAGGAGATATGTTCCTATCTCCTCAAGTTCATCATGGCTCATCGATTCTACAAACCGTTTGTCTTCAGCAATCCTATGCATATGCTTAATTGCAAGATAGTCAACCAAAATTGCAGGGATGGCAACTGCTATATATAGACCAATCTTACAAATAAAGTTTTCAAGTGACCTTTTTATTTTGGGGTTTTAGTGTTTCTACCCCTATTCTGGACTCTAAATATGATTTTACCCCTACTTTTTTAACTTTGCATTTTTACCCCCATTTTTCTGAAACGAAGCTCCCGTTTGCCCTCCATTTAACACCGTCCGCAGTTAGAGGGGTTTAAAAGCCAAAAAAATAAATAAATTAAAAAGAAACTGGAGGGGGAAAGACACCCATGCCCTTCTATTCTCCTCACCATCGATCCATCAGGCAGGGGCCAACACACGAACAGGCACCGGCCTTTCTTCCCGACCGCGACCGCACGGGCGTTTCTTCCGTCCGCGAGGACCGCGCGCCCTAGGGTTTGGGCGCGGCGGCGGCCCTTCCTCCTCTGTCCACGCCCTCCGTCCCGTGCATCCGCCCGCCCCTCCCTCCTCTCTCCACGCAGTCCCTGAGGCCGGGCGGGCTCACGGCACCCCAAGCGGTCGGCGGCGCCCATCCCAGGGCCGGCGGCGCCCTCCCACGGCCGGTGGCGCCAGCAGCAGGAACCATAGCAGAGGGCAGCGACAACAGCAAGGAAAGCTATTTTTGTTCAATTTCTTAGATGTGTGATTCAATAGGGTGAGTGGTTAATTGTAGGGTTTTCTTCGATTTCCAAGATGTCTAGTTGATTAGCTGACGGAGGATTAGTTGATTAGCTGAGTGGTTAGCAGTTTTTAATCCAGAGGGGCCACAACCGACTTGTACCTCACGGAGGATTAGCTGAATGTCCTGATGCAATCCTTAACGCCAAGAGGTGGATTTTATGTGGGTAATGGCATAAACTGGAAGGGTCAAGTCTTCTCAAAGATGCGTAACCATACTGCAACAAACAGAATGACTGTATGTTTTTATTGTTCAGTTCTCTGATGCTTGATTTCTGACCCTGCCTTTTAGCTTTGTGCTGAAGAACAGGAATGCCTAATGAAATGCCATGTTTTAATTCTATGCACTTCTCTGTATATATTTAGGGTGTAGGGAACACATTGAAAAGGAATTACGAAACAAACTTGTTGGAATATGAGTTAGCGCATGATGATGTGGATGGCGAATGCTGCTTACTTTGTCACAGGTTCGAGGCCATCTTCCTTCAAATCTTTCTGCTTCAAGGTAAACAATAATATGATGGTTTGTTGATCCCCCCTTGCCTGAAATCAATGGCTTGATCTCATGAGGTGCTTTACTTACAGGATTACGCTAAGACAGACGGCTTGGAATACATCTGCCCCCACTGTAGCTTAGCAAACTATAAGAAGAAGCCACCACCACCAAAAGCAGCTAACGGGTTTTCAAATACAGCATCTGTACCACGAAATGTTCAATTTTCTTTTTATTTTTCTTTTCCTTTTGGTCCCATGTTTGTGGGTCATTAGAGTAGAGAATAGGCTGATGGAAAGATGGCCAAGGCCTTCAGGGTATTGTGATGACAAGTTGCATGGATATGGATCATATATATATATTGTTTGCGTGATATCAGATTGTGTTCATGTGTATTGTCAAGTGAAATGCTGTCAAAATTTCGTTAATATGCTGTCAAAATTTTGTAAAATAGTTGTAAAAAAATTGCTAGATTGTTGTCCAAAAGTAGGGGTAAAAACACAAGAATCATAAAAAATAGGGGCAAAAACGCATCGGGGCAAAGTTGTCCATTTGACCAAAAGTTAACACCGTTATGGGGTGTTAACAAACCAGGTAAAGTCTGCCTTCAAAAAAAAAAAAAGTAGGGGTAAAATCACAAAGTTAAAAAACAGGGGTAAAATCACATACGGTCATGAAAGTAGGGGTAGAAACGCTCAAGCCCCTTTTATTTTTATACCTTGCGATTATGTGAGCTGAGCAAATCTGTTGCTATGCAGTAATTTACTATTTTTGCAGGACGTGACGCCTGTGCAGATCTGATCAAGCGGTCTGCGGTGTTGATGGTATTGGCTAACTATGGTATTATTCTGATTTTAAAAAGTGCTTGTGCTTTAGACCTCTTTCCTTGGCTAACATGTATTTAGGATCACTCCTTTTTATTCGTTGTGTTACTATGCAGGAGGTGACGTCAGATCACTTTTTGTTCAGTCATAGCTTCCAAACCTCTATTTGAGCGTGATTAGTGCCTCCTAATATTCTTATACACTAAGACAATCGATGTACATAATATTGAAGATCTTTTTTAATAATTTTGATGCCTTAACCAACATGTTTGCAAGGGGCGACCAGGGGTGCCTATAAACAGGTAGAGCTTATATTTTACATATGAAAATCAACAATCCTATCTCTATATATAACTGAAATAAATGAGACGGTAACTACCAGCGCTACCGAAATTTAGTCAGTTACTTGCTTTTGTTTTTCTCTGTCTCTTACTACCTTATCTATTTTTCTGCTACCTGCTTAGTTGCGGATTTTCAGACTACAATGACTTAAGGTCTGTCTATAGTAGATTTTGACCATGTCAGATTAGTGTGCAGGGCCTGTTTAACTATATCAGGTGCAGTTACTTTGCACTCCAACTATAGCATTTAGCTTACTGATGTTGTTACCTTTGCTCCCCATGTACTGTTTGAAAATCAGAAAATAGTTCTGAGCTGAGAAACTCCTCAATGTTAGGTCATTATATTTTCATGATAAGGTTCCATCCTCTGTACATCAGTTTGCTTGCTAATACAGAGATTAGAGATTGTTTCAGTATATGTATGGAGAAAACTAAGAATATGGTATATAAAATGGTAAATTTTAGCCATAATAAACAGTCACAAGTGTCGAGGGGTAATATAGTGTCTCCATAAATCTTTTTTCCCCCCACATGCATGCTGATTTGGTTTTTAATCTATTTCACAGAAGTAGGTGTTTGTGTGTGCCACCAAGCAGGACTAAAGGAAAAACATCGTTGCTTTCAGTTCAGTCGCTATGCTTCAGGACACAATTTGTCCCACTGTACAGGTCACTGGCTGTGCTGCTCCTTGTGATTCTTGCATGCGTGTTTTTGGTTAACTGACCAGTACCCCTCCTTTGCTTTCTATTTCCCACTACACCACGCGCAATTCAACATCTAGGCTATAATCCTTTTGGTGGACAACATGCAGCTCCAAGGATGATACCTCAAACCTTGAGACAAAAAGGAAAAATCCAAGGCATGGTGCTGTTAACAAAGGAAAATAGGTATGATCCCGACAGGGCATTATGCGTGCATATTCTATATAGGAAACAGTATTTTAAAACCCATCAAATTCAAGAAGGCATTATATATCTGCTTGCTTCCAATTCAAACACTAATCCTTTTTTTTTCTTCAATATACCTACGCAGATCGCCTTTGTCAGCCTCATCTCCTTACCATGGAGAAGCCAACCACTGTATTATCCATGCTTATGCTACACTATATGTATGCTAATGGTGACCAGTGCCGAAGAATTTAGACCTATTAGAGTATCATAACCAGACCTAACGTCATGTATAAAAGTGTTGATGTCCCATCATGTTTTTTTTGTTCAGTGCTGGATACTCCAAATCATGTGGGGTGCCATGCTTTTTTGCTTCTGTTATTTTGGAGTACCAGATCTCCTGTGTAAAATATTAAGTGCTTTGCTACCTATGTAACATAAAGTATGCACCTGTCAAATCCTATAATATTTGACTGAAAATCAAGTTTGCTGCTGGCCTATGGGTTCGCTTCATCTTAAACCTATCCATGCCTTATATGTGTTGTAACTAAAATATTTTCTACAGTTTTGCTAACGTAGTATTGTTCCCAAATTATGTGTTTATTTACGGCCATTTAATTGCCTGCTTTTTGCCCTACTCATACTTACTTAGCTTGACATCTACATAACAGTGTGCATCCCACGTTTTGATCACAGCGCTGGCGCAGGTCTTGCAAGGCCTCCACTAGTGGAAAGTTCATTTTGCTAAATTTAAGATATCATATATTACCTATACCTTTATTACCCTTTCAGTTAAGATATAAGTATAGTATATGTATTCTTATACCACAAAGTAGCTAAGATTGAACAACATAACAAAAAAGAGAAAACAAACAAACCGATCCGTAAGCAATGTTTTGACATCCTTCATTCAATTTGGGTACAATCAGGCGACCTGAAATAAAATTTTCATTTCTTTAGCACAATGAGTATTTGGAATCAAGCAGCAGAGTCAAACCAAAAATTGTTGGAAAAAAATTAACCAAGACATGCCTGATCTGCTTCTTTTAAGATTGAGAGCTTCAACTGCGGTTATAGACCATGCTGGGTCCTTAACCTGAGTAGGCGGAGAACAATGGGCCTAATGTTATTCAGGAACATTGCAATAAATACACATATAAATATCAGTCTCATGCTACTGAATCTAGATAAATTGATCCAATAACATCAGAATCTGTACTTGAAGCATGACCACTTTTGCAACAGCTCAATCACATCTGGTTAGCAGAATAGGACAGGGATCCGGCAACGGGTTAGGCAAACAAATCTGGCTGGTAGCCAATAGAGCTAGTGAGGTGAGGCCAGGTCATCACTGAGAAGTGAGCCAACACAGGCCAAAAGTTAGTATAGTTAGTATGGCTGAGCACATGGGGAAGAGTGTATGGCTCCACCTTCCTGTGCTTGCATGCTACTTCTGCTCAAGTGCACGCATGGGTTTCTGATATCAAAGGCCTGGCAGCAAAGCAACAAGCTGTCTCCTTTGTGCAGTTGGATTTTTGGGAGCAGCCAACAAATTAGGAGCTAGAATTTATTTAGTCAAATTTCGATTTCCACAATTCCTCAGCTAAGCAAACAAAATAACTATATTGGAACCTATTTCTGATTCCACATGGAATCAAACTGATCCTCAATACAATTCATCCAGCCCAATTCCACAAACCAAATGTGTTATGTAGATCTATATCCGATCATCAAGTTACAACGTATAATGCTAATGCCTGCAAGCATGGACTTACATATGAATGAACAATTGTACTTACATATGAAACTGAGTTCGTGGTCACTGGAAATCTTGCAGCACCCTGACAATTCTCTTGTGGAGATATTTGCTTCTGTGGCCGGACTACAGGCTGCTTTCCAAAACACACATCAATCAACTTCATCTATATAATCATGGACTTTCTGAAGTTTAATACTACAAAATGAATGAACAATTGCACTTACATATGAAACTGAGTTCATGGTCACTGGAAATCTTGCAGCACCCTGACACTTCTCTTGTGGAGATATTTGCTTCTGTAGCCGGTCTACAGGCTGCTTTCCAAAACACATATCAATCAACTTCATCTATATAATGAGTAACACAAATGAGTAAACAACAAATAGGATAACAAGTCATTGACAATATAAAATAGTACAAGATGCCTATTAGTTAGCATTCCTGAGGTCCTGTGGACAACAGTTGGGACTTGCACATCTGAATAATCTGAAGCTTGCATTAATTGATCCAATACTACCTTCTTTTTTGAAGCTATGCGCTGATTTTGCCTCCAGGAACCTTGACTCTTCAAATAAGCCACTGGAGTCCTTTTACGTTTACGATCTAAATTACAAAAAATAGACACTATTAGAAACACCAGCAAAATGATGTATTTGTAGGATTAAATATCTATTCTAACATAATTACATGTGCCAGTTGCTGGAGTACTGTGTACAGATTCACTGACTGCATTATTAGTACGTTCCACTGCAGGAGCCAAAGAAACATCGGTAGCAATGTCATCATGGCCTCTTTCTCTTGACGGTCTGCTCGTAACCAAGACTATTTCCATATTATTCACCTCTTTTGATGTAGCTGTATATCTCTCATTGTCATCATTGGAAGCAGCAGCATCTCCATTTGTTGGAATATCACCATTACAGGTGTATTCCTCCAATAATTGTGTTCCATTTGATAGGCACAAAGAGTTATGCGTATCCAAATCAACTGAAGTTGGCATGTCATCATCCACTGCTGTTTTTCTCAGTAAATGACATGTGTTGAGTCTCTTTACGGCAACCACGAACCTCTAATGAAACTACTGGAGTTCTCTGATCGCCTAAATGAAGGGGACACAAATTTCTATAAGAAACATCACTGAAATGAAATACTTACAGGAGAGAAAGAAATAGAAGGCTCTAAATAATCTCCTCTAAACTTACCTGTGGCAGCTTTACTTGAGGCAGCAGCATTTTCATCTGTTGCAATATCACCATCACAAGTATATTCTTCAATTCTGGGTTTTGCATTTAATAAATGTGATGATTTTTGGAAAACAGCATCATTGTGTAAGACATGTTCCCAAATGCGGTTTGTGCTAACAAAAGTTTTCAAACGTCTCCCCAGGTCATATGCCTTCAAGTAAAATTGAGTGGAGTCCTCTCCAGAATTGCTGGCGTTAGAGGAATCCGTCGGCTTGGGATACCGCAGCTTGCAATCTTCCCACCAGTCTGGAAATTCATTCACAAATTTTTCACAGACCTGCATGCATGGTTTGCAGTCAGGATCGAGGGACATGCATTTTGGTACATGATATATTCTAGATAGAAGATATTGCTCGAATCTAGAATAATTACTCCAGAGGAACACAGCAATAGAATCACATGATAGATGGAGAAAACAATTGATATCATGTGCTCCTGATACTGTATTCACTAAAAAAGTTGTCCAAATAGACATTCAATCGGCACCTGAAACAAGAAACAGAAAACAGGATGTGCGTACCTCTAATGAATATCCATTTTCATATGATTGCGCAGTTTTGTGGGAACGGGGAGCATCGATGCGAAGTATGGTTCCATCCTCAGTCTGAAGAACTGTAGGTGTAAGACACTTTGCGATAGCTGCAGGAGGGTATTTCTGAGGTATTTCATTCCTGTCAGGCAATCGATAATTATTTACATCAGAAAACTGTAATCATGCTTAAATACACAAGCATCATGATATATAGAAGTTTCACCATGCTTCAGTCAATGTCAATGTTTTAACCACCCTCATATGTAAAGAATGAATCATAGGACAAAAGGCAAGGCATAAACATTGGATTGTTGGATCAATTTGACAAAAAGCATGTGGTAAACAGTTCTGAGAAAACCCTAATATTAAGGAGTGTGTGCCATCAACTCAATCTAATCATCAATTTCAATTTAAAATTTGAAACATACCCAGGAGGACTCCAAACTCCACTCCTCAACAACAAGATCGAAATCCCAGAAAAACAAACGACACTAGTTGCCACCCACTCAAAGCCCTAACCTCCAGAGAAGGCTCCTCTAGTTTACCCTTCCCCCTCTGAAGCAATGCTTACCGTAGGAATGTCCCGGCGACAGCGATCTTCTGGTCTTCCCCTTCCACGGTTGCCAGCCACCACTCGGACAGCGTGACCTAGACACCCGAAATGCAGGCGACCACGCACGCGCGCAGCACCAAATTGCGTCAGGGCACACGCGTCTCAGCCAGTAAAGATGAAGCGGGGGGGAGGAAAGGGAAACAATCGACACGAGCCCTAGCAATCATAGGGCGGGCGACGGGACGTACACAGGGGTGCTCGGAGACGGCGCCTTCGTCGTCGCCGTCGGCAGCGGCGGGGAACGCGCTGCCGGAGGAAGCGCCGAGCAGCGATGGTGGCGTACCGCGGCGGCGAGGCTCCCCGCCGGGCGTAGGGGCTCCATTTTGCTTGGATTCTCTCTCATTGGGGTTTTCTGCGGAGAGTAGTGAGGAACTTGAGCTGAGGGGACGAACACGGGGTCTTTTCTTTTCTATATATTCTTTCTCTTTTCAACGCAGCGGCGTAGTGGCGTTGAGGGTGGGACCCGAAGTCAGGATGAAAAGGAATCGGAAGAAGGCTCCACGATGACACTCAGGTGCGCTGTTTGGTTCTAGGACTAAACTTTTTTTTCATTTCTAAGGAGTTTTAAAAAGTCCTTTAATGACTAATAGAAAAAAAAGACAAAAAAATTCCTCCCGTTTGGTTTGATAGGGAAGGGTTTTTTCTTTAGTCCCAAGGACTAAAAAGTCATAAACCAAAAACGTTAATCATTTGGGTTCCACATTTCTTAAAAAAAAAAAAGACCGGCATGATATCGTCAAGAATAAGAGCAATGTCAAAGATAATAATACAATCGAAATCGAAAATACAACATCGTATCAAATCATAGAACATGACACTAGCTATTCAAATGAAAAAGCGTCGTACTTAGGTGGCGTGGTCTCAAAAAAAAAAAATGACACTAGCTATTCAAGTATAAACCTTGCTCTACCTCGTACTACAAATGAAAACGATTAAGACAGTAAGACATGGACATTACTTTAACCATGTCTATAGAGACTCCGTCCAACTTAATCCCACGTAGTTCACGGAGAGATGGTGACACGAACCAAGTGTGGGCGTGTGGTGCTTGGCAACTTGGTTTGTAGTGTCAGTCTCCTAAGGGGTGCGACATGGAGAAGCGATGTGCATGAGTTACTATATTGCTGGTCTATTAGGCCTAGGCCCTCAAAGTCGGAGATTGACCTTTATTCTGGAGAAAATGGTATGACACCCTAGCGCTAGTATTTTACCGTAGAAATATGGTAACATATTTATACATATGGTTTCCATTACTATTTTTTATTTTTTTCTACTTTTACATATATGATACTTCTGGTTATCGACACCCTAGTATTTTACCGTAGAAATATGGTAACATATTTATACATATGGTTTCCATTACTATTTTTTTCTACTTTTACATATATGATACTTCTGGTTATCGATATAATTTTGTTTTTATTAAAAATGAAATAAGATCTGAAAAATGAGCCTTAGTAATCGAAGACCTTCCTTTTTCACTTGTACTACTATCATACTGATGGGTGACATCTAGTCTAGGCTCCTAAGGCCATGCAACGGTTTGTAGTAGATTGCAAACGGTGGTTAACCAAAGCTAAAAAATTAGCCAACTAATATTATTCACTATATATTTCAGCATTGAGTTAATTGGTACATACATCTCTATCAGTGAGCTGTTACTCTTTACTAATTAGCCAAAGCTAAAAAATAAATGTTCTGTGGTGCTACGCCACTATACCTGAGCATTTTGTGGGCCGGGTCGACTTGGGCGGGCAGAAAAAAGCCGATTATTTCGGGCCGAGAAAATTCTGCCCATGATCATCCCACTGGATAAGTCGGGCCTTAATTTTCAGACAGCGCCACGTTAGATAGCCACGCGCCACCGCGGGCTAGCAGGCCCCGCGCTGTGGCCTACGGCACCGAGACATGTAACCTCACCATCGTAGGCCACGTCGCTGAACCTTGGGGTCCAAAGACGGGTTTAAAACGCCATAAAGTATAGATGAAATATTTTTCGAAAATGGTTCAAAAAAATAAAAAAAATGGGTTTTCTGCTCGACAAAGTTTATGTCGATAAGGAGCTTAGGATTCATGACGTCATGTTTCTTCTGGAAGCGGATGAGGTAACGGTGGCGGCAGCAGCTCCATATCGCCGGAATTCCCCCACAAATCAAGCGTGGGAGTAAAGGAACTCAGGGTATGCCTAGGAGATCGCTGGAACTAATCCGAGTTTGCCAGACTAGACTCGTTTGGAACCGTGGAATTGGTAGTGGAGGCGAGAAAGAGAGAACCTGTACAAGGTGTAAGCTATTGGTAGGAATTGGCAGCAAAACACGAGCCAGCAACCTGGGCACGGCATCAGTCACGCGCGCAGGCGTATGTAGAATCACTCGGGCCGGATTCGGATCCATTCTTGGCCGGATATCTGCACGGTGCACGCTTGGGCGACGGGCCCGGCACGCCTGGCCAAGAGTTGGCGTTGTGGTGGGGAAGGAGCTGTAACATATTGCTGTTCTCTCCTGCTGGACTCCTGGAAGAACAGGTCAATTGCACGCAGTAGTCCCTGCTGCTCCTCTTGAACAGTGCCAGAGTCTGTGCACTGGTTCAGCATCAGGGCAAAGAGCGATGTGAGCACGTCATTGATGCTTCTTGCGACTTTTTCAACCCTTTGCTCTGGCAATGGTGCTTTGGAGCTTCCCTCGTAGACCTGTCTTCTGCACACCTGCACATGATATGTATAAATAAATGTATTATTATTCAACAAAATCAGAAACATCACGGCAGGAGAATTCAAAAGGTGAACTAACACATGAACTATAGAACTGTTTGTACGAGTTAAGTATGGCTTTAAAATGCCACATTCTATACTTTATAGGGCTACAAAGAGATTTGCACAAACCTGGAACAAGTTATGTAGATCAACAATGTGCTCTTGACTGAGATACTTCCTAGCCATGAGCTCACTGAAGAGATTGACGATTTCTGCAGTAACATTCCTAGCAGAAAGATTAGCCACGATGCCAGATATCAGATGCCCATCAAACAACGATGTCAGCCAATCTGGCACTTGGCTCAGCCTGAGCAACGAAACAGCTATATTCGCAGCAAACTTCTGCTGACTGGTGAAAGATTTGGACGTCAAACCAGGAGCAGTCAAGGCCACAACAAATTCCTCCATTATTAGTCTGAACCATTTTGATTCTCTGACTGCCACCTTCTCTTGGCTTCCAGATTTCTCCCATTCTAAAATCACGGAGAGACAGGCACTGCAATTTCCAGCAACTTTACTGTCTTCACTGAACACCAAACCCTCTGTAACTGCAATAATGGACTTCAAATATCTCATAGAGCACCTTAACTCAGAATTAATACATGATCTTTGATCTGAAATTCGAGTGAGCAACTCCAACAGGCATTGTGAAGCAATAAGTTTAATAGAAGGTGAACCGAAGTGCATGAGACGGCATAAATCATGGCATGGGATGCCGAGAACAGAAAAAAGGACTGGACATCATCTGAATGCTGAAGGAAGTCCTGCCAATCAATACTTGCCTCTAGAATGGTATGCAAACTGAAAACGAAGAATGCAATTAGTGCCTCTAGAATATGCAAACTGAAAACACAGGCTACAATTAGTGCCTATAGTGTTATGGAAACTAGAAAGTGACAATGCAGGCACAATTAGTGAAGACCAAGCAAATAAAACGAAGCATGCAAGCAACAGCTTCATACCTTCTTAGAGAAAAGAACACCAATAGAAGTATAAGAATCAGGAATTCTCCAAAGGCTGTCTCCTGATTGTGTTGAAATAATGATGGGCCTTTAACACAAGCTTTGTTTACTATGACATCCGTTAAAGAAACAAAAAGAATTGTTCAAGATTATGGCTTTTGCAGGCTCAATAAGAAATTCGCTTGATGAATGATGCAAAACAAGGCATAGTATCCCAACTACTACCTTGTGTTCTTGGTCACTAGATGTATAATCGATACCGAACTGATAAATTCCAATAACTGCAAACGAAAGTAATTTCTGAATCAGAGTAATTATAAATCTAATCACTAATGATACAAATTGAAATACAAGCTAGCAATGCATTCTTTTTTTGGAAATTTGCACTGGCCTAAATAGACAACTAAGAATTAATGATGTGGGATTCCTGCCAAGTAATCTAAACAAAGGCAATATTTACAACACTACTTGTACTGAACTGGAATTTTTGTTTTCTCGAACACACAGGAGAGCTTCGTATAATTATATTAAGAAGAAAAATGGGACAACATGAAGTGACAAGCACAAACACTGGCTCTCCTCCTAGAGGGGCTGTAGCCCTACATGACACTTTGGCACTTTGCTATATCCACAAGTTTAGCCAAATAGGCATCCCATGAAGCTATTAAAAGCCAGCGAATAATAATATTACTTGAATGTAAAGGTTCAACTCAAATAGACAGAATAAGAATACCTTTAGAGCAAGAGGAAGCCATTCATCTTCCTGGCCTAATGTTGATGCATTTGCTGAACATAAGATGTTAAAGATCAAATAGGAACAAACTGTTCTGATCTTTGAAGAGTATGGTAAGCAATATATGCCATGGAATGAACCGACAATACCACATGATATAAACTGATTGGAAGAACACGGAGAGATTATGAGGATTTCAGCGACAACACTGACAACTGAAAATACCTCATCTTCTGTACCCTCCTTTACCATCTGGTCTAGCAATGACACCAACAAAGAAGAGATGGTGGTTTCTCCAGAAAGTACAAGCTCGGCAATCATTTGTATGTCCACCAACTGACTGCTATTTGAGAGCATGACAGTTTCATCTTCACAGAAAGTTTTACAAAACTTTAGCATCTGGAAGGCTAGTGGTTCCATAATTTCTTGCTTCTGAAAAGAGCCATTTTATTGCTACCGGATGGACTCGAATCACAAGCAAATCCCAGTCCTTATGTATGATTAAGTGGAATAGTGTATTCTCAGCTTCTGGACTATGTGGAATGCTGCAGCTATAGGAAATGCCTCTGACAAAGGCATAAAGATGGACGAGAAGCGTAAGCATAATGGAGCCATTAATTTCATATGGGAAGTTCCCACCATTGAGGAGGATGTATTGCTCAACAGAAGCCAGAATTTGATTGTTAGCACAGAGTCTGAATAGTAAAAAACAATAGCCATATTAACATGTTTCTCTAGTAAGGTGTAAATGGTGAATTAAAAGCAGCAGCAAATGAGTACCTTTCATTGTAGAATGAACATGCATACAATATAGAAAGAATAGCACATTGGCATGATGCCAAGTTGAAGTCTTCTGTGCTACATTGCCCAAGTAAAATACATCATTTCTGCAGGGTCTGATGGCAGATAAATGTGTGCATCTCGAATTGTTTCCCCATAATTACATCCCAAAACCCTGTCAACAATCGAACTAGTCAACAAATATACTGCTGATTTTACATGATCAGTAGGAAATAATCCCATCAGTCCAAATGACAAGCTAAACCATGATGATGATGCTAGCAATTCAGCAAACTTTAACGGATTTTTGTCAGATGCCCTTGACAAAATAATTTGGAAAAATTTGAAGGATCTCTGCCAATGTTTCTTCATCATTACCGTCAACCACAGCACTTTCAAGCCATTGAAGTAAAGTCGTTCCACAAGTTCCCATTATGCTATCCTCAAGATCCTTCATGCTAGCAATATTGTATTTGCTCCCTTCAAGGCAGAATATAAGTGCTTCTTTCAGCAGAAGAAGAGAATGAGGAATGAGGATCGTAGAATCATACTCCTGTGACAATGTTGAAGATATCACATATTTTGATGCTTCTTCAATAAAGGATGGCAGTTTTTCAATATCATGAGCATGAGGTGACTTCAGAATCTCTATTAATATTGAGCAAACCAGAATAAAAGTTTCAGAACTCATGTCAAGTTCACCATTGACCTTTCTTCTCAAGATCGCAGTCAAAGTACAGGCTATCTGTTCTTCTTGGGGCAGTGAGAGGATACCGGAACAATTGACCATGCAAATCGAAACTAGTTGTAAAACATGGGACTGGACTGGGTGAAATGGTATCTCTGCAACATAGTGAAGAACAGGAAGAAGAGTGGAAAATCCAATGGCAAGCTTTTCTTTGAACTTTTCCTCTAATCTCGCACAAAGTAATAGTACTCGAATAGAGGAAATGACAAGTAGATCATTATTTCCTGAAAATGTATAACAGGAGTGCAACTTCGTAAGCCTTCTTAATCATAATAATGCATAAAAGCTTTCAGAAAGTAGTTCTTGACTACAAAAGGATGAACTTCTTACCTGATAACCTGAGAACCTCAAATATGTAATCGGCAACATTTTCATCAATCAAAGTTTGAAGTAGAGCACAAATATTTGCATCAGATGACAGGAAATGAAAGATCAAATCCAATGTTCCTGTCTGAACTTCTAGGTTAGTAGATAGCAGAGATCCTTTGACAGCCTCAGCGAATAGAACAAGAGAAGGATTTAGGGACATATAATCGGTCTGCATGGACTCTGCTTCTATGCAGTTGTCAGAACTCTGGTTGCTAATCAGCAAATGGTCAAAGGTTTCCTTCTTTGCTAAAGTAAGGAGCAATGCTGAAGTAGCACAAAAAAAGGAACATCACTAACAAGTGGAGAATGACCTACTGTGGAAATTTTGAACACTGATGGGTTGTTTAAAAAATAAATACCAAATCCAAAATTTATTAGTGCAAATTGGAGATAAATTTTATAACCGCCAACAATTCAAAGGTATTCAGTCAACATTGTGAATATCCTTTTCCTCCTTAGCCAACTCTTAGACTAAAGTAACAATGAAGTATTAAAGCTGGATCCAGAAGTTCATTGTTCTCACTGTGCTTCTTGTATAACATCAGAAATGATGCATTCGTCAATTGATGTCAGGTTGCTCTCAAGTTTATCAAACTATATGAAGCTTGCCATATAACTTCTTAACAGTGGCTTATAGATCTAGAGTGTTTACACTAAGAGCAGATTAATTAGTCACAAAGAACTTTAAACTTATGCATAAATTGTGACAAAATTAATGGCCAGAATTGTTTGTTAGATTGCATGAAAGTTCAAGCATCATTATCTTCAACAAAATGAAGTATTCTTAAAGCACTATTATTCAGGTTGCACAAAAAGAAGAAATACCAACCAACACAGTTCAAGCGAACAGCATCATTTTGAGTTTTGAGTAGGACTTCAAGACAGAGCTGAAGCAAGCTTCTACCAATTGCCAGAAGGTCCAAATCTCCAATTTCACATATACTGTCCCATGGGGTAGCATTTAGTATAGCGAGTTTGTATAGGACAAAGAGTATCTCTCCACGAATTTCATCGCTGCACAGAGAAAGTTAAAGATGCTGCCAGATAAGGTGTTTGGAAGGCAAGAAATAATCATCAGAATTCAGTTGTGTTCACCTTGGAAGTCGGAGATCATTAACAAGATTTAAGAAAAGAGAACGTTTGTCCCCTATATATGCTGCAGCATCTTTGGTAGAGTTTAGCAAAAGCCCCAAACAATGTAGCTGCACTGACATAAAGAAAGATACAGACATAAGAAGTTAAATCAATTCAATAGAAGTTAATAAGAGAAGAGCCACTGTGCCTCACATCTTAATGCATCCGGTCTGTCACTCAAGTGACGACTGATGAGTGATGAGATAAAAGCACTGCAGGACCACTTAGGACAAAATGGGAAGGAAGCAGATCACCCTCCAACAATACATTGAAACCTAATTGTAGGTATTACATCTAGGGCAGCCTCTGAACACATCTCCAGGAGTCACACTAATCAATTAGAATGATGCTGCACTACATATCCTGCCACCAGTACAATGTTTACTTCAAATGGTGCGCTGGTGTGCCAAGGATACAACTACTGCTAGTATATTTAGTTGTATAACCAAATAAGGTATTATTCTATATTTAGCTTGCAAATTTTACAATCCAGACTAAGACTTAGATACAAAACCATTCGATCACATTTCCAATTTGGTGCATACATGTGAATGTGTACATTGGCATTGTGTTGAGCTGGAAAGAAGTGTACCCATAAAAAAAAAAAAAAAGAAAAGGCAGTAGCATATCTAAAGAAAAGGCAGCAACCTAATATGAGCAACCCTTGAAATGCCATGTATCCATATGCAGATAAGCACTTGTTAGAACCGGCTCTTGTTAGGGCCCATTGTATAGAAGAATCGTACAGGAATTTCATAGGAATTGGTTCAACTTTACAAAAAAAAAAAAAAAAAAAAAAACAGGAATCAGAAAAAAGATCCCATGTTCCAAATGGGGCCTTAATGGGAATGCAGTATTTCCAAAGCTTTTTTGCAGGTTATATATATCTTCAGAGGAACACACTGGCTACATTAATGGGCACAATGACAGCGGGCTGAAGCCAATCAGCATTGCATTATCCAAGTCTATCAAATGCTAGAGGCAACGGCAATGATTTTTCCCCTTTGGATGACCTTGTGAGGTTAGAATTGAGTTCTAAGTGGGACATTTGGGTAATAAGTGACCTGATTCTCTTGGAGACAAGAGATGACGCCGGATTTATTTCCACTAATCTAAAAAAAGGAATGCATGCAGCATTTCAGTGTCAGATTCCAGTTTGCTATACATACAACCAGCTCGAATTATTGTTCACCTTATTCAATGGATTCAGTGAGACTAGTCAAGTAGTCATCAACCGGTCCTCTCCACTACATATAATTTGTAGCCAACCTACTCATCAGCATATAAATGAGACAAACAGCATAGCACGAAATTGTGAGTGACCGGGGGCCGCGCACTTACCGTATGGAGGTGTTTGACGAGTGAGCCGGAGGAGAGGACGCGGGCGAGGCGGGCGACGAGCTCTGAATCAGCGGGGAGCCCACGACGGCGGCGAGATCGGCCGCGACGTCGCAAGCCTGCGCGGCGAGCGCGGCGTCGCGGCGGTCGGCGGCGCCCTCGATCGCCTCGGCGAGCGGCGCCGCGAGGAGGCGTGGGTGCGCGGCGCGGAGCGGCCTGAGGAATGTCGGGTCGGCGAGCGCCAAGGAGATGTTGGCGAGCGCGTGCGCGACGTGGTGGGATGGCGTGGAGGCGGCGCCCGCGGAGGAGAGGAGCGCCGCGGCACAGGAGAGGCAGACACGGCCGCCCGCCAAGGTCGGCAGCGAGTGCGATGCCGGGTGGCCCGCGCCGCAGGCACGCACTGGCGCCGGGCGAGGTGGCGACGTGTCGCCGTCGGATTCCATGGGGAGGGGAGGGCAAAAGGAATCGCGGTAGGGAAGGTTTTATCTTACAAGTTGATTTGGGAGGTTTATACGAAATGCTTAAGTTAGGTGGTTTGAATCCACACAGCTAATAGTTACAGTGCTGTGTTAACCCGAAGAAATAATCGTTTGACTTTTTTTTTTTCTCTAAGTTTGACCACTCGTCTTATTAAAAAATTTATGAAAATTTTTATTTCTTTTTCATGGGTTGCTTTATTAATATTTTTTTTTCAAGAATGGCTTAAATTTGACTATGTTTACATAAATTTTTTTTGAATAAAATGAGTGATCAAACTTAAAAGTCAAAAAAAGTCAAACGACTTACAATTTGGAATGGAGGTAGTAGTGAGTAGGTACATACTACTTTCAACATTTTTAAAATAGATATAATAATGTCGCGTAGGAAAGAGGAAGGTGAGATAGAGGCGGTAGTTTTGTGAAGTAACCATCTTTTATAAGTAAATATTTAGAACTATGAGACAACATTATATGATTTAATATTATCATGCAACTTAACATTATAAGATAACTCCACATTAACCTCTTATATGAGCTGGTTGTTCTTTTTTTTTTTTTTTTGATAGAATACGAGTTGGTTGTTCAAATTCTTATAACTAAGTGGATTCCCCCAGCGTTAGCTGGGTATGAAGTTAGAATATGAATGGATTAAAATGTTAACCAATAAGAATCAGAGATGTTTCGCTTTATAAGACTAAAAGAGTAAAACAGAAGAGCTAGAGGAGCAAACATGCATACACATGGTATGCAGGGGAAGAGGAGATGTTACAGGCCCTAGAGTAGAGAGTTGTGCTCATGTGGGCAAGGTGACATGTATAGGCGGACAATAAGGCCGCGACTAGGAATTAATAATGTACATTCCAAAGTTGTACAAAGCTGGTGATTGCTAAAGTATCTTCCACTTAAACTATAGTAGTTGGTGCTACTGATGGTGTTATGTATCACCTCAAAAAAAAGATGGTGCTATGTATATGTATCTAATCAAGATTTTAATTCGGTGAGGCTCTTAAAATTTGTCAATGAGATGTGATCATGTGAATTTTGCACAACTGCTGCATTCTTCAGACCAAGATAAAGAAAAAACTGAATCTTTCATGTACACAATGCTCGGAATGCAAATAGACTAATTAATCAAACCATCGGTGTGAACTTGTCACACCGCATTGAGGGAGGGGAACACGACGGCACGTCTTCATACTTCTAATATGATTGGAAAATTTCCTTCGACCATGCTCTGGAGCCTGAAAAACTTAATTATCTTTCACCATCTCACAGTGTTGTTAGCAATTCTACACATTGTTTTACAATGATGTTTGCACAGATTGGATTTCATGGTACTGCCGTGCATACCCAGTTTTCAGTTATTGCTAATCCTATAAAATTGTTCCAGAGAGTACCATCATCATCGTCTGCACTTCCTCACATTTCGTACGTTGCAGAAGTATGAGCCATGTCGCTGCAAGAGTGCAAGCAACAGTATAACGGTATAGAGAGTACCATCATCATCGTCTGCACTTGCTGGTTTATGCTGTGCATGCAAATATTTCCGTCAAGGATATCTGGCTCGTGCCTCCCAATCCTTGCCATGAAGATCTCAGTGAGACAAAGGGTCCATTAGGCCATTACACCAGCCGTGGTGTCAATATCATTTACCTGATGGTTGATGCTGCTACTCCGTTCTCCTCATATCATACTTGTTTCCTGAGGTGATTATAAGTTCTTGGCCTCTCCATATGAACAGTACCCCCTCCATATGAATTCACAATTTTCATCACCCCAAATGATCCTAGAACCTTGAAAAAAATCGTTACATGAGAAAATCTCCAGTGCTGCTTAGAATACGTTCCGATCGATTCACTTCTTCTGCTTCATAGTTTGTCACCACCAAGGAACCATAACGAGTAAGCAAGGTTTGAAAATTTTGTCACCCCGAACTAAAGTAAGAGAGGTATGCACTTACCAAGCATTACATGAATGGGCTTATCGAAGAACAGCCATCCATCCTGTGTGCAGTACCACCTTGCTCTTGAGTGAGTAAGCCAATTCACCATCATGCTCTTGACTTCTTGAGTAAGCCAATTCACCTCAGTCAGAGATCTGAACATCAAGATGCTCAATCAAGGAGCAAGAGCATCATGTGCCATTACATGGACACAAAGACACATGCGCTCACATTTGAATATTGCCATCTTGCAGGTCTACTTTTTGGTCTATTCCAGAAGTATCAAACTTGCCAGACTGAGGCTGTAACATGGTTATTGGTTAATGTCAATATATAGACAGTGAACGTGTAGTAAGAATTAAGATTGAAACATAGGATTCATATATGCTTACCTTCTGAGCAGCCGCATAGCCATCAGAGTGTCTAGAACGCAGCACAGGCAATTCCACCCTGACATCAAATGTATTGTGTTGGAATCCTGCCTCTTTTTATAGCTACAGCTCATCAGAATCAATACTTGGGATTATTTTCTTTAGTATATTGAATGTTGATGCAGGCATGCTACAATCTGAACTGAACTGAAGGAGCTCATTCTCAAGAACAGCAAACGCATCAGCAAATGCCTGTCATATACATCATAAAATGTATGTGTTCTCAAAACTGCAATTTGTTACCCATATTAAATGTCTGAACACAACAGAAGAATTATAACTAACCTTAATACATTGGTGAATGCGGAAACAATTCCTGCCCACATTGTTAGCAGGGCAAAGTGGATCATCTATGTGAATTGGGTCAATGCTGCAAAATCAAACATATTCAGATTATTCTCCTAATTAAAACTTAAATATAGGTGACAGGCGTAAAAAAGACATAAAAGTTTATTACCTGTGCCCTCTTTCTCGATTCAAATAAATTCCACTTCCTTGGATGGAAATGCGCATATGGCGTGGATCAAATATGTTCCTGGCATTAAGATTATGAATTATATGTAACATACTCAGTAGTAGCTGTTCCAAAAGAGAAGGAACAGAAGGCCCTATTGACATTCAGGTCTTCAGGCACACTGATGCAAATGTTTGGCCCAGTGTCATTATTAAAGTGTTCAGGTGTATTTTCTTACCCAAAGAAGTACAAGAAATCCATCAAAAGGCTGCCCAGATTCTGCCAAATTACAAACATTATCGTCATGATTACAAGGATACAAAAAAAAATTAGACCACAAATAGAGCGATAAACTCAAATATGGTGTTCATGATTCGCAGCTTATTACTTGGTTAATAGGCCGACCAAGATGATGCTCATGCTGGAGAAAACAAACAATTAACAGCACCTACAAATAATATTAAAATTCAAGCTTTATTTTTCACAGGTCCTCTGAAAATATCAAATATGACACCAGAGAAAAATTGGATCAGGTAGTATGCCATCAATCAACATAATATGCTAACATGGAAATTCATATATATAGGATAGTAAGTTTGAACCGAAATATTCAAAGATTCACATACTATATGCAAATAGAAGTTAGCTGGATTGTGCTCTGCTTGTGTTTCACTGTTAGCCAATACAAATTTTAATATCTTTACAAGTAGAAAAGGATGAATCCAGAGTTCAGATAAACTAACCCAACCATCGATAAACCCATGGTCAAAAAAAATATAAAATCATGATTAACCTACTAAACTTAGGGCCTGTTTGGTAAACCCTGAGGACCTTCTAGGCTGAATCCATGAAGTGATTCTCTAAAATGAACTAGGAGGCTGGGAGCTAAACAAAAGGTAGCTTCTCCTGATTCCCTCCACATAACAGAATTGTTGTCTACATATGGTTTATCCTAATGAAACATAGAGGATCATTTCTCTCAGAGAATCAGGGTAGTGGGAAGGGGCTCTAGCAAACATGCCCTTAAAAAGGTGTATCATCATTAACTTGTAATTCTCTTTTTATAAAAAGTGTTTACATTACTAACTATAAATTTGATACTTATAGCGACCTGACAGAATACATAAGTCTGCATAAGAAAGTTCCAATCACTGTAAAAGCCATAAATTGTCAATGAAGCAAATGAAGGGCTATCTGGAAAAGTTACATACCAAACAGTAAGAGCTTAGACCACCTGAATAGGGGTGGTCCAAACTCCGTCAGCCAAAAACTTCTTCAGAATCAAGGCAAGAGGTACAACCGCAGGAAATTGCTGGGTCAACACTGCACCTGTAGAATTAACAATATAATAAGGTGGGCAAATAGGCTGGGAAATCCTGCATACTGCTCAGTAGTTCCATCTTGCAAAATTCTTGTGCACGTTGGTAAGCAACATATCACATTATCTACTCAGAAAGCTACCGTACCAAGAAGCTGGCTAGCTGATCATTCATACTACTAACAACATAAAACCTGAAACAGATGACTCCTCACAGCAATATTCGAAAGCAGAAATCACTCTAAAAGAAACATGAATCTTATAATGTTTCTTATGTCTTCATTATGATGTTTTGAGGCAATATGTATGTATGCACGTTGGTCACAACTTTGAAAAAAATAACTCCACTTGTGAAAACACCTGATAACTTTATGTATCATTTTCACGATGGCATTGTTCATTTATAAAATATATGTGAACTGCAAATACAATTTAAATTAGCATCATGTTTTTGAGAAAATACTACTGAACTAAAAATGCAATATTGCATAGGAGCGGTAAAAGATAAAGGAGCCATTAATTTAGAATACCAGAAATGGCAACATTGCACATAGCACACATAATGTCGAAATAAGATGGTACTCAGATATATTCAACTGATACTCCATGTTACATTATGCATTTGCTTATGTTAGATGATTCATGCAATGCTTATTACTAATTGCGTAACCCTCCAAAATATTCAAATGTTTGCTACAAGTTAAATTTCTATTAGAATGAAAGACAGTATCAGCTACCAAATTGTGATCAGCATTCAACAGGTCTAAACAAAATATTTGATGCAGTCTAAACATACAAGTAACGCGTTACGGAGAGTAACTTATTTTCTAGAAAATATTCACATAGACAATAGAATTCATATTTACCAACTCAGTCGCCTGCAGTCCTGTGTGGGATGGCGATTTGAAACTTATATCAAGACGAATTGATTGCACAATATCACAATCGTCCTTATTCAATTTTGAGCACACCAGCATGTTGCTGCCTTCTGAACTAGAGGTGTCAGACCGAGGAGGACTCCCTTGTTCTCCAAGCATGTTAACTGCATATTCTTGTGAGCCATCCAGTACTGAAGAATATTCATTGGGCATATTTGTGTCACAGGGTACATCTGCTACAAGCATGATCACAGGTATCTGCAAATAACATAACATGAGGACAATAGAATAGCTAATGAACTAGCAAAAGAAAGCCACTTACAGCTGTGTTTTCAACTGTTTTAAGGGAATCACTTCTAACCCAGTCCTGGTTTGTAAGACACCTTGCTGCATGCTGAAAGGAAAAAAAAGATTGTCCCGTAAAAAGAAAGCAAAATTTTGTCCACAGAACAAGCAAGCACATCCATCATGTGTCCTAACTCTTATGTAAACATCCACATGTAAGCCAAATGAATTACCTGTAGACATGTTTCCTTGATGCCATTACGGCCTTCCAAAATTCCAGCTTCTTTAATAGGTTCCTGAAAGCAAAAATAAATTTAGTATCCACAATAATATGGAGAAAAGAGTAACTTGTGACAGAATGTTATCGGTCATGCAACTCACCAGGTTTCGGACAGGAGGAAGAGAAACCACAAGATCAACATCACTAGTTGGAAGAGCCAAACCAGTGGCATTTGAGCCAAATAGATTTGTACGGGAGCGAGGCCACAGATCTTGCAAGCACCGTGTGACTCTTTTGACAGCCCAGTTTATATAGGGCCTCCTCACCAGATTACCAGCAGCAACCTTGCAGTTTTAAAAATGGAATGTCCTTAGAAAAGAGAACTTTTACCGACACAAATAAAGGCACGCCACGCATCAATTAGACATCAGAGAAGATAAGGATCCCATATCACACAAAGATAAGGATCCCATAGCACACAAAGATAAGGATCCCATATAGGCAATCAAACTTCGCTCAAGGGCCATAGAGGAAAGTGAAAAAAATAAAAATAAAAAAAGAGAGGCCATACACATAAGACCCATTTTTTCCAGGGCCATACACCTAATTCTCCCTAGAAGAAAAGGGGTGATACCTGCTTAGAGAATTGATCTATTTCTTCATGTAGAGCATTGTGCATCAACGAGAGGGATGCCTTGTGAGACGAACCATTTAGCATATCTAGTGGCTGTACAGGCAATGCCACATCTGGCTGCAAAAGTATATTTAAGAAAGACAGAAAAGTTGAATAAACTAGCATTCTCACTATTTAGGGAAGATTTGAAACTGCATCCTTACATGTTGATCACGAGATAGCTGTGAAATCTTAACAAGGCGATCCTGCAAAACAGTATCCTCAATTGTTTGCACCAATGTACCAGAAGAAGTGCCCTTGCTACCCCATGAAGGCCATACAACTTCAGGACCATCCAAGCAAAACTGAGCCCTATGGAAAATTTTGTCTTCAGAAAATAAACCTCTCATCCCCCAATGTCGAGGACTTGAGCTGCCGGATCTAACAATAGGGAATCCTCGTTTTCTTGACTCTCCAGCAGGTGAAGGAGGTGGTGGCCTAGGTACACGAGGAACACTAAGTACTACTGGTGATGGAGGTCTTCTTAGAATAGGTATGTCCCTCCTTGTTGATGGCACACATGGGCTCCTGTGATCATGACCACCCTTAATGTCAGATCTTGATGACCTTCGTGATATATTAGGGACAACTATCGGCCGCAGCATGGCATATGGCAATGTATCTGCCTTAACTACTTCACTGCCACAAGACACAGCCTTTACAACTGATGTTATTTTATCTTCAGGACTATCTTGCACGGAAGATGGAGAGGTCAGAGCTTCATTATTGATGTCATTCCCTGTTATCGAAAGTGAGCAGCTGGATCCAAAGATTCGTTTTGAGAACAGGATGGAGTGGAGGGTGGTGATGATACACCATTTGTGTATGTAGATGGAATACCATTAGCCACATCATCAACAACTCGTATAACATCAGCCTCATGCCAAGCCCAGGCACTATCATCTGAACTAAGAGATGGTGGCCTAGAAAAACCAGTTCCTGCATGTTCAGCAGGACTCCAGTACATCACACCTCCACCGAAGTATTGATTAATATCTCTTCCAGAATGTGCACGACTATCTGATTCTTCTTCAGAAAACCAGTAGCTTTCAGTATCATCCGCAACATCACTGTCACTGCAAATACCCCCTCTTTGCACTAGTTGAGCAGGGAACCCTGACCAAGCAGAAGATTGCATCTGTGGGGTATACAATGGATCATAGCTTACAGCAGCATTTTTACCATAACCTCTAAAAACTGGAGGCCAGTCAAAACTTAGCGGCACTGCTAGAGAAGGTAATATTTGATTGCATCCAGCATCAATTGGTGGATTCCTCACCTGATGGTTGGCAGGAAGAAAGGGTTGGTTAAATTGAGCTGGCCATTTGTAACCAACATCAAGATGCAACCTATCTGCTGCAGCTGGACGCTGTTGCATTTGAGGAGATACAAAATGAGATGGTGTTACACTAGGCCATTCATATGACGTTCCTCCCAGTAGGTTCCTATTGTATACATAATATTCACCACCACCGCCACTATTTTTCATAGCTCCACCATTTTCACTTATACCACTTTGACGCATGTCAGTAGGAATAACAGAAGGTAAAATTTTTCCCTTTGTCACTTCAGATTTATTATCCGCATGTTTCTCATCACATTCAGTTTTTCCCTGTGCAGATCTTACCAAGGAGTCAACTGAACTTCCATCCAGATTAGTGGAAGAGACATCATTGCTTCTGGAAGGTAAAAAGGTAGATGACGATGAGGCCTGCTCAGCCATATTGAAACCATCATCATGAGTACTCTGAGAAAGTTCTGTAGCAACTGATGAGCAAACTCTAGGAGAATACAATGTGTCTTCAAGTTTTGTGCCCTTACTGGTGGCTATTACCTTTGTTCCATTAGATAAAATGGAGGAGTTAGAACAGCTAACTGCTTCAGAGATCTCATTCTTGGAAGGATGGACATAAGATGGGTGATGAGGTGGGGCATCAGCCTCTTGGGAAGCTTCATGCGAGGCCTCTGCAGCCCTATGGGGAACAACTGTTTTCAATTTTGTAGATCTTGGGCTCTCAGGCCTCATCAGATTTGATAGTTTTGATTTCCCTTTGCGTTTGTTCTTCTTTTTGTTACATTGATTTTTGCATCCATCCAACTTGACAGTTTGCTCCTAAAATATCGAGAAGTCCCTCATCAGTCATAAACAAAAAAACAACCAAACAAAACAGATTGGCCAAAATAATACTTACAACCTTTATTGTTGGTACAACTTCCTTGTTAGGAGTTTTTTCGGATGGAGGTTCAGGAGCAGTGCCTTCACCAGATGGAGCACAATGGTTTTGTAAAGGCCTACAATTGCGGTTATCTGAACTACTGCATCCATTCTCCTGGAAAGAAAACTTTAGGTTAACTATAGATAACTTAGTATACTCAAGGAAGCATCAAGTCATATGCCTATGGCAATACTAAAGCAAGCTGAGCAACAAATCAACTATACCTTGGACGGCTTAGTAGATACTGTTAGCTTTTTCAAGGTGTTAGACTTCTTCTTTCCTTTCCGAGAACCTCCACCGGTCTTTTTTCAACATCTTCTTTTTTTGGAGCTCCATCTCCAATAAGTTCAAGATTTATACTTTCTGTCGACACCACCATGAGAAGCCCTTGTAATTTCATAAGTACATCACCAGCAGTAGTAGCAGCTGACACTAATGAACTGAAAAAGATTGCATCACCATTGCAGCAAATAATGTTGCTCTTCAAACGGACTATCTTCTCAACTAGTTTCAGTCTTTTCAACTCTTTAGCAAATACAGGCTTCTTGCTACAAGACAGAATGTTTGGAACATCAATGGAAGAAGCATGATTCTTTCTGAATAAAGACTTCCGTGTACATTCACAAGATTTGTCTGCCACAAATGATCCTGGTTCACCTAAGCAGAAGCAGAAATTATCCCTTGAGGCAGAATCTGATCCGTCGACCATCTCATTTGCCTGCAAGCTTGAGCTATTAGCATATTAGTATGGGCTCGAGGTGTAGAAACATCAACTGCACGCAAAGTTTTAGCAATTATCTCCCAACCAGGGTGACAAAAAAAGCCTGTGTGGGAAGACAGAGCTGATTGTTTGTTATGCAGCTACAGTGTCAATATGATTGGGCTAACTTTGACACATCAAGATTCAAGGAAGACACAACTTACTAAAAATGAGGGGTCTCACATTTAAATAGAGGATAATTTCCATAATCATACAGAAAATCATACAGATCACAAAGTAAACTACTTGCAATAACATGCTCAAGTGACTATGTATTATTTAAAATCACTCTAATAAACACTAGTAAAACATTTAACCTACAATGCCTCAGAAATATATTCATTGGACCAAATGCCAGAAACAAGGCCCCTTTGCAATCTCATATTCAGTTTTTGTATAACTTGTTAAAAAGCAAGATAGCGCTAACTCTGCTACACAACAGGTATTCTGGATTCGTTAACTGATTTCAGACGATGCTGAAAATTAAGTAAGTTAGATAAAGCATGCAGATTTCAGAAAACATCACTTGCCAAACAGTTTGAGCATGTTAGTGCCATTTCAGGAAAAGAAGCGTTTCTCAGCACAAACATAACACAATAGGCAACTTTTGTATGTCATTTCCAAAACAAGAGAAGAACCAATGCTTTAAAAATAAATGTGAAATCCATCTTCATCGTATTTCTGAATCAGGTACTACCATATTTCACATACTTTTTGAAGAAGTTTCTTTGAAATCAACTAGATTAAGAAATATGGTTTGTTTTCCCTAAACTGATTTTAGAAATAGATTGCAAGACTAGAGTATGCCATGTTATTTCTCTCACATTTTCCATCCTTCTATCACCATCAACAGCCTTTACACACATTTCTTAAAATAGCTACCCCAAAATGCATCAGTATGGGATACACCACCCCTCATAAACACAAACCAGAGTTATTTGATTCATGCACATCTTAACTAAATCACTGGTTGACAATGTTCATGTAATAATAACAAATAAACATCTTATCCCAAGCCATCTCACTTGAATTAAAATCATTGTAAAAGTTTATTACAAAATTATAGATATGACTCTGAAATCTGGAGCTCGCCAATGCAAATAAGGCATACAACTGTGAAATGCATCCCCATAGCATTTGAAATCCATAATTGTCATATTATATCAAAATGCAGCAAAGAAAGCATATTACCAGGGTAACTGCACCTTTCCCAAAGAATGCCCCAATGATCCTTGCTCTCATCCGAGGCTCCAGCCTCATCCACCAATCCACATATCCCTTCTCCCTCCAGAAGGCGTTTGCAGCAAGGCCAGCCTTCTCCTTCACACCCTTGCCAATTCTCACCGCCTTCCTCCCTCCAACTCCCGCTCCCCCCCCTGCCGCCGCCCACGACATTCGCAGTGCGATCTCCAACCTGTTGGCCAGAAACTCCTCGATCACGTAGTACCCCTTGGCATTAAGCCAGGGCAGCTCCGGGAAATCCTGGCACGCCAGCGAGGCCAGGTCCACTTCCCCCTCCCCGCAGCAGAGGAACCTCCCGCCAGAGATCTCGTCCATGGCCGCGACAAAGCCGTCGAGGTCGGCGAGGAAGGCTTCGGCGACGGTGATCGCGTCGGGGCACCGCGACGACGCGGGGGAGGAGGGGAAGAGGAGGATGTTGGCGAAGAGGAGCGCCTGCGCCCGGGGCCCGCGGCGGCGCGGGCGAGGAGGCCCCGGGAGAGGCGCGAGAGGATGGTTGGCTCCTCGGCCCCGGCCCCGCGCGCGCGGAGGTGGACGGGGACGAGGACGAGGAGTGGAGGACGAAGAAGGAGGAGTGGCCGCGGAGGCGGAGGCGGCGGACCATGGAGAGCAGCGCGGCAGCCGCGGCGGGGGGAGGAGGGAGGCGGCGGCCGCGGCACGCGCGGCGGGGGACAGCGAGCCGAGCCACCGGAGGATCGCGGCGCGCGGTGACGAGGAGGCAGCGGCGGCGGGGCTAGGGTTAGTGGCGGCGTTGTAGAGGGAGAGGTGCGCGGTGAGGGCGTCCATGAGCTCCTTGGTGGTGCGCGGCGCGGCGGAGGTGGACGCCATGCTGGGGAGGAGAGCGGCCGCGTCGGTGCCGGTGGTTGGTCGGGACTCGGGGAATGGGGAGCAGGAGTGGCCGCGGTGGTGGGCCCAGGCGTTCTTCCAGTTCCGGTCTTGGCTTGCTTTGCGGAGGGAGCAGCGGAGAGACTTTTGCATCCGAGTACGTACATTTCTCAGTTTTTTCCACATGAAGGACACGTACTATGTTTTTTTTGCCATATAGGAGTAGTGACACTGACAGGTGTGGCTGGGTTGTCATTCTTTGTAATCTGTTGACGACAATTCTGGTTTAGTACGCTTTATTATTTTTTTATTTATCGGCTTGTTGCTATAGAAAGAGGTCGGTTACATTCATAGAAGCATAACCTAAGTATATTCTTGGAAAGAAGCAAAACTTCCATAGCAATTTGTGGAGAAAGCAGCCTACTCTCTTTTGGCTGAGCCGGTCAGGCGTGTAGGATGATCAAAACCACTTGACAAGCAAATTTGGCAATGGGGTCACACCTGATAACGAAGTGTAAGTAGAACATAGTTTTACGATGTAGGAACCGTGAAATTTTCTCGTCCATCGAAGAGCGACCAGAAGCTAGAAACTGAAAAATGTTGCGCCAGGACTTTTAAGCTAATTACATTTTTACTATAATTCACCATGAGTAAGTTACATGTCGTGTACCAAAAATCCGGCAGGTGAAGTAGAGTTAGTGTACACCAAGAATCCAAAATATGAACATCTTACAACAACAACAGATTTCACCCCTACAAGTACAAGACTAGAGTTTAGGCAGGGAGGGCAGCCGCCGGTGTGGCTGGGGGAACCCGGTTCTCAACAGGGATCTCCACAAACTCAGAAAGAATCGCCCGGAACTCGTCTCCGGTCAGTGTCTCCTTCTCAATGAGCACCTCAACGATTTTGTCAATGGCCTCCCTGTTGTTTCTAATGTGCCTCAAGGCGATCTCGTAGGCCTCATCTGACAACTGCTTCACAGCCGAATCAATGTCCTCCGCAAGCTTCTCTGACATGGAGTTCCTTGCCATCATTCTCATGATGACGTCCCCACTCTGTGCTCCACCCTCCATCAGAGACCATGGACCAATTCGAGACATACCAAATGTTACGACCATCTGCAGAACCATTGTGATCTCAGTATAATTGGCAACAAAGATCAGTAGTACTAAAGCATTGAGACAACAAATCTACAGATTGATGCCAATTCCAGCAGGCTCTACCATGTGATTTTGCAGCATAGTTTGGTTCTTAGAAATCATATAGTCATCAGTCAAGAACCACAAAACGGTTCATGATGACTTGCAATTTTTTTGCAGACATCAACATTTCCGTTGACAAAATTGCAATGCAAAAAGGAAGTATTACCTGCTTGGCTAAGCCAGTAATTTGCTGCAAGTCACCAGCAGCTCCAGTGGTCACCTCAGGCTCTCCAAATATGACCTCCTCAGCAGCTCTACCACCAAGGCCGCCAACAATTCTGGCAAAAAGTTGCTGCCTGGAGATGAGTGTTGGGTCATCCATCGGGATAAACCATGTAAGACCACGAGCTTGACCCCTTGGAACTAAGGTAACCTTTTGGACAGGATCATGGCCAGGTGTCAAAGTTCTGCAAAGAGATTTCAACAAATCAATGAGATTGCATACAAATTTGACATGGAATGGTTACCAAGGAAATGACACAAAAAAAACGCACTCCAATAAATCACAAGTGAAGCCACAAAGATATAATATGCTTTCAGAGGGAAACATAGAAACAGGAAAGGAGCCACTTAGTACATCACGGGAATGGGCAATTCATTAAAAATTACAACAAAGTTGTAGTGCTCTATTTCAACATCAAATAATTTACATGTCATCTTCCAATTACCAGACATATTAGACAAGGAATTTAGCAAGCCAGCTTTAGAAACCATATATATCAGCACATGTATGTACCTAAAGTAACTGAAACACCTTAGAAATGCTTAAAATGCAGATCAGGATATCTGAGAAACCAATCAAAACCTAAATTAACCAAATCACATTCCAATGTTAAGGAAAAGGAGAGAAGATCTCCAAAGAGGAAGATCCATCTCTTACCCGCAAATTGCATGCCCAACTTCATGGTAAGCAACAAGACTTTTGCTCTTCCCGTCTGTCATCACAGTCCCTTCCATACCAGCCACAATTCTGTCAATAGAATCATCAATCTCTTTTGAAGAAATTGCTGTCCTCCCCCGTCGTCCAGCCAGAATGGCTGCTTCATTCAGAAGGTTTGCCAAGTCTGCTCCACTGAACCCAGGTGTTCTCATTGCTATGACATCAAGAGAAACATCAGAATCAAACTTCTTGTTGCTGCCATGCACTTTTAGAATCTCTGTCCTTCCACGCACATCAGGAACGCCGACAGAAACCTGTGTAACTAATTACAAGACATACCCAAAATGTTAAGAACAACCCCCAAAATATTTCCGTTAAGATCTAATTAGTGTTCAGGTACTGAATGAAACATGAATCAAGCTGAATAAATGGATCAGCTGAATAATCTACAAAGGAAACAACACCGATATTGAACCTTTGGCTACAAAACAACAACAACAACAACAACAACAACATAGCCTTTAGTCCCAAGCTAGTTGGGGTAGGCTAGAGATGAAACCCATATGAAACAATTAGACTTAATTTTTGCAAGCAAGCAATAGACAACTTTACTAAGACACAGAACAAATAAATTTAAATGCAATGACCGATAAAATCCAACGAAAAAACCAACCTGTCTGTCAAAACGCCCAGGTCTAAGCAAAGCGGAATCCAAGATGTCAGCTCGGTTAGTGGCAGCAATAACAATAATTCCAGTGTTGCCCTCAAAACCATCCATCTCAGTTAGTAGTTGATTGAGAGTCTGCTCCCTTTCATCATTCCACCACCAATACCTGTACCTCTTTGCCTTCCAACAGCATCAATTTCATCAACAAACACTATGCAAGGAGCATTCTCCTTGGCCTTCTTTGAAAAGGTCACGAACTCGGGAAGCACCAACACCAACAAACATCTCCACAAACTCAGACCCTGAAATTGAGAAAAATGGCACGCCAGCCTCTCCTGCAATTGCCTTGGCAAGCAAAGTTTTACCAGTCCCAGGAGGACCGACAAGCAGAACACCTTTAGGAATGCGAGCACCAACAGCAGTGAACCTTTCAGGTTTCTTCAAGAACTCAACCACTTCCATGAAGTCTTGCTTCGCTTCATCGACACCAGCAACATCATCAAATGTAACACCAGTGTTGGGTTCCATCTGAAACTTGGCCCTAGATTGACCAAAACCAAGGGGAAAGCCAGGACCATTGGGTCCACCAAGGCCACCTTGTGCCCTTCTTGACAGTAAAAAATAGACCACCGATAAGGATAAGTGGGAATGCCAAATTTCCAATAAGATTGAACAGAAGAGAACCAGAGTCCTCCTGGTTGCTGTGAGCAGCAAAATCAATGTTCTTCTCCCTCAACTTCTGGAGAAGCTCCTGGCTTAGACCAGGAAGCTGCACACGGACTCTCTGCACGCGGGTTGCCAAGCTCAGGAGAAATGGCCTCCACGATAGCAATTGTCCCGTTCTCAAACAAATCAACCTTCTTCACTCTATCCTTGTCAAGATACTCAAGGAACCTCGAATAAGACATCCTTGAGGATGAGATGCCTTGCTCATCAGCGAGAGTTTTTCTTAGCGCCCAACAAGGTGGGCAGTCCAACTCCGAGGTTCCCAAAGCCGCAAGCTTTAGGAACTTCCTCCTGGCATCGCTGGTTTTGTGCTCCAAGGAAGCGGTCACTGACACCGGCCTTTTGTGTAACACCACTTGAAGTAAGTGCTGAGAAGGGAAGCACCCCTTTGCCGAAAAGACTCATGGATGGTGGTGCCATCTTTGCTCACTGAAAAATCGATGGAGATCTCATCAATGAGAGAAAAGAACAAGAACAATTGTTGCAAAGCATATAAAAAAATGAGTTCATCCAGGAGCTTGGTTTATAGTTCTAGATCACCAATTCAATTCAATTGAAACAAGGACGGGCGTCGTTCAAGTCTTTACTAAAGAGTATATGGAAAATCTACATGGAGAACCACAGCATGATTCACAAGAAGACAATATCCATTGAAGAACTACAGGTATTTCCACTGGCTACAAGCGTTCCTCACTCCACTGCAAGTCGGCAAGCAACTTCTATCATCAGCCTGCTAAAGTATGATCCTTAGTATTAGTAACCGTCATATACTTTCTCCGTGAAAATCGGAGGACAAACTAATTCAACAGAAGAAGCTTATAAAAGATTAATTAAGCATCACGCACCGACACTCCTACTTCAACCCCTATCTTCAAGCTAAAGGAGTCTAAACGAAGTCTAACCACACACGCTCGAGAGCACGCTCCCATCACAGCTACAGCTCACAAGCAAGCAAGATTTTTTTAAAAAAAAAAAAAAACAACTTCGCAGCCCCCAATCCGACAACACTAGACTGGATTCAAGCAACCGGTAACCGAATCAGTCACCGAAACGCACAAATCGAAGACAAGCACGCACGCACGCACCTGTGTGCGAACCGGAGCCGGAGGAAGCGAAGGGAAGGGTGCGAAGCTGAGGAGCTATCGGGGGATGCTAGGCAGAGAGCGGAGTGTATAAGTAGGCGGCGAGCACACTGGCTGGCGGGCGAGGCGAACGGGCGCAGATTTTTTTCTCCCCCCCCTCACCGCTTGTCTGGCTCGTCACTCCGGTGCGCGGTTGCGTGGGGATTGTCTCGGGGAGGAAGGGGATGGGGCGGCGTGGGTGGCTCGGCGGCCACAGCGTCGATAAGGAAGAGATGAGCCCACATCACATAGCGGGAGTTGGAGTAGACGACTAGCCCAGGTGTTGAGGCGGGTGAAATATCCGGAATTCCTCGTGGTCCAAGTGAAAAAACTCGGGGTTTTGGGGTGTGGATTTTGGTGGCCAAAGTCCAAAAAGTATTGGAGTTTTCGTTTTTTTTCTTCTTCTGCTGCTGCTGTCGTGGCTGCCAAACTAGCGTAAGATTGGAAGGAGAACCACAAAAGAGCCGGTGGCTGGTAGCAGCAAAGAGCCGGTGGCTTGTAGCAGCATTAGCTGTTCGTAACCCAGCCGCCCATTTCTCCAGGTGCACCACAAGCACCACGTACAGAAACTCATGTTGACCGTGGAACTGCTGTACCAGTGCCAATGCTACTTACCACATGAACAAAACATGCGTTTATCCTTTTGAACTAATGGAGATCACATAATAGAAAAAGGAAAATTTATCGATAAAACTGGACCAAAGGATATTGAAGGAGAAAAAGGGAAATCAACAGCTGCTGTACTAGCTACTAGTGCCGACTTCGGCGGGTACAAGCAACAGATATTTAACTCTCCAGGGCATCCGCATCAGGAACCGACCTTCAGGTGGAGTTTGGAACATGTGGCTTTGTAAAGGTCGTTCAGGTTAACACAAAGCGCTACTCTAGATAACAAATTCGCATCATCACTGTATTTGAGATTAAGACACACAGACAACAACTTAACTGCCGCTGCTTTCACAAAAACTGAAAAACAACTGTCTGCTTTGGTTTGTTTTATGATCTGTTCTTCCCACTGCTTTGGTTTGTCCACATAGCATCATCAGCAAGGTGTCATGGCGCGTAAGACGTAGCCCCTGGTGTACAAGCCTCGGGGTTTTCCCTTGGGTATGTCGACACAAAACTGAATTAAACTGTAAAGCGGTGCCTTCATGCTCGAAGCTTCATTTGCTGCGCTTCAGATCATACACAACACATGCATCCGCAGCAGTTTTCATCTGTACCCAGGAAAACACATGGATGCCAAAATTTTGAGATTCTTATTGAATCCACTATCAAATTGCATTATGGTAACCATGTTGAATATGCAACACAGCAACAGGTGTAAAACCACATACAGATCTAAGACCAGCTATTTAGGTATACTCTTGTAATGACATGATTTAGGCTAAATGCGTGCAAATGTGTAAATTGCAATAACCTGCACAAAACTTCAAGCAAGAATACCTGGATGACGTTGGTGACTTGTTTCACAGCCCAGCCAACTAGAGTGGAAATAAACACCAAGACAACAACAAGATTTTGATTCAGGACACCTTTGCATACCTATTAAAATGATATTAATGTGATGTCAGATGCTAAATAACACACATGCCAACTCGAAATGGCAATATATAGAAATGATGCAATCTTACACTAAGCAAGCTTGTTGACTTCTCATCAGCAAAGAGAAAGAGGATAATATATAAAACCTGTAAGTTCAGTCAAAAGAAATAGTTTAGAAGGTTAAATATAAAGGCATATTTTGTTAGCTGAAAAAAAAATGCTGGATGTGCTGAGACATTATTCAGTCCACAATACAACGCTCAACTGTTAATTTTCTACACTTGATGAATTCAAACTGCACAGCAGGATCACAATTCTTGACGATAGCACAAAGTATGAGCAATGACATACCTCACAAGAAACACAGCAGAAGGCCATGAATGGCCTGTACCCATAATATAATTTCAGAAGCCAATTGCCTGTGTGTTTTACATCCTTGTGGCTAGTCTTACCTGACAAGAAAGAACTAGTATACAAAACATGTCAATACAAAGTTAGCATGTGATTCTGGCTCCATCCATTCTTGATATATATCAAATTAGATAGAAGTCGCTATGTACCTGGCTTTTAGGTACATAACTTGGTTTGAACATTAGAAATCTTGATAGAACAAATATCATGAAACCATATATTATTGAAAATGTATTGCTATCAGTTTTATTCTGTTGCCTCAACTGCCTTAAGAACCGGATTAGGTGCTGACTAGAAAACAAACTGGGAACTTGCAAGAACTGAACAAAATGGTAGAGGAAACTGACCTGTACATTTGAAACCAGTGGCTCGTAATATCCAACCCAAGCAATATCAAGAAGACTAAACCAGGTCTGTAATGATGTTTACAATTAGGATTTGTACCAAACATTGAGATTCAATACAAATCAATACAAGCTCTTCTGCTTTTGATACCTGTAAAACTGGGAGAGAAGAGCCAACAAACAAGCAGTGCTAACCCTGAAGAAGAGCAATGTAAGCTATGAAATTATTGCAGTCTGTAGAATGTATTCACCCTGCATGTCCAGAGTTTAAAGATTCATTTAAGAAGTACCTATCTGTAACCATGTCCAACACAGCTCCAAATGTTGATGCTGATTCATACAATAAAATAGACTGATCAGATAATATTATTACAGAGATTTAGCTGAGACCAATCTTTCCACATAAACATTTGGAAGTTGGTCTCTAGCACACAATGCAACAAAATTTCATTATAGCAAAGAACATTGGTATTAACCTTCTTTACATAAGAACAAGCTACATCATTTGAACACAGGGGGAAATGTCAATTATTACCTTGATTAAACTTCCGTGCAAAACCAACCATCCACACCATCAAGGACGAAGCTAGAATGTTTGCAAAGATATTAGAATAATAACATACATAAATCATTGGAAAACACAAGTACTCAGCAGATATAAGACACTCACCTGAAGAAGTACAGGAGAGCAAAGAGAGCCTTGTTGGAATAGCAAACCGCAAATGCAATGAAATTTATGATGATCCTAAAATACCCTGTGTGATGAGAATTCCTGGAAGTTTAGTCACATAGGCTTCTGCTTTTCACCCATGCTAAAAGCGGCTATAAATGAAGATATTGCCTTCTTGGTTAAACTATATATCCTCTACTAAATTTATGGTTTCTTTTATGTAGCTATTCTTGGGCAGCAAAGTGTAACAAAACTAAAATGCAGCTATGTAGATGGTGCTTCTACATAGCAAGGTGGCAACAGAACTAGAAATCAATAACGGAAAATAGGCAATGTTCCCAGTGGTACAAGTCATTACTCATTAGTGCAATTAACCAGACTCTGAGATATAGGTCACAGAAAAAACATAAATATTATAGGATATGTCTTGGAACAGCAAAATAGCATGTCAACAGATAACCGCCCAGAGGCGCACCGATAATGTTAGGGATGTAAAGATAAACTGAAGGCATTTTGCCAGAGGACAATTGTGTCACAGAAGATCAGGAGTAACCAAGAGCTTGAAGACCGGCAGCTCTGCCCTTAAATTGGTAGCAGCAGTAAACTGAATGGGATTCCTGTCAGATAACTATATCATTTATATATTGATTGATCCAAAAAAAAATATATATAGTTTTGACAAGGAAATTATAGTACGAGTCCAATTAACACATTGCTACTATAACCCTTATATCTTTACAAACAAAGGGTGTGTTTAGAGCCCCAATTTTCCTCCAAAATTTCCCGCATTCCCATCAATACATCCTCCTAAAACATTAACTAAAAACATTAAAATGTAGGCTACACGTTTAGATGTACACCGATTCTTTTATAGTTCATGGTAGGATAATATTTACCAAACAAACAAACAAAGACATACATGTCCCATCCGTCTAAAATTTTCAAAATTTGGGGTGTCCCAAACAAAGAATTTTCATGCCCAGGAAATAACACACTGCTGGAGCTGGTTTCCAAAAAAGGAGATGAAAGCAAGCATTTAGATTTATTAATTTGCACATAGCAGTACAGATGAGTATGGTGGCTCCAGTTCACTAATCTAAGGAATGACAGCATACATATTCTGAACAGATGACATGGAAATTTGAATCTGAAGAGCCAGGTCTCTTCTGGCAAAATATCTGAATTGTGGCAAGTAAAGCTTGAACTAGGCATGATTAAAACATGCCTGTTTGCTAGTATAAATCTAAAAGCGTCCGATATCATATTTAAGCCCGCAATATGCATGATTTTGGCATCATGGAGTTGATGTAAGTATGTAACATGTAAGGGCCAGGGGCGGAGCCAATATAACACGTACACCTGATAACTTTTGCCCAAAAATAACCGTTAGTAGGCACAAGACATGATATAACTTGTGTTAGGGCAGTCCCAATGGCCAGTTTCTTGGAGTAGTTTCCAAGAGAGAAAAAGAGTAATTAATGTCAATAGAAACCATCCTCCCCAACCCATGGTTTCTATATTAATAGCCATAAAAAGAATAATTTAAATGCAACACAAAAATGGAGATAGATCAGCTGTGGCAAATTTTTCTATAGAACACACGGCGCTACATCTCTCAGCCCATGACATGTTCCAGAAGACAAAAACACAAGCTGGCAAAGAAATGACAACCAATACACTTCCCAGGTCCATATATTTCCTGAACCGTAACTATCAGCCCCTATCAAAAATTGACATTGGAACCATACATGTAAGGAAGCAATTATAGAAAGCATACAGGCTGCTAAATTTATAGATCAGCCTTCACCAGCAGGGTGCCTAAAAGTCATCAGTACACAGATGAACCAGCAACAGAGGCAAATATCCATGGGCGGATCCAGCTGGATGCATGGGTATTCCCAATACCCAGGAATACCCGATTATTTTGAGAAAAAAAAATGAGTATACGTTTGATATATGGAGTTAGGTTTTCAAGTCGTCGCCTAGGCGTCCAAATCCTGGGCGTCCCCATCGCCACGACCAAAATCCAGAAAAGCAAAAAGAGGCGAGGGAGAAGAAAGAGGAAGAGCAGAGGAGGAACAGCAGGGTTTGGGAAGGCCAAACTCCCATCTCCGCACCATCGGCTCCCATGGCCATGGCAGCTCCGATCTGCAAGGGGCCGCATGGGAGAAGGGGAGGGGAAGCGGCAGGGAGGACCGGAGGAGAGGTGCCGGCTGCAGATGTCAACGGAGGGGGCAGAGAGAGAAAGAGGCGGCACCTGATAGAAGCAGCAGCACCTGCTTCGGCGGCGGCGGCCCACCAGTTGTTGCCTCGTCGGAGAGCGTTGTTGCCTCGTCGGAGAGCTAGAGGGAGCGAAGAGGCGGAGGGTCAGGGAAGGTTAAGTTACGTGGGCTGTTCGGTGGTCTCTAGGCTTGGGCTTTCTTAGTTTTTTTTTCCTTCTTTTTTTTCCTACTTCCTTCACACCGTAGCACTGAAGTTTTTCGTACTCATTTAGATGTCATGTCACCTAGTCGATTTAAAAGAATGAATCATCATACCTCATCATACCGCCTTAATAAAACACACACACACATGGCAGTTAGAATCATTTTATCTCGTGTGTGCGTGCACGCAAATTATATTATGTCCAAAGTATCATTTTATCTTTCATCAAAAGATTCTAAATTTCACGCAAAACACAAAAAAAAAAGTGAGAACATAATTGCCCTTTGTCCACTTTCGACTCCTCAATATTATTGATCTCATATCGCATCAAAGATTCACCAATGATTTGGCAAGGTTATTTATTGTGTGCCTCCATCTCGCGATCTCATGACCTTAAGATTTAACGAGCTAACAAGAGCACGTGATCAAAAGGAAGTTTATGAAGACAATCGCCCACCATGTGTCATGTCAATCTAATCAAACTTGACGGCATGTACGGTGGCTTCTCAAACTCACACCCGCCAAGGAGTCGCTTCACGTGAGAGGCCGCTGAAGGCTCCACACAAACGCGTGACAAACCCCGACCGAAGGCTCCATGCCGAGGTCCCTTGGCCGTAGTCTCTATGATGAAGGGTCCCTAGCGAAGGTCTCATGTCGGGGGTCTCGACGAAGGTTGATTGGAGAAGGTCTTTCGACGATGGCTAACTCGAGGAGGTACGAACATCCAAGTAAGGTCATTTCTATTCAATGAAAACGATATAAAAAGGCGAAGCGCATAGTGGCGATTGCCATCGGTCTCGCTATGGAGCGAGGGTCAACCATCCACAACTTGCCTAGGCTCGTTTGTCATGAACCTCCATATGACACCAAACAAGATAAGGCGACTTTACGATATCCTCATCACGCGATTGCCACGAGCCCTAGTTTGCTCACCGCCGATGCAAAGCGCCCACCTCAAAGAAATTCCACTATCGACCCCACTATCTATTTCTCTTGACATGCAAAGTGTCTACCTCAAGAATCCACTATCATTTTCCACTAGCAATTTCTATTGACATGAAATATGTCCACCTCAAAGAACCCACTAGCATTTGCAATTAAAGTTCACTAGCACAAGAAACATGATATTCACGTTAGCGAGACACATCATTGATTCTATATTTATATTCTCTACTTCATACTGCGTGGCAATGCGTGGGGCCCCTAGTTTAGACAAATAACAACAACTTTTTTATAGCAATGAAGGGTTTTTTTTATAACTCTAAGTAGCATTAAATATTTTGATGTTTTTTAAATGGATTCTCTTTGAACCATGTAGCATTCAAATGGCCCCTATCTCTATGGCTTGATGGGTGAATTTGAGGCATTATGACCACCAAAGGACAAATGATATTGTGATGGTTAGAGTTATGAAGGGTATCAAACTTGGAGCTCTATGCGTAGCATAGTGGGGGTATGTAATACTGCAGTGTGCAATGCCATTTTAATGTTATTTTAGGGCTATCTCACAAAGGAATTCAATGAAAATCAAACACAATAGTAACAAACATAATTCACCAGCTAGGGTGCGGTCCAAGTTCTCTTTAGAGTAAAGCGCATGTGGACAAGCTCTCTAATATTATTTTAGGGTTTAGTATCACAAAAAAACTTAAGGGAATCCCTAGAAATTGAATGTGGAGCTTGAGAGCCTTTAATGGAGTGAGAGGCGTGTATGCAAGTTGGTGGTGAGTTCTAGTCAATGGTGACCCATGGAGAGATCGGTAAGTCATGGCAAGCATTCACGAGTTGCATGACAATGTCACACCAACCAACATATGAAAGGATAAGAACTAGGCTTAGCTAGCAAAGCTAGGTTTGCAGTTGTATGTATTTAGAGTTGTGAGCATTTGGTTGCACATCTAAGCAAGACGGCTTTACAATAATCAATAAAGATCCGTTTGAGTCTAACTCCATAGTTGTTGTTATAATATGTGTGGGGGATCGATATTTGGGACACCCAAATGTATGAACATCCTACCCGCCGTCAACAAAACCAAAGCGATCCCGAACCACAATTATCCAGAGACGCCAAGAGGCGGGCGTCCTCATCGCGGCGCACGAGGTCATCATCATCCACGAGCTCTCTACGCGGGGACAAGGCTCCACCGCGCCGAGCTCCCGCACACGAGCTCTCAGGGCAAGACCCGTCTTTTCCGCCTCGACCCGACCAAGCTCTCCCAACGAGCTCTCCGCCCTTTCGTCACGCCGATCTCACCGGGACCTCTTTCCGCCCGATCGAGCCCCCGCGACAAGCCTTACGACGACGACCGTGAGACCTCATCCGCCGCCTTCCCGGAGAAGCTCGCGGGTACAGGGAGTTGGTCAACAACTCTCTGACAGGCTCAACAACCCTTCGACGACCACGTAGCCACGCCGGGCTACAGTGAGGAAGGAGCTGTCAAACGACTGCCTCGCCATGCCCCGTCGACTCCAACAGCTCCGCCACGCGGTCGCGGCGGGTACATCAATGGGAACACCCTCCCCATTCTTGGTATGGGCACCCCCATGCCGAAGACGCCTTCCAACTACGATTAGGGGACGGGGCGACGCCCGACCACCGCCCAAACCCCGATTCCCCGCGCACGGCGACGACCAATTTCAACGCCCCGGAACGCTCCGAGCTCGAAGGAAGCTCTTGTCCGCGTAGTGAGCTCACCCGGAAGCTCTTTTCTGCACCTAACACCCTGTATGTGTGTTTACGTTTCTTCAAGTCCTCAACCTGTGATGAGCTCGTGTACCCCACCCCCTTGCGACTATAAAGGGGGAGGCGCCCGCCGTGTCGAGGCAGAGGTTCAACACCCAGCCTCCACAGCGGTCACACACACACGCCCACTTCGATATTGGCACTAGCCTCAATCACGAGACTTGGGAGCCCTCTCCCTCTCTCAACCCGCTTGTACGCGCCCGATGCGGCGTTTGAGCTCGGATAGTGATCACGGACTAGGGGCCTTGATTTGCCCCGAACCCGGTATAAATCTTGTGTCATTGTCTCTAGAGCTAGGCCATCGACACGCATTAGCGGACATTCTTGTAGCGGTGGTACTAGACCCACGGCGGTTGGCGCGCCCGGGGGGGCAGTGCTAGTGCGGCGTTCCCCCCGCCCGATGGCTTCCCTTCGCTTCACCGACGGCCGCTACGCTAGCGATGCGCGGCACCATCGACTTCTTCCGCGCGGGCTTGAGCAGCCCTCACCGAAGCCGTCTTCACCCGCCCGCGGCGTGAGGACATTCCCGGCCGCTCCGAGGCGCCACCGACCGTCCTCACGAGCATGGGGCGGAACTCGACTTCCGCTGATCAGCCCCATCCGCGCCGCGGACGCTTCTTCGTCCTCATCAAGGACCTTGTCGCGGGTCTAATACCACCGTCACAGTAATGTTCGGCTAACGCGTGCTCGATGGCCTAGCTCTAGAGACAATGACACAAGATTTATCTTGGTTCGGGGCAAATCGGGCTCCCTAGTCCAAGGTGATCACTATCCGAGCTCAAACGCTCATACAGGGGCTAGTACAAGCGAGGTCGAGAGAGGGAAGGGGCTCCCAAGTCTCTATGATTGAGGCTAGTGCCAATATCGAGTGTGCAAGTGCGGGTATCGGGTGTTGAAATCTTGAACCTCGCCTCAACCGGTGGGTAGCCTCCCCTTTTATAGTCGCAAGGGGCGAGGCTCAAGAGCTCCCTCCAGATTGAGGACTTAAAGAAAGAGAAAACACATGCAAAGTGTCAAATACGTAAAAGAGTTTCTCGGACGAGCTCACGGCGAAGGAAAGAGCTTCCCTTCGAGCCCGTGGCGCATTGATGCTGAAATTGGTCTTCTCCGCACGCTGGATTCGTGGTTTGGTCGGGTGGTCGGCCGACGCCCGCTCCTAATCGTAGTTGGAAACCGTCCCCTGCATATGGGATGCGCCCATACCATAGATGGGGAGGAGTAATCCTGTGTACCCGCCGGACGCCGTAGCGGAGCCGTTGGAGTCGACGGGTATGGCGAAAGTGGCCGACGACCTCTCCCCGTGGTCGCAGCTTCTACGTGGCTACAAATACCGCCGTGGAGTGGTTGAGCTTGTCGTGGAGTTGTTGACCAACTCGCACCCGCAGCCTTCCTTGGGAAGGCAGCGGATGAGCTCTCTGCGCCGCCGCCGTGGAGCTCACGGAAGGGAGCTCGAGCGAAGCCTAAAAAGAGGTCCCCCGACGAGATCTTTTCTTGGTGCGCTGCGGCGAGAGCTCATCGATGAGAGGGAAAGGGAGCTCGCCCACGGCCGAGATCTCGGGTCCCGTTTGCTCGTCGTGGATGGTTCAGAGCTCGTGCACGGGTGTCCCAAATATCGATCCCCACGCACACGCCCCCCAAACATCCCCGGGCGAGCCCGCGAGCTCCAGCTCGTTCGGGCGACGTGACCTTCTCCACCGCCAACGCCGCCCTATAGCTCGGGAGAGGAGGCGCCGTCGGTTGATGAGTTCACGATGGCCTACGCCAGATGTACCCCGGCCCGGCGCCGGGCCTTCCGCCCACGGGGCGACGAGCCCCGGCCGACACGGGCGTCCACGAGCCGAGCTCGCCCGACGGATGAGCCTCATAGACTGCGACCCCCACGTCAAGTGCTACATGTGCCACACCCCGAGGGTGCGGTAGAAGAAGTCCATTCGAGCGACGCCTTGAACGCACGCCTCGGGATTTCCGCCGTACGGGCCAGGAGCCGCCGCCGACCGCTGGGCCAAGGCACGGCTAGAAGAGCTCGAGGAGCCGAGCGCCGGCGCGCTCAAGAGCGCAAGCCCTCCTCGCCGAGTGGGGAAGACAGCCACGAGCACGAGCTCGAGCCCGCGACGCCCACGACCGCATCAACCGACGAGGGCCTCGAGCGCCCCGCCGGTACCGGGAGGGCGTCCCAAAAACCCGCGGTCGCGCGCTACACCTCCGCCGCTGCTCGGCCCCCAAGGAGCCCCGAGGCATGGAGGACCCACGAGCGCCAAGAGGCCCCGGGCGGAAGTGCCGTCCAGCCAGCGGCGAGCTCGCCGCATCGCCGGTCGGGCCGAGTGAGCACCAGGCCTCCCCGATCCCGAGGTCCACGCGCGCCGGCGAAGTCTGGCCAGAACCGCGACGCCGAGGGACACCATCAACGCCCGGCGCCAGCGTATTCCTCGCCGACAAGAACGTCCCCCGGGACGATGGCAAGCACTACCGCGACGACCACGACAAGCGCCCCCGTGAAAGGTCCTAATGGCTAGGGGGGGTGAATAGCCTATTAAAAATTCTTGCAACAACACTAAGCACCGGATTAGTAAATAAGATGGCGGTTTAAATTAGCGATGCTACAAGCTATCTATGCAAGCCACAAGCAATAGATGATAATTCTAATATCTCTAAGATCACTCAATGGTTATGTCACTAGTTTACTCCTAGGTGAACAAGCAATTCTAACTAGATTACCACTAGGAGCTAAACAAGACTAAACAAGCTACACTAGCTACCAACTAAGCACCCTAACAAGATATGCTACTAAGTAAAGCAAAGAGGTACTAGAATACAATACCATAGGTGTAGTGTCGAGGTTGTAGCCAATCACCGTGATCACCAAGAAATCTCCAACGAGCAAGAACAAGTGACACGATGATTTTTCACCGAGGTTCACGTGCTTTGCGCAAGACGCTAAGTCCCCGTTGTGGCGACACACTCACTTGACGTATGCTAAGCTTAATGGCGGTGCCAAATCCCCTATGGGAGCTCAAGCAAACGATCACAAGAGAGGGTCCAACAAGCCCACGAGCAATCCACTAGTGCTCCTTTTCGCGAATCTCCGCGGGGTAAGGAACGACCCCTCACAATCACCACCGGTGTGGCCACAAACAAGCTCCACTTGAGCTCAACTCAACACCTCTTGCTCCAAGCCGCTAGGGAACCGGGCAAATTCCTAAGAAAACAAGAATCGCGGCTTCTCCAAGGATGAAGTGCCTCTAGATGCAACCACCAATGCAATGCACTTCTATCACTCTCAATCTCACCAAGAATTCGAGTTATGGATGGAGAGATGAGTGGAGAGGAGTCTCACAAGCTCACTAGCAAGTTAGAGTGTTCAAATGTGCAAGAGGGAGACTATGAAACCAGGGCAAACCCAAATATATAGCCTCCTCCACGAGATAGAGCCGTTGCCCTCAAAAAAAGTGCTCTTTTCGGGGTGGCCGGACGATCGACCGGAACCACCGGCGGGGTCGGGCCAAGCGTCCGGCCATCGCTTCCGGCCGCTACCGACAAGGGTCGGGCCCACAACTGGCACCCCTCGCGTCCGGTCCGCGGCTCCGGTCCAGGTTCGGTCCGGCGTCCCGGTCACTTTCGGGTTGAGGCCAAAAACATGCTTTGTTAATTTGATGGGACGCCCGACCGGAGCCACCGATGCGTCGCGTCCGGTCAGGAGACCGCGGCGTCCGGTCACCTCTTCTCGCCAGCCTTATTCATCTTTTCTTTTGCTCTTTGCTTCAACCTTGCTTTTGCCTCTTGCCATGGGTTGCCAACACGTCCAAGATGAACACGTTATCACCAATGTTAGCACGTCGATAAGTTAGGCAAGATCGAAGTTAGTGCTCTCATGTCCTAAATGCAATATGCAAGTCAATTAGACCTAGAAGCACTTCACCAAAGGATTGTCGTGGCATCCCCTCTTGATAGTCGGCTATCTATCCTATAATGTGATCACACGCTCTATCGTGTCTTGATCACTAAAAAGGAAAACCCTATCAAGATACCTTTGCCTTGATCTCCCGGGTTCCTCTCAAGCCGATCACCGAGCTTGACGATCCATCATATCCACCATCATTGTCCATGTTCATGATCATCATGCTCCTTGTCATCCATCTAATCCTATCTCATAGTCATCACTTAGAGCAAAGGATTAGTTCACAAGTATGTCATCAATTTCCAAAACCAAACATGAGATTTCAATCTCCCCTTTTTGGTAATTGATGACAACCAAACTCACAAAGATTTGAAATAAAATTCAATTGAACTTGAATTGCTTGCCCATAGCATTTTGATCATGAATCAAGGATTGGACAAACATTTCAAGGTTCGGTTTTGGTAGTAGTAGCTCCCTCTACATATGTGCTTCCATGTGTTCGGATCAAGTTGGCACATATGTATGGATAGAAATCTTGGGGAGAGATACTAATACCAAAAAAGAGATGCTAAGGTTCTAGAATTCGGACCTTTGAAGCGTGAAACCATCGGAGTCCTTAGCATCATGTAACTAGACAATCATCAAAACTCAACATACCCCATGAGATCAACATTATAGGCTAAAATGTGAGCTTTGTCTAGATACATCCTATGCATGCTAGTTGGTCAATACACCAATCAATTTTCAAAAACTAGCATACACCAAGCAATCATGTATATTGAATTTAGATTGCCAATGCAACATTTCATTATGATCATGCACATACAAATGCACAAATAGTCTATGAGCTTGTTGCCCCTATTTGTGTGATTCTTTTCCAACATCTTTGTGACTTATTTCTCCCCTTTGTCAACAATCACCAAAAAGGTGTAAATGAGAGAAATCAAGTCAATCAAAGTATCACATGTGGTCTTATCTAGATCACTTGTCTTTCCATGTATTCAAGTTTGAACCAAGGACAAGCTTTTTCACACCTCATATGCATAAGGGTTATCTTGCACCATGTTAGAATACACATCAATAGCGCATTTTCTAGAGTTGACACTAGGATTGCAAGCACATAAACATGTCATATGCCACCACTAGTTCATAGAACCAATCAAAGCTATAGTGGTGCCACACATACATTGAAAATATTTTATTTTCCATGAATGAGCCTAATAAGCATGCATGATGTCTAGATGCACTAACAAGTCCTTAGCAACAAATGAATACCATGACAAACAACTTTTACCTTGGGTTTGTCGAAGGAGAGGCATGTCATATAAGTGGGGTGCATCAACTCAAGTTGGAGAAGTCAATAATGTTCAATTCTCCTTTTTAGCATGCAAAACCTCTTCTCATCAAGTGGCTTGGTGAATATGTCGGCTAGTTGATCTTCGGTGACAATGCCCATGATACAAATGTCACCCTTTTGTTGATGATCTCTTATGAAGTGGTGTCTTATGTCAATGTGCTTTGTTCTTGGATGTTGAACCGGATTTTGGGTCATCTTCCTTGCACTTTCATTATCACAAAACAATGGGACTTTGTCAAATGTGAATCCAAAATCCTTCAATGTTGACCTCATCCAAAGCAATTGAGTGCAACAACTTCCCGCACTAATGTATTCGCTTGGGCCCGGTTGAGAGAGCAACACTATTTTGCTTCTTTGAAGACCATGATACTAGTGACCTTCCAAGGAATTGACATGTGCCACTTGTGCTCATTCTATTGATCTTGCACCCTCCATAGTCGAATCCGAATATCCAATCAAATCAAACTTGGATCCCTTTGGATACCATAGTCCAACATTTTTGTGTGCCCTTCAAGTACCTCACAATCCTTTTAGTTACCTTGAGGTGACTTTCTCTTGGATCGGATTGATATCTAGCACACATGCCCATACTAAATGCAATGTCCGGTCTTGATGCGGTTGCATAGAGCAAACTACCAATCATGGACCGATATTTCTTTTGTTCAACCATGTTGCCACTAGGGTCGGGGTCTAAGCTTCCATTGGTTTCCATAGGTGCGGACATTGACTTGGCATCTTGAAGATCAAACTTCTTGATCATGTCCTTGATGTACTTGCCTTGACTAATGAATGTGCCATTCTTCAATTGCTTGATTTGGAGACCAATAAAGAATGTGAGCTCTCCAAGCATTGACATTTCAAACTCATTGGCCATCATCTTAGCAAACTCTTCACAAAACTCTTGGTTGGTTGACCCAAAGATAATGTCATCAACATATATTTGCAACACAAACAAGTCTTTACCAATCTTCTTGGTGAAGAGAGTGGTGTCCACCTTGCCCATCTTGAACCCCTTAGAGAGGAGAAAATCTCTCAACCTCTCATACCATGCTCTTGGTGCTTGCTTCAAGCCATACAATGCTTTCTTCAACTTGTAGACATGGTTGGGATACTTCTCATCTTCAAAGCCGGGGGTTGTTCCACATACACCAACTCATTGATGAAGCCATTCAAGAATGCACTCTTCACATCCATTTGATAGAGCTTGATGTCATGAGCACATGTATAAGCAAGCAAGATTCTAATTGCTTCAAGTCTAGCAAGCAAGGTGCATAGGTCTCTCCAAAGTCAAGACCCTCTACTTGAGTGTACCCTTAAGCTACTAGCATTGCCTTGTTTCTAACCACAATTCCATCTTGATCTTGCTTGTTCTTGAAAACCCACTTGGTTCCAATCACATTATAGTCCTTTGGCCTTTCCACCAATTCCCATATATCATTTCTCTTAAAGTTGTTCAACTCTTCATGCATGGCATTGATCCAATCTTCCTTCTTTAGTGCATTTTTAATGTTCTCCGGTTCTTCTTGTGCTACAAAGGCATGATGAGCACAAAAAGATGCTAATCTTCTTCTAGTAACCACTCCACTATTGATGTCACCCACAATTTGATCAATTGGATGGTCTCTTGCAATATTGGATGGTTGCATCACTTGCACTTGATGACTAGGATGAGTGGATGGACTAGCTTGTTGCTCTTGATCTTCATCTTGAGTACCACTAGTGCTTGCTTCATTTGCATTGATTTCAATTGTAGTGGTAGGCAATGGAGTGTCATCATCATCATCAACTTGCCTTGGCCGAATGTCGCCAATATCCATGTTCCTCATTGCATTCTCCAAGTTGGAACCGCTCACATCATCATGATTTTTAACTTCATTTTGAGAGCCTTGGGTTTCATCAAATTCAACATCATGAACTTCTTCAAACTTGCCACTACCCAAGTTCCAAACTCTATATGCTTTGCTTGTAGTTGAATATCCAACTAGGAATCCTTCATCACACTTCTTGTCAAACTTGCCCAACCTTATGCCTTTCTTGAGAATGTAGCATTTGCATCCAAAGACTCTAAAGTAACCAATGTTGGGCTTTCTTCCATTGAGCAACTCATATGGTGTCTTGCCAAGCATCCCATGGCAATAGAGGCGGTTGCTACAATAGCAAGCCGTGTTGATTGCTTCGGCCCAAAAGGAATGGCTAACATTGTACTCACTAAGCATTGACCGAGGGCATTCGGCTCACACATCCATGAAGCCCCATTTCCTTCGCTTCCGAGCCCCGACCTCGGTGCGAAGTACAATGGGCGAACCGACCCTCGGTCACCGGCTCGAGGACTACCGCCCTGGCCGCCGGGCGGGGAGCGCCGACAACGACTATTTCGTCATCCGCAACCTCCGCTTTACCTTGCGGTCGGTAGCGATCGTGGCTCGAGCACCTCCCGCAGGGCACCATCCTATGGGACCTCGCGCGGCGTGCCCGCCAAGAACTTCGGGGGACCTACACCAGCCGGCCGCAAGCGTCGATACGGCTCAAGGGCGAATCCGCGACGGCCGGACGCGAACTCAATTGCCAACGCACCGAGTTCGGACCCTATGGAGGTAGGCGGCTCCCGAGGCTCGAGCTCTTGGGGATGGCCGCAGAGCCCGAGTCCGACCAGCTTGGGGGGATGGGTCAAACTTCGACCACGACGGCCTCGGCCCGATTGGCGGGTCCCTCTCCCCGCGATGGTTCAAGGAAGGCAAGCTTCCCCGGGCAAGAAGAGTCAAGACGTCTCAGCGCGAAGAGCCAAATCCTTTGTCCCGTCGGAGAAGAGCTCTACCGACATGGAGCCTCCCGAAGTCTCCGGCCGCATCACCTTCGAGCAAGGGGAGGAGCTCATTAAGGAGATCCATGCCGGCGAATGTGGCTACCCCACACGCGCCACGAGCTCTCGTCGGGAAAGCATTCCCGTCGGGGCTTCTCTTGGCCGACCGCCGCCGCGGACGCCGGCCGAGTCGTCCGACACCGCGAGGGATGCCGGTTCCGCTAGCGACGCATCTCCAGCAGATCCCTCGCACGATCCCTCTCACCCCGGCCATTCGCGGTGCGGGGGGCTCGACATGGTGGGACCCTTCAATAAGACCGCCGGGGCTACACACACCTCCTCGTCGCCATCGACAAGTTCTCCAAGTGGATCGAGGTCATGCCATCGGTGTCGAGCCAAGGAGACCGTCAAATTCTTCACGGCATCATCCCGGTTCGGGTCCCGAACTCCATTATCACCGACAACGGCTGAAACCGTGGGAGAGGTCTTCATCGGTGGCCCGGTGCAGCGATCACGGCATCCGCGCCGACCACGGCCTCTGCCGCCCACCCAAGGATCCGCGGGTAGAAAGAGCTAATGGCGATCTGCGGCGTGAAGTCACGCATCTTCAAGAGGCTTTCGCGCCGCCGATGGCTCGCCGAGCTCCCCCCGGTCGTGTATGGAGTCTTCGCACGACGCCAAGCAGCCACGAGGGGGACGCCTTTCTTCCCCGGATCCGAGGCATTGCTCCCCCCCAGACCTCGAGTATGGCTCGCCCAGCGTCCGGGCTTTCGGCGAGCACAACAACCAGCGCTTCGAGGATGCCGCCCGATCAGCTCGATGGCTTCGTGACATCGCCCTCATCCACTCCGCCAAGTACACTGCGGTCCATGAGGCGCTACCACGCCCGCCACGTCAAGGGGCGAGCTTTCGGCGTCGGCGATCACGTCTGCGCCCGAGTCCCCAGCTCGAAGGACAAGCACAAGCTCTCGCGCCTTGGGAAGGTCCCTTCACCATCGACCAAATCTTTGAGGCCCGGCACGTACAAGCTCAAAGACCACCAAGGCGAGTCCTCACCAATGCATGGAACATCGAGCGACTCGTCGCTTTTACCCTAAGTGTGTTTGAAAGCGTCTTATTTTGCAAGAGCTCAATAAAAGCACAAATTCGATGCAAAAATATGTCCAAGCATTTTGAATTCTTTCCTAAGCTCGTTTGAGCAAGCGGTGGCCTTTGCCCGGCAAAGACCCGCCCTTGCTCGGGGGCTACAAGGGCGGGGTGCACACCCCACGTTTTTAACACACCGTTTTTTTTTTTTTTTTTCGCCAAAAGCGTACAAGTTGAGCTCGCAACGAGCTCAAACTCACGAACTTCGCACTCCCTTCTCTTAGCTCAAGCGATGTTCGAAACGACTAAGTTATGAGCTCACCACTTCAAAGCGTGGCGCGGCCCTAACGTCCTCCCGCGCCCCTGCGGTCGGCGAGGAATGCCCCGCCATCCGGCTCTCGAATTACGAGCTCATAAAAAGTCGAAGTAAGGGCAAAACACAACAAAGAAGAAACGCGACATCCATTAAGCACGAGCTTCCATAGTTTCTTATAGTTTGCCCCAACCACGAGGACTTAAAAAGCTTACAACTTAAAAAGAGGCCTAGCCTCGAGATCCTAGTCTTGTGTGGGCGGGTCTTGGTCCATCGACTCGGGCGGGGGCGTCCCGCGCCTTCCTCCTCCTCGGCGGGCTCCTCGGCCACTCCGTCTCCACCCGGTAGGGGCTCGAAGACCTCAAGCTCCTCGGTGGCGAGCTTGAAAAGCTCGACAGATAGCTCCCCGATCACGGCCTCGGCGGCGGCAGCCCTTCGCTCGTCGGCATCATCAACGCCGGCGGCCACCCCTTCTTTCACGATGTTAACCCAAAGTAGGGGTAGTGGGCGAAGACGACGCCGACCGCTTTGGACCACGCGGCCCGCGTCCCTCCCGTCACCTTGCACGAACGGCCGACAACCGCCGGCCGGGTCCGCTCGCCCTCCACCCCGAGGACGCCGAGGCGAGAGAAGACCTCGACGCAAGGCCTTCATGCGCCGCGCTCGAGCCTCGGCCTCCTCCACGGCCTTGGCGGCGCTCTTGAGGCTCCCGAGCTCCTTCCGCACATCGACGAGGTCGCCGGGTTCCTCCTCTTTGAGTCCGCCTCCTTCTCCCAGCCAGCAGGCGCTGTGCGTGGAGGAGGCTCCCTGCCAGCAGCTCTCCGGCCCTGTCCTCGAGATCCACGTCGTTTCGAGGCTCCGGCACCTCGCCCGCAAGCAAAGCGACGGGTCAAAATACAGGTTATGGGGTTGCAAAGACGCGAGACAAAGGATTCGCCCGCTTTACTCCACGCTCGTCATAGAAGCCCCCCCGTTTTTCCAAAGCTCATGGTTTTCGCGTCCAGCCGATCCTTCTCCGCCTTCGAGGGCGCGGAGCATGCACCACAGCTCGGAAGCCGTGGTCATAAGCTGAAGCCCCGCCGGCGAGGACAATCAGCCCCAAGCGCTAAAAGAACGAGACAAAAAGACAAGGGCTGGAGCACTCACTCTCAAGCTCGGTGTCGCTACGAGCGAGTCGCCCGTGAGCTCGTCCTTGTCCTTCCTAAGGGACTCCGCGCTCAGCTCAAGCGCAGCGCCGAGCCCTTGTCATCAGCGTCCCGCGGAGGAGTCAAGCCTCCTTCATCACGCCGCACGCTATGGGCGGAAGCTCGAGCTCTTTGCTCCCGCCGGGACGCCTCCCGCAACGCGGCGTCCACCTTTTCCCGGGCCTCCTTGGCAGCCCGCTCCCCCGCCCGCGCGGTGAGGTCGGCCCGCCTCCCCGCCCGGGCCTCCGGGGAACCCGAATCGGAGCTGGCCGGAGCCGAGCCTCGTCGCACATCTCCGCGCATCACGCCGCCGTCGGCCGCCCGACGAAACCACCGGCCCTCGGGGGAGGTCTTTGTCGCGGTTATGCCCCGATGGCCTCGCACGCCTGCAAACCACAAACAATTAAACAAGGTGGAAGACATGAACAAAGCCCGACTACGCGACATCGACAAACCTCGAAAGGCGAAGGGCGCACTTCGCCCGGCACCCGGCGAGTTGGCGACTCCGCCTCCTCGGCACGGGGACGCCCGTGGCGACCGGGCATAGGTCGGAGGAAGAACGGCGTCCATGCCGGTGGAGGGGCACTCCGCCGCGTGCCCGGCAGCGCCGCGGACACCTTGGCCCCGTCAACTTCAATCGCCCCTACGGCGAGGAAGCGGCACTGCAGGCGGCGGCGGCGTTCGGGGGTAACGGCACCCTCCATGGCCTCGTCCGCTAGGCCCTCATCTTTGGTCAGCGTCACCCTCGCGCGCCCTAGGCATCCTCGTCATCGAAAATATCGGCGATCGGATGCTCGGACGACGACCTCTTGGGTTGAGGGGCGAAGGTCGGCCCCTGACGAGCTACCCTCGGCCGCGCCCCTCGGGGGGGCCTTTCTCTGGTCCGCACCGGAACCACCGTCCCCGCCTTCGCCGCCCGCCAGGGGCCGCGCGTGGCGAGTCACGGGCGCCCCCCGCCGCCCCCACGGCGGGGGCCGTCGGCCACCGAGGCTCCTCGGTCGAAGCTCGGCCACCGGTCCTCAACGCCCCGACCCACGGGGGACGGTCCGGCGCCCGATGGGGGAGTCCGGGCGACGGAGGCTCGGAAGTATTGGCGGCTGGTCGGCCGGCCCCCTTCAAAAGGGAACAAAGCCATCATCGCCGAGGCCCTTCGCCGCGCTGCCGTCGTCATTTCGCTCCTTGCCGAGCTGTCGTCACCATCTCGAAGCTTCGCCGGCGGCGCTCAGGCTCACGGCATCAAGCTCGCCGCCGACGGCGCCGGGCCGAAGCCATCAAGAAGCCGGCCCGCATCGGACGGGCTGGTATCCATCCTCGGGCGCTTCACGCGGTACGCCGCCGCTTTGAAGGAACGGCCTTAAGTCGATCTGCGATCAACCGTTACAACCTACAACAACACGAAGGGCGAAGAGCTTACCCGGTGGCCACCTGTGTTTCTTCTTCTTCGCGCCTCGGCTGCTCCCAGCCCCAAGCCACCCTCGACGGAGCGTCCCCACCTCGCGTCGGGGGCTTGGGCACAGGCGGGTTGAGGGTGAGGAGCCGGCACCACCTGCCTTTCGGCGGCACCTTTGGGAGCGGCCGAGCTGTAGGGTCTACCAGGTCCCAACTCCGGGATTCACCGGCCGTCGTGCCGGGGGCTCCTCCTCGCGGCCGGCGCCGGCCTCGGCCTCCCCTCGCCGCCGCCGGCTCGGACGAAGCTCGCCCCCTCATTCCGGATGGGGGCCCGACGTTGGCAGCGCGGGACATCGCCCCTCCCAAACAGGATGGGAGCCGAAGGACTCCATCACCCCAACCTCTGAGCTCGAGCTCATCACAAGACTCAAGACTGACAAAGAAAATGAACTAAAGCGAAGCACCGAGCACTACGGCGCCCGAGGTCTGCGGGTGGGGGAGGATCACGGGAGCTCTGGCGCTCTCACCCCGTCGCCGTCACTCGGTCCATCCACCACTCCCACAGTCGACGGTCGGTCACGGGGGCGTTCGCGTCCCCCGAGCGGGCGTCCTCCTCCTTCATCTCCCACATCAGGGAGCTCGGCGCTAAAGGGGCACCACGGCCTTGCGCAACCAAGCCTCGATGATGTGATTCACCGTCGGCCGGCATCGCGGGCGCCTTGATCTTACTCCTTTGCCCGCTCCACTTGCTCCATGGTGTGGTCGCGTGCGGTCCTTCGCGCCACGGCTTGCTTTCGCGGTGGCGAAGGTGCGGCCGGTGAACAGCGGCGGGGGGATGGGAGGTGTCGTTCTTGAGGTAGAACCACTCCTCCCTCCCCCGGGATTGGCGGGCGAGGAAGTCATCTTCGGGGAAGGACTCACGGACCTTCCCCGCGGCAGGCGCATCGGGGCCCCTTGACCGATCGGGGGCGGGCCGCTCCCCTCCCGGGCGGAGGCTGGATCTTGGCGTAGATGTAGTGCTTGAAGAGCTCCCAGTTAGGGAGGATCCCCAACCACCCGCAAAGCATGGTGAAGGCGGAGAAAGAGCGGCACCCCGTTCGGCGTCGGATCTTTGGGCTCGATGCCCCGATGCGAGATGAGGCTGTGGAAGAAGTCGTCGCGAGCACGCCAAGCCAGCGCTCGTGGAAGGCGACGAAACGAAGACGACATACCCCGCCCGGCGGTCGGGCACCGCGTGAGACATGGCGGGATGATCCTCCACGCCGCCCGTCGCCGATACGGCAGCTCGCCGATGAGGCGCACCTCTCGATCAATGCCTCCGTCACCGCCGAGGCGGCCCGGAACCATCTCTCGGCCTGCGGGGCCAGTCGTTGAGTGAAGCGAGGGAGATGAGGGATCGGATCTACGAGCGAGGCAGCGGCACTGCTCTCTCTCTGCTTGAAGGAAGGCAAGAAGTGGGAAGGTGAATCCACTCCCGATCTGCCTATTTATAGAGCTCCGGCGAGACGGAGGCGTCGAGGAGAAAACATTTGGAGGGCCCACCCGCGTCACATCCGCACGCAACGGACGTCACGAGATCGGCGGGCGCCCGCCACTGGCGGAAGGCCGAGCGTCGCGGCATTAATGGGATAACTCTCGCCAGCGGTAAAAACCTCAACGGTAAGATCCCAACGGCTATTTTTTACGGGGTAAAAATCCAAGAGCTGTTGCCAGCGGTCGGATCGCCAAGCTCCAAAACAGCTGAAACACGAGCTCCCTTTGCCTCTCGAGGGTTTGAGAAGGCCAGCTCAACTCGAGAGCCGAAGGGCGCCCTAGGGACACCACGGCGGAGCGCCTTGAGAGCGGCATCGGCACGACGGCCCACGAGCTTTGAAGGGCTCGGGGGCTTTACTTGCGCCGCGTCGGGTCGGTGAGGGCCCGCGATGACTCGAGCTAACCTCATCGATGAAAGCACCTCGCTCCTAGACATCGCTCGGGGGCTCGAGGAATCTCGGAAGTCGAGCTCTCGGGCTTGGGGTCGATCCCCCCGGCGAGATCGTGCGAGCGAGCTCGAGCTCGGGCCTCCACAGACTATCCGACGGCGGCTCGCGAGCACTCGATCTCGGCCAACGAGGCAAGATTGAGCTCGAGCTCGAGCTCACCACCTCTGTGAACAATCACGAAGGAGCAGTCGGCGAGCCCACGAAAATTCTAAAAGCCTCGCGAGAACCTCTCTTGTTCTCCGCGGGCCTCGAGGAGCTACACCCGCTGGTTCGCTTCGCGCACCCGCGAACAAACATCAATCTTTGCGACACGGACCCCCTCCACGGGGCGGCCGCCATGAAAGATAGCATCACGGGGAGACCTCTTCTCCCTCAAATGCTTTCGGGGGACTACTTTGTGGGGGATCGATATTTGGGACACCCAAATGTCGGCATCCTATTGTCAACAAACCAAAGCGATCCACGAACCACAATTATCAGAGGCGTCACGAGGCGGGGCGTCTCCGCTGCGGCACGAGGTCATCATCATCCCACGAGGCTCTCAGCGGGGATAAGGCTCCCTTTAGCGCTCGAGCTCCCGCACCACGAGCTCTCGGGCAGGCAGTCTTTTCGCCCTCGACCAAGCTCTCCCAGCGAGCTCTCCGGCCCTTCATCACGGCTCGATCTAGTCAGGGGACCTCTTTCGCCCCTCAATCGAGCTCCCCGTGACAAGCCTTACGGCGGACGACCGCGAGACCTCATCGCTGCCTTCGGGAAGCACAAGTGCAGGGGGTTGGTCAACAACTCTACGGCGGGCTCAACAACCCTCGGCGACCCACTTGTAGCCATTTGGGCTACGGTGAGAAAAGTTGTCAAGCATTTGCCTCGCCATGCCCGTCGACTCAACGGCTCCGCCCGCGATTGCCGTCTTGCGTACATGCGGGGAACACCCTCCCCATTCTCGGTATGGGCACCCCATGCCGAGAAAGGCGTCTTCCAACTACGATTAGGGATGGGCGGCGCGACCACCGCCCAAACCCCGATTCCAGCGTCTGGCGGCGACCAATTTCAACACCGGCGCGCTCGGGCTCGAAGGAAGCTCTTGTCAGCGTAGTGAGCTCACCGGGACTCTTTTTCGCACCTAACACCCTGTATGTGTGTTTCACGTTTCTTCAAGTCCTCAACTTTGTGATGAGCTCGTGTACCCCACCCCTTGCGACTATAAAGGGAAGGCCGGTAAGCTAGGTCGAGGCGAGAGGTTCAACACCCGGCTTCGGCACTCACACACACGCGCCCACTCGATATTGGCACTAGCCTCAATCACGAGAGACTTGGGAGCCCTCTCCCTCTCTCGACCCACTTGTACTCGCCCCGATGCAGACGGCGTTTGAGCTCGGATAGTGATCCACTTGGACTAGGGGCCTTGATTTGCCCCGAACAGTATAAATCTTGTGTCATTGTCTCTAGAGCTAGGCCATCGAGCACGCATTAGCCCGGACATTCTTTGTGACGGTGGTACTAGACCATGACAATATGATTTATGCTTGTATACATTAGCCTCCCATCTTTATTAAATTGCTTATCATCTTGATAATTCTCATTAGTTCACTAGTTATGTGGTCATTATCACCAAAACCAACCATTAGGGTTTGATTGCACTTATAGGCCTGCGCGCCAAGAAGACACTAAGGTGAAGGCCTCAGAGATGAAGATCTGTGCGACGAGAAGATATCGAAGGCAAAGGCCATGAAGACAGAGACCATTGCACCAAAGAGGTCCTATAGGTGAAGACCTACACAACGAGCAAAGATGATGAACCGTGTCATAAAAATGGTAAAAGGAGCGAAGTTTAAAGATGAAGTCATCCAACAGAAGAATATCAAACTACTTATCGCTAGAAGCTTCTAGGGTCAACATTTGCATACGATAAAGTCACACGCTTTCTCCATTACATTTTTCACGGGGTTTTGGAATAGAGTTTATAGCGGCGCATGCATGTGTTGGTTGTGAAGGGCAATTCTCACAATAAAGTTTGAGTTGTAAACATATACTAGGTCATGTAGTATCGGTGAAAGTCTAGTAGGCGAGTGGAAAATTATTAACATTTTCAATGACTAGAAAATGATTAAGAACCGACGTCGAAACCTTGTCAAATTGAGTCTAAGCGATCCCAAATTTCAACATGTTGTTGTCCAATGGATTACCTCAATTTTTATTCTTGGACCAACTCAAGTTGCTCAACGAATTCATGAGAACGTGACATGTCGATCATCATTGACATTAAGTGACACTAAGTCCTGAATTCAACATTTTCTTCCATCATTGAGCTCTACGCTTGAGACACTTCAAGGATAAATCATGACTAGGTTCAATACTACCATTTGTTGTATGGCTCGTGACCTTCAATTCCTCTTACAAGTCAAACTTCATATCTAGCTCGAAAATATATTTCCACTTTGGTCAAAGTAGTAACTTGATAACCTTTAATCTCGGGTTATAGGTTGATTGAGGTATTTTCTTGACATTTGCTCAACATGAACTCTTAACGACTTTTTTGTTGTAGAGTTCCTTTAGAGTCATTTAAGCAAAGTGGCAAGGTTTGTTTGAGCTCATGACTTCACATCCATTTAGTATGGCAATATTAAGAAGCTTGACTTGCCATGCTTGAGCTCAATCAATGCTTAGCGGTGGCAAACACGGGGTGTTACAAAATCCCATGGTGGGAGCTCAATGAATCACTCACAAGAGGGGATCCACAAGCCACGATCAATCCACTAGTGACTCCTTTTTGCGAATCTCCCGGGGTAAGGATCAACCCCTCACAAGTCATTTGGTATGGCCTCGAACAATCACCAATCGAGCTCAACACCACCACGAACTCCAAGCCGCTAGGAAACCAAGCAAATTCCCAAGATAACAAGAATCCCACGGCTCCTCTGAAGAACAAGTGCCTCTAGATGCAATCAACAATGCAATGCACTTGGATTCTCACTCAATCTCACCAAAGATCAAAGTTAGGCAAGAGAGATGAGTGGAGGGGAGTTTTCTCAGCTCACAAGAGAGTTAGAATGATCAAATGTGTAAAGAGAGCTCAAATGACCGACCACACACATATATATAGGCTCCACACAAACATAGAGCCATTGGGGTTCAAAACACGCTTAGCATACGACCCGGCAGCTGGTCGTGGTGACTGGATGCTCCAGTCACGAGTCCGGTCACAACCGACAAGAGCTGGGCCCACACGCTGATAGCCCGACCGCAGAGTCCGGTTGCTGACTGGACACACCGGTCGGCCAAAGTGTCGATTCCAGACCTTACTGGAATCGACCGGACGCTCCGGTCAGGCTCCAGCATCCGGTCGCAGAGTTGGTCGCCAGTTCCTACGTAGTCCATCGTTTTTTGTTGCCTTCGCTTCAACCCAAGCTTCGCCACTTGCCTCAAGTTGCCAACACGTCGATGATGATCTCAATATCACATGTGTTAGCATTTCACAAACGATTTGACAAGAACGAAGTTAGTGCTCTAGAATCTAAATGCATATGCAAGTCAACATGAACCTAGAGGCACTTCATCATCGAATTAGCTATGGCATTGCCTCTTGATAGTCGGCTATCTATCCAAAATGTGATCACACTCTCTATAGTGTCTTGATCGCCAAAAGCAAAACCCTACCGGGTTATACATTTGTCTTGATCTCGGGTCCTTTCCTTTCCAACACGTGAGCTCAATGATCCACCATGTCCATCATCAACGTCCATGTCCATGATCATGTTGCTCCACGTCATCCATGCAATCCTTAATTTCTCTTAAGCACACTTAGAGCAAAGGATTAGCATAATAAAGTGTCATCAATTTTCAAAATCAAACATGAGATTTCACACCCCGTTGAGGGAATGCTTGAAAAATATCCTTCTCCTTGCCTATATATAGTGCTAAGAGTATGAAAGCAAAAGGGCTCTCTCCCTCTCACTTAAAAAAGCATCGCCACTAATACACTCTCCTATCTCCTCTCCATGTTTGTTCAAATAGTATCAACAGTTAAATGTTTATATCTAGATTTTAGGAATACCCAACTTTAATTTTTTCGCTCAGCCCTTTGCAAATATCTACGCTTCCCGAAACCATATTCACTACTGGGTTTTTTTTTTTTCCCTCCTTTCGAGTCCCTTTGCTCCGGGGCTGGTGGAATGTAGTAACACTATAGTGATAAGTGTCTTTGCTTATCTTAGTAATACCCTAAATACTTGTTGAGGGCAACAAAATCCTATGGTTGCATTGGACATTGATTATGTAAAGGGGCTCGATAAGTGTTGATTGAGCGAAGCATCATGTATACAAACACTCATCTGGAAAAGGTACAAACAAACTCCATAGTGAAAACACAATAGAACAAGCACGACAAAACAAATCTGTTCAGGCACCGTGAACTACCCTAAAACCATGAAATTACATTCGACCCCAATTGTTGGTTCTTAAAGTAAAGTGACTACACAACACCCCGTAATAACAAACAAAACCTACGGCGTAAAAGCCGCCCCGGAGCCCCGGCTACGCTTCGCACGCCAATGAACGGAACTGTTGGTGTTTCTTAGCGTAAGTAGAATAGTCCGCAAAGCGCCACGAAATACCGTTGTAGCACTTCACCCGGAAGTGTTCGGGGTATCGATTTCCGAGGGGAACGGGTGTTAAGTCGGGTTTGACTAGCTACCGGGATGAAGATGGAAAGGGTGAGGCGGGTAGTGAGTTTCTACTACTGCCAGATTATCCTAAAACCAAATTACTTCTTTTCTTATACGTTCACGTAGGCCACCAGGGCTCTCCCCGGGATCCGCGGAAGGGTCCGGCCTCCGGACTACCGCCTGCAATGGGACGTGGAGGAATACTAAGGTCAAACAGGGCTGTCACCACCGCCGCCTACCTCACTAAGGTGGACTGATTGGCAAGCGAGGGTGACTCGTAGTTTAGACACCACGTCTACACTACTTATCACGTACTCTAGCGTCGGCCGGGAACATCCGTCTTCATCGGGAGTCCTCTACTAGAGCATCTACCGATATGGTAAACAACGAACGGCGAGCGTATAATTAAAGTAATAACTCAAACTCAAAGATAATTATCAGTAATTAGAACACGGATCTCTTACTCCAAACCAGTAGGATGATCCGTAGAGGTACAAATGCGGAGACGGGGAGCCGGCGTGTTTGAACTCCGTCCTCGAGGCGGAGGGGTCGCTACTCCTCTTCTCCACACTTCCTCCTCTCTCACTCCCTTCTAATTCTAACTTGGCTCCTTTCCTCTACTCCAATGTGTACTAAGCATGAGTGGTGGAGTGGAGTGAGTGAAACAATGAGTGAGTGAATGCTTGTGTGTGTGGATGTGTGTGTGTGTGTGTGTGTGTTACAAGTGAGGGGGTGCCTCTCTTTATATAGTGGAGAGGAGAAGTGAATGGAGGGCTCTCCTTGCTTCGAGGTCTTCTTGGCGGAACGAAACTTTGCACCGCATGCAACCAGCGTGAAGACCGGTCCAAACCGCCGAGAGAAAGGGCGGCAAATTTTGGCGAAAATGTGCGGCCGGCCGCCCCCTAGTGAGGGCCGGCCTTCAGGCTGGGCCTTCCGCCCTGGCCTTCTCTCATTCGCGCGTTTTGTCCTTCAAATGTTGGGCCTATGATGGTGCATGGGCCAAATTGTCTTGTGAGGGGTTTGGTCCTCTTGATTGATCCACTCCTTGGCGTCTTTTTATTCAATACGCTTTCTAATTTATTTGACGACTTTGTACTGTTTCCACTCTTATACCGCAAAACATAATTTCTACGAATACAAGTGGGCTGGGTTAGAAGTAAAGGTATATGTAACATAAGTTTGCCCCTTTCTCATGAATTGGATAAAGGTTGGCGGTATAATATACTCGATAATGACCGCCAACAAGTCCCCCAAGCTTAACCTTTGCTCGTCAGAGCAAATAGCTAAGTGTTTGGTTGTTGATCGGGAGTTGCTACAATGCCGATATATTTCAAAATGTACCATGCTCATAATAAAGTATTCTTTCGTTGTTTAAATAAATTGGCATTTTTATCTATCCTTGTTTACTTAAATCATATGGGGCTTATAACATTCTCCAAACTCTTGGGTTATTGCAAGATAGAACGGTTTTCATAGAAACACTAGTCATTCATTCTTTGATTGATCATTCATGCGGAGATTTTTCGTAATGATTCCTTAAATCATCTCGGTGTGCAAACCATAAGGAGAAACAAGTCATAAGCCTTGATCAAGATGTGCAAGTGAAATTTTATTTCTTTTTGATAAGGTATGGGCTAGCTCTTATTTCTTTTAGAGAAGTGGGCTCTACTAAGCCCTCGGACACTTGTCCATTATTCTTCTCTCTCTTTTTTTTTTTTAGAGGCGGGATATCGAAGTACCCATTGTTTTATTTTTTAGGACACACGTCCATTTTTTTCTAGCTTAGCCCCATAACCTATTTTTGGCAATGTGAATGTGAATCTTGATCAAAAGCGTATGACGGGTGTCTCACATAGGCTATCATGAGTATTTTGATCATTAAGGAATTTTGGAAATTATTCTCGAATGATGAATCCCTTTTAGAACAAAATCATAGTAGATTCTATTTTTACCATATCATATCAGGCAATAGCTTAGAGAAGAATCATGTGTTTGCATACCCACAAATCATTAAGTTTTAGGACAAGACAAGTTAAGCCAATAAACTTAAACATTGGGGAATACAATGTTATGAACTAGGTGCAAATTGAACTATGGACCAGAGCAACTATTCATCATTTCAACTTTAGAGAAATTAAGCATCCTTATACTACATATTGGAGTGGAATCATATTTTTGTTCTTTTCATTTTTTTTTTTAAAGGAAATGAAAATGAAAAACTAAGAGATAAAATAAAATGATAGGGAGGTAGGTACTTACCTCCGTGGGGGTCCTCCCCAAGCTAGCCGATGGCCTATGGGTTAGGGGGTAGTACCCCATGTGGCGCGAACGCCAAGCGTGCCTCGTGCTCTGCTTGTCTCCGTTCGCCTCCTGCGCTTGGTGTTGCAGGTGCTGGCTGATGGCGTTGATCGGAAACTCCGCACAAAACCGGTGAGAGTTTGCGCAATCTCACTGTGCGGAGTTCCACATTCAGTCGGGTGTTGATCTCTTGGAGCGCTACGGGGTCCACCGTAGAGTGACGTGGTGGTGGCATCCCTTTCGGTCGGAGGACACCGTGTGTGTCTCATGCCATGCTGACCCTCCGCTTGGTGCGGATGAGGTGTGAACATCCCCTCATCTTTGGAAGGTGGGTGTGAGCCCGGGGTTCAGCGTAGGTGTAAAGAACCTGGGCGTGGGCCGGTGCGGGTGTAGGTCGTGCCATCGCGTGAACCACTAGCCTCACCCGTAGCTCTCCTTCGTGATGACTGCGAGAAGCAGAACTCTTGCGTGCTTCGTCTAGCTCAACTAGAGCGAAGGTGAGTGATGGGGATTTATATAATGAGAGTTCGGGTTAGGGGCGGAATCTCATTTATATATCCCAGGAAAATAATAGATAATCTTCTCGTGGTCATTCTCATCAACCCCCAACCCTTGGAGAGTTGAACGCATATCAGCTCTAAAAGTCTTTATTGTGGGCCGGCGTTGCTCTTCCTCAAAATAAGTTTGGGCATAGGTTTGTGACATGATGTTAATGCCCACGGTTGGGTTATACAATACCGTTTCTGTTTTTCTTTTTATTATGCATTGTGTCGTGGTCTAATACCACCGTCCACGGTAATGTCGGCTAATCGTGCTCGATGCCTAGCTCTAGAGACAATGACACAAGATTTATCTTGGTTCGGGGCAAATCAAGCGCTCCTAGTCGGTGTGATCACTATCCAAGCTCAAACGCTCATCTTGGGGCTAGTACAAGCAAGATCGAGAGAGGGAGGGGGCTCCCAAGTCTCTATGATTGAGGCAAGTGCCAATATCGAGTGTATGAGTGCGGGTCTTTGGGTGTTGAAATCTTGAACCCTGCCTCAATCGGAGGGCTGCCTCCCTTTTATAGTCGCAAGGGGCGAGGCTCGAGAGCTCTCATCGAGTTGAGGACTTAAAAGAAAGTGAAAATACATGTCTGAGTGTTGGATGCAAAAAAAGGCTCTCTGGTGAGCTCTTGGCGCGGATGAGAGCTTCCTTCGAGCTCCGGGTGCTTTGGATGCGAAAGTGGTCGCCGCGTGCACGCGGGGAATCGGGGTTTGGGCGGTGGTCGGTCGTCGCCTGTCTCTAATCGTAGTTGGAAGGCGTCTTCTCGGTATGGGCGTGCCCATCTCTTGTCGATGGGAAGGCGTGCCCCCGTATGTACCGCCGCGACACTTGTGGCGGAATTTGTTGGGCCCGACGGGGTATGGCGGGTGGTCGAATGACCTCTCCCCTGTAGCGGTAGCGCCACGTGGCTACGATGTCGTCCGTCGGGGAGTGGTTGGGCTTGTCGGAGAGTTGTTGGCCAAACTCCGTACCGCGGACATCTTCGGGAAGGCCGGCGGTTGAGCTCTCTACGGCCCAGGTCTTTGCGGGCGTCACGGGGGAGCTCGGCGAGGCGGAAAGAGGTCCCGGATGAGGTCCGGGCGCGCGGAGGACGTGGGAGCTCGTCGCCGGGAGACCTCGGGGCGGAGCGGAGGCGACGGATCTTCGCCCGAGGAGCTCATTTGCGAGAGCAGGGAGGCGGAGGAGGCCTACCTTTTTGGCGCGGGAGGGCTCATGCATGCGTGGCGAGGGCCTCACGAGTCACGGCGGGATGTCTCGTTCGTGGTTGTGCACGGAGACAAGAGCTCGTTCATGGGTATCCCAAATATCGATCCCCCACGGTAGCCCCGGCGTTTGGGAGAGACGGCAGGTCTCTCCAGGGATGCTATCCGCGCGGGTGGCTTTCGCCGTGGGCGACCCTCGTCGTGGGATTGATGCTTGGTCGGTGGAGTGCGTGGGCTTTTCGGGAGTGAAACCCCGAGGCTCGGAGTGAGAACAATGGGTTCGCGGAGGCTTTAGAGTTTTTCGTGGGCTCGTAGACCATTTCCTCTCGCGATTGCTCACGGGGGTGGTGAGCTCGAGCTCAATCTTGCCTCGTTGGCCGAGATCGAGTGCTCGAGGGGGTGTAATCGGATAGTCCCGGGTGAGGCTCGAGCTCGTCGGCTCGTTCGTTTGATCGGTGGTGGATCAACCTCAAGTTCCGAGGGATTCAGCTTCCGTGATTCTCGAGCCCCGAGCGATGTCGGGGGGTGAGACGCTCCTCGTCGATGAGGTCAGCTAGGGTCGATCGTAGCCCCTGGCAGGACCGGACGCGCACAAGAGAAAGCCCGAGCCCTTCGGGCTCGAGGCGTGGGCCGTCGGCGCGGCTCCGTGGTGGCTCCTCGCTCGTGATGGTCCCCGGGGCGGCCTTCGAGAGCTCTCGGTGGCCGGCCTTCGAACCTGAGGGAGGCGGTGAGCTCGCGTTGCGGCGCTCTGTTTCTTGGGCTCGACAAATCGTCGATTCTTGGTTGAGCTCTTGGATTTTTACCCGTTGTGTAAAAAGTAACCGTTGAGATCTTCTGGGTTGGGATTTTACCGATTGGCGGGGTCGCCCCGTTAATGCGCGGCGTTAAACTACGCTGGGTGTCGCGGCGTGCGTCAATCTCGTGGCGTCGATTGCGGGACGGACGTGGTGCGTGGTGGGTCCCCCTAAGCGGTTTCTTTCGTCGCCTCCGCCGCATCGAGGCTCTATAAATAGGAGGAGATTGGGGAGCGGATTTACCTTCCCATCTCTTGCCTTCCTCCACGCCGAGAAAGAAAGAGAGAGTTCAATCGCCGCCGCCCACTTTCGTAGATCCGATCTTCCACCTCCCCCGCCGCCGCCCGACTCCTTCAGGTGATTAAGAAATGGGCTCGTGGTAGCGTTCGGCTGGCGATGGCGGGGAAGATCGGCGATGCGGCCTGCGTCGGTGGGCTGCCGTACCCACCAGACGGCGAAGCGGAGGAAGTGGATTATCCGGCGGCATCCAGCGAGGTGCGACCCCGCGGAGGGTACATCGTCTCCTTCGTCGCCTTCCACGGCGCGGGCTCGGAATGCTGCGGACAACTTGTTCGAGGCGGCTCATCGCGTCTTGGGGCATCGAGCTCCGGCACCTCACTGCCGAGCGGGGTGCTTCTCCTCTCGGGTCTTCCGCGATGCTCGTGAGGGGATGGTTGGGGATCCCTCCTAGCGGGAGCTCTTCAAGCACTACGTCTTCGCCAAGATCCGGCCCGGCGGGGGGGGCGGCCCGGCCCCGCGTGCGTCTTGGGTGCAGCTAGCGGTGGTAAGGTCGGGAGTCCTTCGGGAGGGCGACTTCCCGTCGGCCAACCCGGGTGGAGGGAGGGAGTGGTTCTACCTCAAGCGACCTCTCCTACCCTCTGCCACGGTATAACCGGCCGCACTTTCTCGAAGAGAAGCCCGGAAGTGGGCGCGAGGGTCCGCATACGACAACACGGTGGAGGGCGTGGGAGGCGGCCGTGGGCAAGATCAAGGCTCTCCGGGATGCCGGGCGACGGTGAACTATATCATCGAGGCCTGGCTGCAAGGCGGTGGTGCCCCTCCGGGTCGAAGCTCTCGAATATGGGAGATGGAGAAGGAGAAGGAGAAGGCCCCATTCGTGGGGACGGCGAACGCCCCGGGTCTCACCGTCGACCGGTGGGGTTTGGATGAAGCGGTGACGGGACGGGGTGAGGGGCGCCGGAGCTCCCGGATCCTTCACGATCCGAGAGACCTCGCGGCGGTAAGTGCTCGCCGCCTTGTCTTAGCTCGTTCTCTTTGCCGTCTTGAACCCTCTTACGAGCTCGAGCTCTATAGGTTGGCGTGGTGCGCCCCTTTGGTTCCCAACCTCCTCTTCCCGCGGAGGCGAGGCGGAGCACTGCCGGGCGTTGCGAGCCCTCGTTGGTAGGAGGCGGGGTCATCCGGCGGTGGCGGCCGGGCCGTTGAGGAGATGGGGCTGGCGTCCAGCCCGCGGGTGGGCCCTCGGCGTCGGCAGCGCGCTCGGCGAGCGGCCCCGGGACCTCGTCGAGGCCCGCGAGCTTTCGCCACAGGCGGTGGTGGCCTTGGGCGCGGCGGCGCTAGTTCTGGCGACCTCGGCCTACCCGGCGCCCTAAGCCCCAGACGGCGGTCGGGTGGCCGATCCGGGCGTCCGGGGGCTCCCGGGGGGCGGGCGCGAGAAGAAGAAAGAGACGGAGAGGGTGGCCATCGGGTAAAGCTCTCGCCCTTCGTGTTATCGTTGGGCGTGTGAGTGGTCGATCACGGCGGCGGCTTAGGCGTGGCAGGGCCGACGGCGTACCACTGAGAAAGCGCTGAAGGCGGATGTCTTGAGATCGGGTGGAAGCGGGCTCGGGCTTAGGATGGCGAGCTTCGGCGCGCCCGCGACCATGAGCTCGCGCCCGGTGAGCTCCTAGCCTGATCTTGGCGGCTGGTGATGGTGACAGCGAGCTCGTCGGGGAAAGGGCGGCCGCGGCGAGTCGACCACGACCGGCGTCGAGGATGGCGGGCGAGACAACGGGCTCGGGGTCGAAGATCTTTGCGGCCCCATTCCCCTTCAAGGGGACGCTATTGACCCGGCGCCTCGCCCGACCTCGGGACCTCCGCGTCCTGGTTTCCTCGTCGGCCTTAGGCGTATCCGTGGGCCGGGCCCCTGAACCGTGTTGAGCTCACTCGAAGAGACTCGGCCCGAGGCGGCCTCAGGGGGGGCGGGAGGGCGTCGGCACCCAAGGCTGTGGCTCCTCAGCGGCGACGGAGATGGAGGAGGTGGTTTGGAGGGACTCCGGCCCTTAGAAGGCGCGCTGTGGGGATCTACCGGCTGGGTGGCTTGCCCAGTGAGGAGGTCGTCGACATTTCGGCAGCGAGGATGCCAGCGTGGAGGCAGGACGGCGCGGGTAGGGGCAGGCCTTGGCGGATGAGGCCGTGGAGGGTGCCGCTGCCCTAAATGTCGTCGACGTCTGCGAGTGCCGTTTCGCCGGAGGGACGGTCGAGGTCAACGGGCTGGTGTCGGTGAGGTGTCGTGCGGCGTCCCTCCGGTCGGGCGCGGGCGTCGTCTTCCCAGACCTACGCCCCGATGACGCCGCCGCCGGCCGCCGGCCGTCAGGGGACCCGGTGTGCGCCCGCCTTGCGCAGGTTCGGATTCGCCGTGGACGCCCGGGTGTATTTCTTCGCACCTTCCCGAGGTTGCTCACGTATTTGTGCTCTTCGGGCGTGGGGACTCCATCGGGGGTACAACTACCGTTGGCGGCTCGCCGAGGGCGGCGGCTTCGTCGGGAGGGCCGGCCGAAGCCACGGAGAGATGCGCGGGGAGCTCGGGCGCGACACAACTCCAAAGACCGGTTCCTCAGCGTCGAGCGGCGGACGTCGTCGAGTTCGCTCGCGATGTGCAAGGCCGGGCTTCTCGGAGGCCCGAAAAAAAAAGGTGGACATCGCAGCTGCGGGCGTCCGCGCCCGGGGAGGGCTCGAGCTCGCCCATAAGCAGCAGCGAGAAGATGCGGAGGAGCTCGGCTCCCGCCGTGCAAGCTCGACAACAAGGAGCTCGGCGCTCGACGCTGAGCCGGCGCGGAGTCCTGCGGAAGGACAAGGACGAAGCTCGCCCGGCGACTCCGCCCGTGACGCCGAACTCAAAGTGAGTGCTTCCGATCCTATCTTTTCGTCTTGTTTACTCGGCGTTCGGGTGATTGTCCTCGTCGGCGGGGCTTTAGCATATGACCACGGCTTCAGGGCTGTGGTGTATGCCCGTGCTTCGAAGGTCGAGAAGGATGTTTGGAGGCCGAAAACCCGAGGCTGTGGTGCAACGGCGGGGACTCTATGACGGCTGTGGAGTAAGCGGTGCAACTCGTTCCCTTTCTTGCGTCCCCATGTGTCGTGGGCTTGTGTCCACGACTTGTTGTTTTTGTTCGCGCAGCTCGCGGCAGGACTCCGACGGCGGCGCGGGAGGCCGAGGGACAAGCGAGAGCTCGCCGCCTCCAAGCCTCGCCGAAGCACACGCAGCTCAGGCTGCAAGAGAAGGAGGAGGACTTGAAGCGGCGCACCGGCTGCCTCGTCGACGCGAGGAAAGAGCTCGGGGCCTCCGGGAGCCGGCCGCTAAGGCCATGGAGGGAGGCTGGCTCGAGCGCGCCCACGAGGGCCTTGTGTGTTCGGTCGGGGACGTCTGCGATGTCCTCGGGGTGGAAGACGTGGAGGACCCGGCCAAGCGGGTGTCGGCGATCCCGCCGCAAGGTGACGGAGGACGCGGGCCGCGTGGTGCACAAGGCGATCGGCGTCGTCTTCACCCACTACCCCAAATTCGGGGTCAACATCGTGAGAAGACGGGTGGGTGCGGGCGTTGATGATGCCGACACCGTCGGAAGGCCGCCGCCGCTCGAGGTTGCCACCACGGAGCCGTCCGGCGAGCTCTTTAAGCTTGCCGAGGAGCTCGAGGTGTTTGAGGCCCCGCCGGTGGAGACGGAGCGCCGAAGAGCCCGCCGAGGAGGAGGAAGTTGCGCGGGACGCCCCCGCCTCCGACGCCGATGGACCGAAACCCACCCGGGGAGTAGGAGCTCGGGGCTTGACCTCTTTTTGTCAATGAACTCGTTAAGTCCTCATAGTCGAGGCAATCAGTAAAAACTTTAAGGGCGCTCGTGTTTAATGGAGGTCGTCTTTCCTCTTATATCGTGTTCTGTTTCTACTTTGACTTTTGGTGAGCTCATGATTCGAGATTTGGATGGCGGGCCATTCCTCGGCCGCAGAGGGGGCGCGGGAGGTCGTTAGGGCGTCGCGCCATGCTCTAAAGCGATGAGCTCGTGACTTAGTCGTTTCGAACGTCGTCCCGAGCTAAGAGGAGAGAGTGTGAGTTCGTGAGTTTGAGCTCGTTGCTGAGCTCTAAACTTGTAAGTTTTGCGAAAAAACGTGGGGTGCGCACCCCGATCCTTGTAGCCCCCGAGCAAGGGCGGGCCTTTGCCAGGGCGAAGGCCGGCCGTTGCTCAAGCGTCTAAGGAAAGAAATCAAATGCTTGCACATATTTTTGCATCGAATTTGTGCTTTTATTGAGCTCTCGCGCTACAAGATTTGAAATAAAATTTAAGGGTAGAAGCGACGATTTTTGTTCGATGTTCCATGCGTTGGTGAGGACTCAGCCTTGGTGGTCTTTGAGCTTGTGAATGCGTGCCGGCCTCAAAGACGGTCGATGGTGAAGGGACCTTCCTGTGGCACAGAGAGCTTGTGCTTGTCTTTTGAGCTCTGGACTGCCAAGAAGGCGAAGTCGCCGTATTTGAAAGCTCGCCCCTTGACGTGGCGGTCGTGGTAGCGCCTCATAGATTGTAGGTACTTAGCGGAGTGGATGAGGGCGATGTCTCGAGCCGCCGAAGCTGATCAGCGGCGTCTTCGAGCAGCGCTTGGTTATTGTGCTCGTTGAAGGCCTGGGACGCGGGGTGAACCGCATCAAGGTCGGTAGGGGAGCACGGCCTCGGATCCGAAGACGAGGAAGAACGGCGCCCACCCCATGGCCCCCGCTTGGCGTTGTCGCGAAGACTCCACACGACCGACGGGAGCTCTCGAGCCACCGGCGGGCGTATTTTCCGAGCCTCTTGAAGATGCAAGACTTCATGCCCCGCGGGATCATGCCGTTAGCTCTTTCTACTGGCCGTTGGTCCTCGGGTGGCCGACCGAGGCCGCGTGTCGCGCGGATGCCGTGGATCGGGCCGCACGGTCGATGATGACCTCTCCCACGAAGTTTGTGCCGTTGTCGGTGATGATGGAGTTTGGAACCCCCGAAGCGGTGGATGATGCCGTGAAGAACTTGGCGGTTTCCTCGGCTCGGCATCGCGCGATGGGCATGACCTCGATCCACTTTGAGAACTTGTCGATGGCGACGAGGAGGTGCGTGTAGCCCCCGCCGTCTTCTTGAAAGGTCCACCATGTCGAGGCCCCCGGACCGAGTGAATGGCGGGTGAGTGGGATCGTCTCGGAGGCGGCAGGGAGGTGTGCTTAAGAAGCGGCACCCTTCGCAGCGTCGACGATCGGATGGCGTCGCGCGGCGGTTGGCCGATAAAAACCCTGCCGAGGGCGACTTCGGGCAAGAGCTCGTGGCGCGCAAGGTGGGCGCATTGCGGAGTGGATCTCTTCGACGAGCTTCTCCCCCATAAGTGATCTGGTGATGCGGAGGGGCGGGAGGGCTCCGGCGCGGTGAGCTCTTGCCCCTGAGGAATGACGACTTGGCCCTTGGCGCGCGGGCGCCTTGATTCCTCTTGCCCGGGGGAGCTTGCCTTCCTTGAACCCTTTGGAGGCGGTGGGATTCGCGATCGGCCGAGCCGTCGTGGTCGGCTCGATCCGGCCAGAGCCGGCCCCGGGCCGGTTGGGTGTGAGCTTCGTGGCTAGCAAGCCTAAGCGTTGAGGGAGCTCGGGCTTGTGGGAGGCGTCTACCTCCATAGGGTCAGAGCTCGAGGGTTGGGCGGTTGAGTTCGCGTCATGTCGTCGCGGCGTCGTCCCCGTATGTATCGGCGCTTTGCGTTGCTCGTGCATGAAAGGCGCTGGCGGGGACCCGTGGCGATCGGACGCGAAGCTTGGCGAGAACATCAGCGTCGTTGTTGAGGTGGCGGTGAATGTGGTTGACCTCGAGCGGGTGGAAGTGCTCCTCGAGCTCGGACCTTCCGGTGGTAGGCGATCATCTTCGGGTTGGCCTTGATCGACTTCCTTCATGACTTGGTTCTTGACGAGCTCGGAGTCGCCGGACCTCGAGGTGCGGACGCCTTGGAAGCTCGCGCGGCGATGTGCAAGCCGTTCACGAGCCTCATACTCGGCCACGTTGTTGGGACGCGGGAAAGTGTAGGCGGATGGAGTACTTCATGCGCACCTTGTTTGGAGAGATGAAGACGAGTCGGCGCCGGCGCCATACTTCTTTACGGACCGTCGGCATGGGGCGGCCCAAAGATTCGATGTCGTCGGGCTCGGGCGGTTGCTCGACCTCGATCCACTCCGCGATGAAGTCCGCCAGAGCACGGGATTTTATGGCGTCTCTGGGGGCATAGGTGATGTCGGGTCCCATGAGCTCAATAGCCCACTTGGCCATGCGCCCCCGTAACCTCGGGGCTATGGATGACCTCGCCAAGGGGAATTTGGAGACGACCTTGACCAGGATGGGAGTCGGAGTAATGCCCGAGCTTCTTGGCCGGGTGATCGGCCGGCGCACCACGAAGCTTTCAAGCCGTGTGTAGCGGGTCTTGGTGTCGGTGAGGACTTCGCTGATGAAGTACACCGGACGCTGTACCTTGAGTGTGTGCCCTTCCTCCTCCCTCTCAACGACGAGCGTGGTGCTCACCACCTTCGAGGTGGCCGAGATGTAGAGGAGGATTGGTTCGTTGGGTGTGGGCGTGACGAGTACGGGCGGATCAGCAAGTAGTTGCTTCGGCGAATCGAGAGCTGCGGGGGCCTCATCGGTCCAGCCAAGCGCTCGACTTCTTCGGCGGCTTGTAGAGTGGGAGGCTCCGTTCTCGAGTCGAGCTATGAAAGCGACTTAACGCCGCCCGGGCACCCCGTGAGTCGTTGCACGCACTTGGCGTTTTTGATCGGCCCCATGTTCGTGATGGCGGCAATTTTTCTCGGGGTTGGCCTCAATGCCAAGTTCGGAGACGATGAAGCCAAGCAACTTCCTCGAGGGACCCCGAAGACACACTTTCGGGATTGAGCTTGACTCAGAACTCGGAGCTTGGCAAAGACCTTTTCGAGGTCAGGGATGAGCTCTTTCGAGTGCTTCGTCTTGACAACGATGTCGTCGACATATGCTTCTACGAGCTTTCCGAGTAGCTCTTTGAAGACTTTACGCATGCACCTACGGAAGGTGGCGCCGGCGTTTTTCAAACCGAAGGGCATTGTTACGTAATGAATCGCGCCAAACGGAGTGATGAAGAAGGTAGCAAGCTGATCGAGCTCGTTCATCGCGACCGGTGGTAGCTGGAGTAGGCGTCGAGAAAACGGGCGCCTCGCACCCGGAGGTGGAGTCAACAATTTGGTCGATGCGCGGCAAAGGAAACGGATCCGGGCATGCCTTGTTGAGACTCGTGTAATCAACACACATTCTCCATTTCCCATTCTTCTTCTTAACTAGTACGGGGTTGGCTATCCACTCGGGATGATACACCTCCTTGATAAAACCTAGCGGCTAAGAGCTTATCTATCTCCTCGGCGATTGCTCGGCGTCAATCGCCGTTGAAACGTCTCGGCCTTCGCTTCACCCGAGAGCCGGGTTTGATGTTCAAGGAGTGCTCGGCGACTTCCCTCGGTATGCCCGGCATATCCGAGGCCCTCCACGCCGAATACATCAAGGTTCGCGCGGAGGAAGTCGACGAGCTCACTTTCCTATTTGGGGTGAGCTCGACACCACGAGAGGGTGTGCCCATCCTTGTCGGCCAGTGACCTCCTTGGCGTCCTTTTCGGGCTCGAATGTGCCCGTGACCTTTTCGAGCTCGGCGGTCGAGCGTGCTTGCTGCCTTCTTCCGGCTCGGCGGTTGAGCTCGTGCTCGCCTTCTTTTTGAGCTCGGGAGTCCTCGGCGCGCCCGCCCGAGCGCCATCTTGGGCGGCATCCGCTCGATCTCGGCGCGTCGGCGTCGTCTTGGGCGCGGCCTCGCGCCGAATGCGTGCTCGAAGGTGGAGTCGGCGGTGATGACCCCTCGGACCGGGGATCTTGAGCTTGAGGTAGGTGTAGTTGGGGACGGCCATGAACCGCGCACGGCCGCCCTAGCGAGGGGCGTGGTAGGCGTTCTTGAGCTGGGAGCACCTCGGGCGTGAGGACCTCCCAGCGGAAGATTGTCAGGGTGCCGAAAGGTGACGGGGGAGGTCAATCCGTCAGGCGGAGCATCGCTTCCCTGGCACCACAGGTGGATCGGCTCCGGTGACGGGCGGAGACGTGCCTTGGGGATGGCGGGCCTGGAGCGATGGGGGTAGAGGAGGGGTTGAGGCCGCTGCCGCCGTCCATCAACACCATTCCGAGGCGCAAGGTGCCAATGATGGGATCGACGACGCAGCGGTACCTTCCCCGGTACGGATGTGTCGGGATGATCGCCTTGTCGAAGGTGATCGCCGAGCTCGACCACTTGAGGTACTCGCCGTAGCCGGCTCGGTGAAGAGGTTCGCGGCGCGGAGCTTTTGTCGGCGCTTGGACTCGCAGCGGTAGCCCCACCGAAGACGGCGTTGACGGCGCCGGCCCTCGATGTACATGTCGGCGTCGAACTCGTCGGGAGCCGGTTTCGCGTCCTTGTCATCGTCGCCCTTGTCGCCACCACGCAGGCGTGCCCATCACGTGCTTCTTCATGAGACAATGCCAGTCCTTCATCTTGTGCTTGACCGCCCCTCGTGGTGCGGGCGCGGCTCCTCGAGCATCTTGTCGGTGCTCTTTGGGGACGAAGGGCTTTGCCGCCCTTGCCGCCGGCCTTGCGCTTGTCGCGACGGCCCACGAACTCGTCGTCGTTGTCGTCGCGGGGGCGCTTGTTCTTCTTTTCTTCTTCCTACGAGTTTCGATCCCCCTTCTGCCGTGCGTCACCCCCCGGCTTGCCCTGCCCGTGACGGCGGAGGCGGCGCCCCTCCCTCGGCGTGGACGGCGTGGCGAGGTCGAGGAGCTCCTTCACGGTTGGGGCTTACGGGACGCAGAGCTCGTGGATCGGGGTCTCGGGGAGGAGTAGTGCCGAAGGCGAGGCGGTGATGATCTCGGGTCGGAGGCCTCAGAGAGGTTGTTGCCAGAGCTTGGGAAGCGCGATGTAGTCGCGCAGGCTCTCCCTTCTTCTACCTTTGCAGCCTCGCGGTCCCACGTCGTGCTTGGCGGGCGAGGTGCCACTCGTTCTTGCCGACGAAGGCGCCGCGGGGTCCTCCCCAAGGCGGATGGTGCCCTCGGGGAGGTGCTCAAGCCACGATCGTGGCCGACCCGCAAGGTAGAGTGGGAGGTTGCGGATGATGAAGTAGTCTGTCGGCACCTCCGCCGGTGCCAAGGCGGTGAGTCCTCGAGCCGCCATGGCGGTCGGTCTCCCCGTTGTACTTCGACCGAGGTCGGGCTCGGAAGCGAGAGGAAGCGGGCGTCGTGGATGCGTGGCCGGCCCAGGGCCTCCTCGGCTCGAGCTCGAGGGCCGCCGGTCCGTTTGGGGAGGCGGGCTCGCGGGCGGCACTGCGGCGTGGGGCTGCGGCTCTTGTCTTCTTATTTGTCGTGGCGGCCACCGCGTCGCTCTTTGCGAGGTGCGAGGGGCGCTTCGTGGTCGTCCGGTGGTGCGCGTCGCCGATCGGGGGGCGTTCTTCTCGACTTCGAGCCTCCGCTTTCTGGGTGTTGATGGTGTCTGGCGGCCGCGGTTCTCGCCGACCGCCGTCGTCGTCGCGTGGACCTCGAGGGGTGGGAGGAAGCCTCGTGCTCCTCGGGTCGTCGGGTGAACGAGGAACTTCTTTCTTTGGACCGCCGCCTCCGCCCGGGAGCGCCTGAGCTGCTCGTGGGTCCTGCGTGCCTCGGGTCCCTCGGGGGCCGGCAGCACGTAGGACGTGCGGCGGCGTCGGGGCCCGGGATGCTCTCCGGAACACCGGCGGAGCTGTTCGGCCCTCGTCCGGTTGATGAGGTCGTGGACCTCGCGGGCTCGGCTCGTGCTCGTGATTCTTGTCTCCCTCCCTTTCGGCGAGAAGGGCTTCGCGCTCTTGAGGCCTTGCACGTTCGAGCTCCTCGAGCTCCTCTAGCCAGAGCCTTGACGCGGTCGACGGGCGGCTCACGGGGCGCGGCGGAGTCCGTGGCGTGTGTTGGGAGGCGTCGCTCGAGTGGACTTCCTCACCGCACCCTCGGGGTGTGACACATGTAGCTTGACGCGTGGGGTCGCAATCCATGAGGCTCATCCCATTGAGGCCGAGCTCGAGGCTCGTGGACGGCGGATACCGCCGGGCTCGCCGCCCCGGTAGAGTGGGAGGCCCCGCCGCCCATCGGGGTACATCCCGGCGTAGGGCCGCCGCGGAACTCGCCGGCCGATAGCACTTCTTCGCCGGGCGAAGCCAGAGGGACGACATTGGCGGTGGAGAAGGTCACATCGCTGAACAGAGCTGCGCGTAGGCTGGCGCCCCGTGATGTCGGAAGCAGGTCCTTGATGAGGTCGAAGAGCGCGTCGGGCGGCGCTGGATGGGGCCGACGGGCGCGGAGGTGGAGTTCCATCCCATGCTCGTCGGGACGGAGTCGGTGGCGCCTCGGAGGCGGCCGGGGATGTCCTCACGCCGCATCGGGCGGGTGAAGACGGCTCCGGTGATGGACCGCCTCGCTCGGTGCCGGAGAAGTCGATGGTGCCAAAGCGCATCGGGCCGGCGCGCCGCCGCCGGGCGGAGTGGAAGAAGTCACCTGAGTGGAGAAACGCCGCACTAGCGCCGCTCTACGGCGGCGCGCCAACCGTCGTGGTCTAATACCACCGTCACGCGAATGTCCGGCTAATGCGTGCTCGGATGGCCTAGCTCTAGAGACAATGACACAAGATTTATATCGGTTCGGGGCAAATCGCGCTCCCTAGTCTAGTGTGATCACTATCCGAGCTCAAACGCTCATACTGGGGCTAGTACAAGCAAGATCGAGAGAGGGAGGGGGCTCCCAAGTCTCTATGATTGAGGCAAGTGCCAATATCGAAAGTGTATGAGTGCGGGTGCTAGGTGTTGAAATCTTGAACCTCGCCTCAATCGGGAGTCTGCCTCCCCTTTTATAGTCGCAAGGGGCGAGGCTCGAGAGCTCTCATCGAGTTGAGGACTTAAAGAAAGTGAAAATACATGTACGAGTGTTGGATGCAAGAAAAGAGCTCTCGGTGAGCTCTCTCGGCGCGGACGAGCTTCCTTCGAGCTCCCGGGTGCTTTGGATGCCGAAATTGGTCGCCGCCACAGCGGGGAATCGGGGTTTGGGCGGTGGTCGGTCGCCCTGCCTCTAATCGTAGTTGGAAGACGTCTTCTGGATGGGCGTGCCCATACCGTCGATGGGAAGGCGCGTACCCGTATGTACCGCAGACGATAATCGTGGCGGAGTCGTTGGAGCCGACGGGGTATGGCGAGGTGGTCGAATGACCTCTCCCTGTAGCCGTGGCGCCACGTGGCTACCGGCGTCCGTCGGAGTGGTTGGGCTTGTCGGAGAGTTGTTGACCGACTCCCGTACCCGCGGGACTTCTTCGGGAAGGCCGGCGGTTGAGCTCTCTGGCCGTCTTTGCGGCGCCGTCACGAGGGGAGCTCGGCGAGGGGCGGAAAGAGGTCCCGGATGAGGTGGCGCGCCGAAGAGCGTGGGAGCTCGTCGCCGGGAGACCTCGAGGCGGAGCGGAGCGGCGGATCTTCGCGAGGAGCTCATTTGCGAGAGCAGGGAGGCGGAGGCGCCTTTCTTGCGGGAGGGGCTCATGCGCGGGCGAGGGCCTCACGAGTCGGCGGCGGGATGTCTCGTTCGCGTGGTTGTGCCCGAGACAAGAGCTCGTTCATGGGTATCCCAAATATCGATCCCCACACATTGAATGGGGAACGAGGGAGTACGAATCCGAATTTCTTCGAAGACGACTCGTTCTCGTGTACCCATTATTTTGCTCATGATAGACGTTAACCCCTTGATTGACTCTCGTAGAGAGTCTCAGGCTTAAAGGTTCTCTAGGGGTGACAGAACTGGTGGTCTTTATCAGGCTCGTATTTCGAGGTATTTCAGAAATCTTCAAGAAATACGCCCCTCGATATACGGGGAGGTCTCCCGTAAGGGGTTCCTCCTTTGGTTCGGGTCCGTATTTTCAGAGGTTCGGCTTGAAGCGACTAAAACCTCGTCGGACACCGCTCAACACGGACGGGTTCTAGCGGAGGGTGTTTTCAAGTATTCGGGTCTAAAAGGGCTTCCCCTTCCTCCGTGGTTTTGTGTGTAAACGACCCTCCCGCGCGCCGTGTCTAAGCGCGCAGGCAGACTCTTTAGTCAAACCGGCCCGAAATGCCGGGCGACACATGGTCGGGAATGGATAGTTCGGACCGCACTGCGTTAAAATTGAGAACGGCCCCGTGTCGCACCTAACGACTCCTTCTCCCCTTGTCGGAAGGCGAGTATCTCTTGACGGAGGGAAGCAATTCGGGATATAGGGAAGAAAGCTTGGCAAAACCTTGCTCGCAATTCTTCCCAATCACCGCTACCTTCCCTACGTTGTGGTCGAACCATGCTTTCGCTCTCTCCTCAAGTGAGAAAGGGAATAGCTTCCACCTCAACGTGTCTTGTGACATGCCTTCAATGGTGAGGCAAGCACGGTGTTGCTCAAACTCCCTCGGTGATGGTATGGATTTTTCGTAATCATAACCCGAGAAGGATTGATCCCGAACCATGGCCGTGAGGCCGTATGAGCTCATAACTCGAAGCCGTGATGGGCTTCGAAGAAGATGGGCGTTCTAAGAGCTCGCCTCTCGGAGCGCATGATTTTGCAATAGTTGAGTGCTCCATAAATTTTTTAGATTTTTGTTTTAATGGCGGGGTGGAAATGGATAATGTAGGATACACGGGTAGACTAGGTTCGAAGACTATAACGACAACCGTTTTCCCGAACGGCGCGCGTAAATGCTTGTTGGTGTTTCTTAGCGAAGCGTAATAGTCAAGCGCCGCGGAAATACCATTGTAGCACTTCACCGGAAGTGTTAAGGGTATCGATTTCCACGAGGAACGGGTGTTAAGTCAGGTTTGACTAGCTACCGGGATGAAGATGGAAAGGTTGAACCTGGGTAGTGAGTTTCTACTACAGCAGATTATCCCGAAGCCAAATTACTTCTTTTCTTATACGTTCACGTAGCCACCGGCTCTCCCCGGGTGCGCGAGAAGGGTCCGCCTCGGACTACCCGCTGGCCGTAGGACGTGGAGGAATACTAAGGTCAAACAGTGGCTGTCACCACACGCCGCCTACCTCACTACCGTGGACCGATTGGCAAACGAGGGTGACTCGTAGTCTAGACACCACGTCTACACTACTTATCACGTACTCTAGCGTCGGCCGGGAACATCCGTCTTCATCGGGAGTCCTCTACTAGAGCATCTACCGATATGGTAAACAACGAACGGCTAACGTATAATTAAAGTAATAACTCAAACTCGAAGATAATTACATGTAATTAGAACACGGATCTCTTACTCCAAACCAAAGTAGGATGATCCGTAGAGGTACAAATGCGGAGACGGGAGCCGACATGGGTTTGGAACTCCGCCCCGCCGAAGCGTAGGGGTCGCCGTAATGTAACCTCCTAATTACGGGCCCACCTACACTTGTCATTGTCCTAAGACCTTTGAAAGTGCGTGCGGATGCACCCGATAACTTAAGAAGCCATGTTGATATCTCATACCAGGATCAACAAAGGAGTAGCTACAACATTACAACATTTGTTACAAAAATATAGATCAGAGTGCGGAGAATAATAATATTAACTTTACAAAATATGAGCAAGTTACTTTTGAGTAGACTTAACTTAATTTTTGCGGAAGGCGAGGGAAACTAGAAGAAACCGGATCATGTCGAGCCCACCGACATAACCTTGGTTAACATCACGAGTCAAGACTGCAACAAGGGTTAACAAACCCCGAGTACACAATGTACTCCGCAAGACTTACCCGACAAAAAAGAAAAGACTCCAAGGATATCTTTGGCTTAAGGGAAGTAGAGCTAGAAAAGGGAAGTTTGCGAGAAAAGCTTACTACAAGTGGATCCTTACTTTCAATATCTTTAGCATAAATTTTATTGGAGCATTAATAAAGCTAGATTTGCACTGTTCTATCTCAAACACTTTTTAAGCAACACATCTCAACTTATCTACGCATCTCTTTTCCTTTCATAACCATGAGTAACCTTGTTTCTTCAATTACTACGATGAATGGGCGTAAGAACGGGTCTCCATAACCGAGAAGCAACGGCGATTCATGAACCAATTAATACCCAAAGGGGATCCCTAACCACACGACATATGTAGCACTTAAGCTTGCATATATCAACCCTCACTCGGTTCGTCCAAAACGGATTGGGTCCATCGCCACCGAGAGCACCGCGATACTCCACCTCCCTACCCCGCCCTAATGACAGTTTGACCAAAAGAGGGATGGGTACATGCTACTCCCGCCATCTCCACTCCCGGTCGCGGTTGTTGCATTCCCCGATTTGGCACACCCCGAGATCAGGCTTACCGGGGCATGTGGCGATTAGTTTCGTCGGACCCGGGGTGATGCGCGGTCGAGGCGTGCCATTGACCCAAACGGCCTCAGCGCAACATGCGTTCAAAAAGTCGAACTTAACAATCCAAACAACGGACGGTCCTTAAACGACCAACACGGGACAAGCACGGCTAGGTATCCCGCCGGCTTTCAACCTACGCCCCGTCCGATCTCAAATTCATCACTACCAAATTTATTCTCATGAACCACCATTAGGGTGTTCTCTTTTTCCAAAGCCGGGAGGAACAAAGATAAAACCTATATCTCGCGAATGATGAAACCATCACTTTCGACTTCTACCAAGTCTAGGCATTACTAAGCACAAGAGATCGACCTACACATACTAGTGGGATAAATTTCGGAATAAGCGTAGATCAAGGTAATCATGCAACAACGGTATTAACCAACTCCTACTAACTTAATGCACATTACACTAGACTTAAGGTGATTAAAGTATTTATAAAAACAGAGAAGGGTTTATGCTCAGGGGCTTGCCTATTTTGCGAGGGAAAAGTTAGATTCGAAGTTGGACCACCAATGTCACACTTGACACCACACCTCGGGTGGATGCACCTTCTCCAAAGCTTGATCAACACGATCCCACAATCCATCTCACTCTCGTTTGCTACACGTAAATTAATAACATATGCTCAACATGATGCCAAATGAAATATGATGCATGCTCGTCCTATTCGTCTTCACAGCGTTAGTCGAGGACATAAGTTAGATATATATATATATATATAGGGCAATACTTTATACATTATCTTTCTCGATGATCTTGGCGAGAATGATGAAATGACTCTTAGTCAAACTTTGTCGACGATATTCGACTCTTTAGTTGTTCTTCACAAGAAGAGATGAAAACTTCTCGAAGCCTTTTATTTGATCCATCAAGACATCTTCTCAAAGCCTTCCGGCAAGCATAAGGAAAGATAGAAGATTATTTTTAATTTGTTACTTTCAAAAACTTTTAGATTACAAAATCATTTTGAAGTTTTCAAAAGTAATGTCGTAGCTGATCCCAACCTCGCTCGATACCATTTTGATGAGAACCTCCTAATTCTTGGGCCCACACACTTTTTGTCTTTGTCCCAAAGACCTCGGCAATTTGTATGCGGATGCACCCAATAACTTAAGAAGCTTGTCGGGTGTCGCCGGAAACCCCGATTACACCACTCATACGAGGATCAACAAAGGAGTAGCTACAACATTACAACATTTGTTACAAAAATATAGATCGAGAGTGCGGAAGAATAATAATATAATTTTACAAAATATGAGCAAGTTACTTTTGAGTAGACTTAACTTAATTTGCGAGGGGAAACTAGAAGAAACCGGATCATGTGACAGGCATAACCTTGGTTAACATCACGAGTCGGCACGCAGCAAGGGTTTGTTAACCCTTGCTGCAGGTGCCTTCGCTGATGTTAACGCTGGTTATGTCGGTAGGCTCGACATGATCCTCGGTTTCTTCTAGTTTCCCCGCCTTCCGCTAGAAATTAAGTTAAGTCTACTCAAAAGTAACTTGCTCATATTTTGTAAAATTATATTATTATTCTTCCTGACTCGATCTATATTTTTGTAACAAATGTTGTAATGTTGTAGCTACCCTTTGTTGATTCTTATGAGTGGTGTAATCGCTCTCCTTGAGACTTCTTAAGTTATTGGGTGCATCTCAAGATACTGCCGAGGTCTTTGGGACAAAGACAAAAGTGTGTGGGCCCAAGAATTAGGAGGTTCTCACACACGCCTATTTCCTCTTCTCTCCACACTTCCTCCTCTCTCACTCCCTTCTAATTCTAACTTGGCTCCTTTCCTCTACTCCAATGTGTACTAAGCGTGAGTGGTGGAGTGGAGTGAGTGAAACAATGAGTGAGTGAATGCTTGTGTGTGTGGATGTGTGTGTGTGTGTGTGTGTGTGTGTGTGTGTGTTACAAGTGAGGGGTTCCTCTCTTTATATAGTGGAGAGGAGAAGTGAATGGAGGGCTCTCCTGCTTCGAGGTCTTCTTGGCGCGGAACTAAACTTTGCACCGCATGCAACCGCCGCGTGAAGACCGGTCCAAACCGCCGGAGAAAGGGGGCAAATTTTGGCGAAAAATTTGCGCCGCCCCCGGCGGGCCGCCCCCTCGGGCCGGCCTTCCGGCCCCGCCTTCTCCGTTCTGCGCGTTTTGTCCTTCAAATGTTGGGCCTATGATGGTGCATGGGCCAAATTGTGCGCGGGTTTGGTCCTCTTGATTGATCCACTCCTTGGCGTCTTTTATTCAATACGCTTTCTAATTTATTTGACGACTTTTGTACTGTTTCCACTCTTATACCGCAAAACATAATTTCTACGAATACAAGTGGAACGGGTTAGAAGTAAAGGTATATGTAACATAAGTTTGCCCCTTTCTCATGAATTGGATAAAGGTTGGCGGTATAATATACTCGATAATGACCGCCAACGGGAACACAAAACAATTGGTCGATCCGAGAGCCGGGAAGCGAGACGCACCCTACGGATCTCCTATCCGTCTTCCCCTGCGGGCGGCACGCGCGGGCCGACGGACGGACGCCAAGAAGACGGTGGGCGCCGGGCGCTTAGCGAGACGCCGAGGAGCCGGGAGACGGAGACGGCTCGTGGGGGAAAGTGGCGAGACCGACGCGGGAAGGCGAGCACGCATAGTTTTGCACGGAAGGAAGGGCGAGGAGGGGCGGCGGGCATACCGGTGTGGTGCGGCGGGTGCTCGCCGTGGGCAAAGGGCCCGACGAAGACACGGGCAAGCGGGAGAAGGGCGGCGATGGTCGCCCGGCGTGAGCGCCGCCCCGGTGATGCGTACACCGCCCCGTGGAAATGGCCGAATCGGCGTGTAGCCGAGCCAGGCGAAGTTGAACGGGAGAAGACGGCAAACAACGTGTGAAGGAAGGAATGTTGGACCGGCGACTTCTCTTTTTCCTTTTTTATTCCTTTCTTTTGCCATGATACTTTTTTTGGTTTTTTATTTTGCTTAGAGCATCTTCCAGAGTTTTGTAAAACAACTCTCAGTTTTGTTTTCAGGGATAAAGGAAAAAATTGTCTTCCAACGGTTTACCCATATCTATACCTACTAATAAAAGAGAGAAAATTTTGTCACGCTATATAGGGCTTAATTGGGCTTGTAATATTTAATCACCAAAATTTCTCAAAGCCACGTATGCGCACGTAAATCGGGTAATTTTTGGGAGGCCCGAGAGAAGCAGGGAATTGTCATATTGTTGTCAACATTAATACGAGATTATGGATGTTATGGTCATCATAAAAAAATAGATTATTTTCTTACTTTATCTAAATGCATAGATTTTGTTATGTATATAGGGATACATAACTTTAAAAATATTAAAAATACGATTTCTATCGTCGTTTGCTCTGTTGCAACACACGGACATGTTTTGCTAGTAATATAAAAAAGTAAAAAGTTGCTAAATATCCTCTGTAAGTTTCCACGGTCGATAGGAACTCTGTATTTGCTCTTTGTCCATTGTGTTTCTATGAAGATCAGAGTAAATTGAATGCATGAGTAAATTAAAAAAAATAAAAAGGGTAAGCTTTCAGATGAGAAAATGAAAAAAAAAAAGATTGTATCTTATCTTTTTCTTTTTCCACCTGCCTTGTAAATATTCCTTTTCCTTAGATATATGTGGTAGGGCTCAACCTCCTCCTATTTAAGCAAATAAATAGTGTGAAGTTGCTAATGTACAATCATTTATTTAGGAAGCTATTATAAAAAGTTGTTGGAGAAGAACAAAATTTAAGGTTGTTGTTTCTTTTGTTAAATTGCTAGATCTACTAGTTTAGCAAGGAAACTATACCAAACTTTTGTATAGGCTCTTATAGCTAATTTTATTATTTTAATTCTTGTCTCATTAATAATCATTTCATTTTTATCATCTTTTTCCCTTTTTAATGTGCCTAGGGGTGATTTTTTTTATGAAGTCTTTTTAAGCTTTGTTCCAATCAATTATTATTATCTTTTTGCACATAAATATGTTATGAGATTTTTTTCTTGTGTTGATTAAATGTTTTTCTCGTGATGTTGGAACAAGTGTTCTCATAATGTTGGAATAAATTTTTTAAGACAAGAAATATTTTGGTCATGAAGCTGCAACATTTTCTTGATGAAGGCAGAATGTGTTCCTTCAGGGAGTACAACATTGTTTTTATTTTTGAAAAATTCTTAAGTTGGAAGTTGGGACATTTTGTTTTTATAACCTATCACATTCTCCCCTTGAATGTAGTATTCTAAGGTAGAAACACCAAAAACTTTGTAATTGACGTATAAATACTATAAGTCGTTAGGATTTTGTTATGGTGAAATGTCAAGTGGCCCTTTAATTTCTTAAAAACACTCAGTTACATTAATCATAACCAATATTATAGGCCTCAATCTTTTACAACATATTAACATCTTAAATAAAATTATCTAGTATAGAATCTAATAATAAAATATTTAGTAGAATCCGAAAAGATTTTTTCTATTGGGTGCGGAGAAACATTTCAAATTCTCGTAGAATCATTGTTAAATGCCACAAAAAAGAGAGAAACATTTCAACGAATCAGTTGAAACAAATTCATTTTTGTACTAGCCCATATAAACAACTAAAATCTGGCTTCTCTTGATTCTAGTTCTAGTTTCGAAGGTCCAGCAAACCAAAATCTTGTTTTTCCTGATTCTAGTTCTAGTTTCAAAGATCCAGCAAACTAGCCAAACATTTCTGAAACAAATCGGGATCCAAAACGTTTTTATGAGAATATGGAACCTGCCAACTGCACCCTATCATCCATCCAATTCTGATGAGCTTATATAAAGCTGATCCTCATTCTTTTCCCTAGGGTTATAATGGAAAACCGTGCAATCAATATTAGGCTCTAAGTAATGAATTATTCTATATATGGTTATTCTCACTATGTGCCAGCAGTACGGTTACAAATTACAAGGCAAAATTAACCGTCACTTAAAAAAAAGCTGTGAAGCAACAAGTTACAAGCCCCGCATGTCAAACATACGGTCACAGAAGGAACAGATGCGGGAATGCATGCTTTTACAGATGATTTCACTAATCTAATGTGATCCGCCGGATCTTGCAAACCAGATGGGCAGTAGGGAGGTCGAGCTGGCTTCCACCATCAGATTTGATCAGATCACGGACCTGGTCCCTCGGAGTGGAGGCGCAGGCGTGGAAAGTAGACAGGAACGAAGGGATTGGCATCGACAGCGCAGAGAGGACATTGTTTAGGTACTCGATATCGGCAGCGAGCTGCTGTGAACCTCGGTCAGTGATGTAGTGGATTCCTCGGAGCTGTTCCATGAACAAAGCAGTGGCACCCTCAGCGACCTGGTACATGGAAGCAGATGGTAATCAAGACTGAATGTTCCAGCATCAACAGAAACAGTGCTATCAATTATGACTAAAACATGGGAAGATTCGAAATAGCCTTATATTCAGTTCTCTTCCTACATAATGTGCAAATATAAGAACGGAAGAATGGTGACCTTTTGCACTTGGTACATAAGTAGAAACATTTCACATTTATTACCTTAAAAATCCACTCAGTGGCAAAGAACTGGGCCTCGTCGTTGCCAGCCTCATTGCCTGAGATACCTTCTGCGAGTGGCTCCAGCTGCTGTGGTAAAGTGAGGAGATACTCCCCAACACTGGTCACATATGCTTGAGGGTAGGCACTGAAGCTTGGAAGAGGAAGACCACCCTGTTCCTCCACAGATGACCAGATCGGAAGGCGCGCAACCTCACTGAGACGCTGCCGAACCTTAGATATGAGCACATCATAGACGAGTTCATTTACTGTGTCTGAGAAGGCTGCAACTCTTTGTGATGTGAGAGGAAGAGCATGGAACCTTGGATCTTTTGACTGTAAAAATAAATAAATAAAATGTTAGTAACATGAGGGCAACTAAGTTTAGTTGGGTGGGAAATTTGCAGGTTATGAGTAGGTTCTATGAACAGATCTGATTAACTAGTGATGTGGAGCAGAAAAGGAAAGTTCAAATGACTAGATCTCAGTCTCCTGTGAAACTAGATATTCAAGATGTATCGCAAAATGTACTCCTACACTGACTACTCAAACAGGGGAATATAGAAAAGGAACCAGATGTGTCATTTGTCTAGGCTGCATAATTTTCATCTGACACAACTAATATGTGTTTTGCAAAAATACAGACACAAACTCATAGAAATGGTGCAATCTCTCGATCAAAGATCAGGTAGCTCAGGACTTGGGTCTATGGAAATTTATCAAGCTCCATCAGGTGATGATTGACTGCAGATCATGCATCACTATGCAAGTTCCAATCAATATTCAAATATACAGTTACAAGCCAGAGACACAAGTGATGACTCCTGTGTTGTATGTTGTAACAGTAAATTCGAAAATTTAAAACAACAGAACCTACCTGTTCTAGTACAGTTAAGAGCTTCTTAGACTTGTCTGGCAGATCACTTAGGCGAATAGCTGCAATATCTAGTGCAGCCCTTCCAGCAAGAGGCAAGTCTGCATTCTCATCAGCAGCTGCTGCAGGTGACTTATCCAGGCTTGAGCCAAAGCCAGAAACAGAAAAGTTTGTTCCAATCCTGGCAAGTGTAGCTCTTAAAGAAGCTTCAAAGACTGAGGTTCTGCTAGTTAAACAATCAGCAACTGTAAGAATCTGCAAAGCACCTTGGACAATAGACCATTCTTCCTCTTCAGAAACATCCACCAATCGTTGTACTTCTTTTTTCTCTAAACCTACATCTTTCTTCAAGGCATCGCTATCCAGTCCACAGACTATCCTCAGGGACTTCAATGTTTCTTGGAGATTAGATATGTACTGCAGCATGACATCATCAAGAGCCAGTACCAGTTCATCTGCCTCTGAACCACCAGTCAGACTAATGCATCTCTCGACAGCTGCCTCGAGAAGTACTATCATTTGTGGGATGGATTCCTCCATTCTGCGGACAGTTTCGCTCAGCTCTATACCCTGTGCACCAACACCACGAGGGACGGCCCCACGGATGTCTATACCTGCCATCTCAGCAGAGAGTATAGCACGCTCCATCTGTCCATACCTACATGACGCCCAATGAAAAAGCGTGCAGCACCAAACAATTACTACCATACATCAGTTGCATCAAAGAAATTTCATAAATGCAGCTGTTGACAAGATGCAAAACAATGTTTGTCTTTGGTGTTTGCATGACCAATTGATTTAAGTTTTTACCTTGCTTTAAAGGTTTCATATGGGGAATAAATAGCTTTCAAAGTATTCAGCACAACTGCAAGATTTGATTCTGAAAATAAGTGCTGAATGTTCCTAGCAAAAGTGCCAGTCATACTGTGCAGTTCAATTAGCGCTTGAAGATGCTTATTCTGCAACTTGGTGCTTTTTGGTAGATCACCTGATAGAACATCCAATATACCTGGGTGCAAAGAAGAAAAATACAAATCACTGTTAGGAAAAACAAGCAAGATTAAGCAACAAAGCTAATAGCATGTTAAAGCATAAAAATATATATGATAAAACCATGGGATAGATGTAGGTCAATATGAAACTAATGAACAGTCTATGCATTACCTTTGGCAACAGATCTGGTTTCAGGAACAACATCCCCAGTTGCTATATTTACACGAGAGACAAAGCTTGAATTCAACTCACTCATGGTCTCAGTAAGTACTTTTGGTACTAGTGATTTATATTCTTCAGGGAACGCAGTCAAGCACCTGTGAGCAACACCATTTCCATTTTAGAGCATCCACAGGCTAAATTGCAGTTCTAATGGGGCAAAAGATGAGTTCTCTTTTTGATCTAAACAATGTATTTCCTTCATTATGCCAGATATTATGTAGGGGCTGATTCTAAAAACTAACCTCCGATTAACCACTTTACAACTAGTACTTGGCATATATTTTAACTAAGAGCAAAGGGGGAGGAGATCACCACGAACATACCACTTCCACTCTTGTTCAAGGTAAAGCAGTGTCTCATCATAGAAATTAGGCAGCCAGCTAGAGAATGAGAGGCCACTAATGCTTTTCGCCACCGAGCTTCTCCATGTCTACCCTGCTGGATCTTTGCTTTAGGTCAAAATCTTCCCAGAGTTTCTTTAGAGGCTTAACATGGATCTTAGTGTATTGAGCCTCCAGTGACTTGAACCTATCGACACGTATCAGTATACCACGAAGGTCGTGCACAGCATCAACCTTCAACAAAGAAATAGGTTCTGAGTAAAAATAGAGATGTTTCACGTAACAGACACAAACTACTGTTTTGTGGGGGATATACCTTGCGATTAGAAAGTGCATCTACTAAACGAGGCTGCACCATTTCATCTAGCCTCTCTTCCAATACTTCAAGTTGTTTTCTAACATTTGCAAACTCAGCAACCTGAAAGAAACCTTCTTATAAGAAAAACGAACAGGTTGTGTATGCAGCTCATAGTTTTTTTGCAGGAAGTATGACACCTCTCCAACTGCTGACAAGCAATGTCTCATAGTTGCCAGGGTTTCTGCAGCTTTTGGAAGATTTCCACTAGAAAACACATCCTCAACACTCTGGCTCAACTGAGCTAACCCAGCAGCATCCTGCCATTCCATCAAACAAACTCTTAAAGATAATAAACAAGAATTTACCACATTAGTGAAACAACACTCTAGTGGTGTGTCATGGTCTACAACCCTAGATAGACCTTACCTGCAAAGTTGTGTATGCAGCTTCCATGCGCTGTTTCACAGTATCAATTTCGCTAGTGCAGCTATTGATTCTGCGGATGAGCCCTCAGCCTGGTTGGAAATATAACCATGAATACTTTGTTAGTTGCCGCCTTGGCAAAAATAGCTGGAACAGAATACAGTATAACAAGATGGAGTGAGCTTGGGCAGCAGGATAGGCTGCAACCCCCCGAGAGATTAGTTTAGTGTACAAGAAATGTTCTCTCATGTCTCATGGTCACACCACTGAAGGGCAAGATTTCATTTTCCGTGTATCTTGTTGTCCTGGAATTTTATCATCTGAAGATGTAAACATTACTAGAACTCCATGACTGTTTTTTTTTTTTGGCAAGCAAAATAGAGTTTTATGCAGATCAACTCTGAATCAGAATGTCTGAATTGCTCTTAATTTTATGACTCTGACATTATGCTCAAGTTCCCAAATTAGTCCACATGGCAACTAATGCAACTAATATCCCAACAAATAGAGTGTAGTAGCTTAGTTTCACAAACCCCGGAGGCCTGGAACATTTTGAGATAGACTTTTTAAATAGTAGCAAAATGAGGCAATGAAACATGAACATAAACTGATCAGACTAAATGACTCAGTCGTGAATTTCGTAGTGCTTGTAAGCTACAATTGTACTCATGTCGTATCCAAGGCGAAGCCCAGACAGATAAAAAACGACTTGAGTAGACACGGAATGTGAGATCCAGATCCATCTGAATTATACGTGCAAAGAAACTACACGCGGTAGGCAATGTTAGAGCTCCAAACAATCCGTCTCTATTTCGCGTAATAAAACGCACGGGAGTGCGAGTGAGATCCAGATCCAATAAGGAGCAAGCCACAGGGACGGAGGCGCGCGTACCAGGAGAGGGACTGGAGGACGGAGGCGAGGTGGGAGCGTAGGGCGACGGCGTCGTCGCGGAGGCGTAGCGCGTCGCGGCATGCCAGCGGTACGCGGCGGAGGGCGTCGCCGCTGTCCCTCTCGAGCGCGGCCGCGGCGTCGTCGGCCGCGGAACGCAGGCGCTCCTCGGCGTCGGCGAGGAAGCGATCGAGAGGCTCCGACGGGTGCCGCGCGTCCAGCGCCGCGTTGATCCACCGCTTCGGGTCGAAGCCCTCCGCCCCGAACTCCGACGCGTCCACCACCACCATTTCCGATGAACGCGGGGAGACCGCGCTGTCTGTCTCGCTCTGCACGGGACGAATGCTTCTGGAGGAGCTGTTAGTAGTATCTGTTTTGAAGGGAAGGGCTTTGTACGTTTGATTGAGTTTGGAGGATTGTGGTCTGTTTTCGAAAAAAAAAAACCTTTTTCGTTCCCGATAGGATTTGTTTATGGGCTGTTTGAGATTTATTAAGTCAAAAAGTGAATAAATGATTTATTTTATCAAACAGGAATTATTAAATCATAGAACTTATGTCTCACTTGCAACAATTTTCTCTTCTTTTTTCACCCGGTTTATAAGTCACTTATTTTTCTTCTTTTTTCACCCCGACTTTCACAACCAAACAGTACATAACTTATATAACCAAACCGGGCATAACTTACATAGAAGTAAGTCACTAATTTTTAGTCGTGACTTATGGAAAACCAAACAAAGCCTTAGAACATCTTCAGCGGTTCCTCGATAATTTATTCCCATTATATTATGTATATGTATTGGATAGCTTAATATTATTTTTTTTAATATTAAAGGAATGCTCTCTAAACTTTTGTTACTTTGTCTGTTGATAGATTTTTTTTATACGAAATCTGTTAGAGTTCTATACTTTTGATTATATTATAGGATTTTTGCTACAGCCATATAAAATCTGTCGACGGATAACTAACATTCTCAATACCCTAATATATCTTGTCTAATAGGCTGATAACATGTGTAGTGTGGAGAAGAGGTTGAAAAGTGATAGGGTGATCCATAGGTTATCAGGCCCTCTTTATATGACGGAAGATGAGAAAAATATTGGCTTACCCTTAAAACATTAAAGAACTAGAGCAAAAGAAAAAACATAATTATCTTCAATTTTACTACAGTTTTATAGGTATAGACAGAGGTATTGATACAGCCAAAGATGTTCTTAACACCAGCCTCAGTAGGAGTTTCGACTACAACATTACACTAAGACCTGTCTTAACGGAAGTTCCATAACAAAGATGTTCTTATAACACCAGTCTCAATAGTAGTTTCGAGTCTTTCAACTACAACATTACGCTAAGACCAGTGTCAATGGAAGTTTCTTGTCCCTATTTTTGACACTCTAATGTGTTTAAAATAGTATGGACTAAGAACAGGTTTCAAGCCCTACAAAATCCATTTTACTCCCATTAATATACTTTGATTAGCTTCCTCTTCATTGACATTTTATACCATGTTAAATATATTTACTAAATTAATAGCTTATTTAATACTCATGAACCTTTCATGAAATCTTCCCTCAGACAGGACTAAACACAGCACTCTCATTTATAGGTTCACAGAATAGTTTATATAGAATAGGAATGTTACGTAGACCATATTCTGACGTAGGAGGGATATTTGTTTATCCTGGAACACAAAATAAATTTCGAGTTACTTTGCAGCTCATAATAGAGGCCATCTGCACTCTGCAGAAGAGAACTAGAGTAAATATAGTTTCACTTTCACAGGCATCAGCAATAGTTAAAAAATTGTATGCTCAGTACATACATGACAAAAAGGCGCCAGGGGCCTACAAAGTGGAATATATCAAGGATTAGCCTAAACCACAGTTGCCCGGCACACTAACATGCAAAAGAGCATACAATACAACTGATCACCATTCAATGACGATTAGTAATTTAGTCCTAGTTTCTTCATCATTTTTTTTTTTTTTTTTTGAAAAGGACTAGTTTCTTCATCAGAACGGCCAAATTCAGCCTCTGCGAGTCAGTGGATACTACCCCCACCGAGAAAGGGGTCAGGAAGAGCAGCAGGATCCAACTCATAGAAGCCACACAGCGTGCCACCCTTTTCTTTTGTCAGTTGGAAAGAGGGTACCCGGTGAGAAAACCGCATGTCATCTTTTGTTGGCACCTCCAGGATACTCCTATCATTGTCTGGCCTGAATACAGTTATGTAGCCATCTACCTGAGTCAGAAACAAGACTTTCGTGCTAGCTTCAGTGCGCGCAGTTATCACGCCAATGGCATATTCACGGGGATTCTTGCTGGAAGGAATCCAACCAGGTGACCAGTTGCAGTAGATCGCCCAAATCTCCCCTACTTGTGGGTGGATTTCAAAGTGCCCCTTCGAACACGTTTCTACTACATGAGAGAATGCACCATTTGTGCCATACTGGATACTCGAGTAACAGATCTTAAATATCCCACAGCTCACAGGTATGTCATGCTCTAACCACATATTCTCCTGTTCTGATCGAGGGGCATGCCTCCAGCCAAGTCAGGTGCACTCCAAATGGATATATAGATCAACTTTTGAAACCCAGCCATAGTATTTTGGAAGTTTATCAAAATCACTGTAAAGAGCCCATATCTGGCCTCGTTCAAACTTAGTATTCGCCCGGCCTTCTTCAAAGTTGTAGAATACTGTTTTTGGATATGTCAAAATAATGGGGGAGCAGCAGTCTTGTTCTTGTGGAGCAGAAGAACCAGGAACACAAGAATCAAGAGTAACTGGCGGAAATGCTACGTCCAAGTTGCTAGGAAGCGATACGGTGTCTAGTACAAGAAACCCACAAGGGGCATCAACCTTCTCATTTTCTGTTCTGAAAAATGGGATACTGTGGGAGAACCGAAGCAGATCACTTGATGGTATAACAAATGATGATTTATCCTTTGCTTGTGCAAACAGACTCAGAAAATTTTCAACCCTGACCAAGGGGATAACAGTGACACCAGCTTCCATTGTAAAGTTAGAAAGGACCTCCACCACTTCATACTCATAGGATCTATGATTGTCTGCATCTGAGATCCACTGCATACACCAGCCCTTATAAAGAGCCCATACCTCACCCTTACTTGGATGTATTACATAAGAACCCCTTGTTCCGCCTTCAGCCCATGAAACGATGTGAGAAAACATGAGGGGACGTTGTGACTCTTGTGTGTTTCCTAACTTAAAGTTCCCACAAGCCACAGGAAGTTCATTATAAGTCCAATTGTCCTCATCATCATTAACTGCATAGTGATCCAGCCAAGTGAACTTAACTCTGAAGTTGGTAGTATCAAGATGTCTAATTCTAGCATAATATCTTGGCATGGCATCAAAGTCATCATAAAGTGCCCATATCTGATTAACTGCAAACAGTTTGACATCCCTACACTTACCGAAGTCAAAAAATTCTGAGTCAGGGTACGTGAAGCTTCCAGCATTGCAAGGGTTCCCAGCGGGTGTATCACAAGTTCTTTTATTGTTTCTTTTATTGCCATCATTGACAGTATAACTTTTATCTTGATTATCTTCACTGATTTGTCCATCAGCATGGGCAACAGTATCAGCAAACATTTCATTAGAACTGCAGGCAGAATTTGAGGACCAATCTTTGAGTGTCCAACTCTTTTTCTTTGCAGAGTTAAGGGTGGTGTTGGCATCAACACATGCATTTCTCCTAAAACATCTCTGTGGAGTAGGGATTCCTGCACCAACTGGCACTGCCGATGTATCCACCCCATTACTCGGTTTTTCCCATCACCAAAATATGGTACAGTAGTGTCAGTTTGCATCCTTCCATCGCCCCTATCATTTCCATTTGGTGCAGATGCTTTAGAAGGATTTGTTGCAGAAAATTCAACTCCTTTCTGACTTGTCTCTGTATGATCAACCATACCTTCACCACCTGGTTTTAAACTCCTCTTCATTTCTTCATTACATTGTGCTGCATTCATCAGAGGACTTGTCTCTTTGTTCTCTCTAAAAGAGAGATTTGTAGAACAACCTTGTTGAGTGGGAAGACAGCCCTGTTGCCCATCACTATTTGCTGTTTTTGATGAGAATACAGAAGTCACATCCTCTGTACCTATCTGGTATGCAAAGAATTTTTGCCTGCAGTTCCGACAACGGATCTGAAGATTGAGTATGTCGCCATGGTACCTATATTTTGTTTTACAGTGGATGCATACGGTCCAAAAACGTACACCCATCAGTGGGTGATGAACCTGATTGTCCATATCTTGCTTTGTTACTTCTATCTGCATCAGTTTTGTTAATCGCGTCTTTTTAGTCTTCATTGGTTGTGTAGCCTGCTTTGGCTGTGTGACCTGTTCCGATTCCTCAGCCAGATTAGGTTGTGTAGCCTGCTTTGGTTTTGCAGCCTGTTTCGGCTGTGTAGCCTTATTTGGTTGTGTAACCCGAGTTGGTTCTGCAGCTTGTGTCGGTTGTGAAGCCTGCTTTGGTGCAATTTTGAAAGCAACCCTCCATTTGACATCATATACATATCGTTTTGTTTGATCAGCCAATGTTGAGTATGCTTCTGCAACAAACTTCAAAGCAGAATCTGCACCAGCATAACTGTTTTTATCAGGGTCAAGTAAGAGAACAAGTTTACAAAACTGCTTCGTTATGGTCATCTCATCCGCTGTCCCTTCTACTTGGAGAATCCCATAAAAGTCCAATATCCCATTTACCTTTGCTTCTGCTGCACACTGTACTTCACAGACAGTTAACAGCTCAAGTATGTTCTCAACCTCTGGGCAAATCCTCTGTGCTTTCAGGGCCATCCTTTTAGCACCAGCAAAGTCTCTGTTTTCCAACTTCTTAACAGAAATTTCTCTGGCCTTCAATGCCTCTTCTCTGTTGCACTCCATTGTACTGATTACCGAATTGGTTCACAACATCAATTGCTGAAACACAAAATGTTACCCACACAATCCAGGCCCTTCCTTGAACCAATCAAAAAGTACATGAACACCTTGAATCCGTTCACTTCTTTCCAATGCAGATAGAGCCTATGGCATGGTCAGGTTAGAAGCAGAGATCACTGTGTAGGTGGCTAGTGCAGACCATGCGTGTGCGGAGATTCTTCCTGATGAAGCAGCCTGAGAGACAAGATAATCAGAAATCAGGATAAAATAGTACTAGGAATTTTACATATTGCAATTCCATTGATGAGTTTTTTTCTTAATAACTTCTTTAACTAACCACGCAGGATTCCAAAAGAGTTATTTTAAGCATGCTTCAGCACACTCAAGCGCTACGCCGGATGGGCCACGCATGGCTTTGGGGCATAACATAAGTGTGTCTCCATCTCCCATGGTTCTCAAATAGCTAAGCTAGAATGAATTCTACTGGCTATAGATGATAATTTGCAAATAGTACCCGAAGCCATTCCGGTAATAGGGTCCCTCCCCCACCCTTTTTAGTGGAATTATTACGTGGAAGTGCTAGTGTCGGTCAATCCACTTTGACTCATTTTTATAGTTTACATACCTTTGTACTACCTCTGCTTACTGCCGTATTTATGTTAATGCACTTTCCAATGATACGTAAGGTATTTCGGGTCCTTTATAGGGATTCCTACGACCGCCCCACCCCTAGCCACCACCCGCGACTGCCCTACGGCGTCGCCGCCTTGCAGCCACGCCGGCCTGGCCGTCAGGCGCCTACAGCGGACCTCGCACCTACCCTCCGCACCCACACTGGCCTTCCCTCCTCGCCGCAGCATGGAAGCCCCATCCTGTAGGTGCTGCCGTCTTGGCACTTCCCCTGCCACCGCCAGTGAGGGTGCCTGCAGCCCTTGCCAGAGTTGCCAACCCCCGCTCCATCTCCGGCACCACCGACCGACCCTCCGCTAGCAGCTCGAACGCTGGAGGTTTTGATCTCCTCCCGTTTTGGGCCCAACGGCCCAAAGTGGAACTTGATCTGCACTGTTGTATAATGAATAGGAGGGTGGGGAGCCGGGGCACGGTAACCTAAGTTCTACCGCCGCCACTTTCCCCTCCCACACTTCTTTTCCCAGTCCGACCAAGAAGGGGTCGCAGCAGTGACGGGAAGAACGCCTCCACCGCCACCACTGCACATCGTCGTCCTTCCCTCTCCATCAACTGTCACTGCCCTAGTGCAGAGAAGCCCGGCGATCCATGGCGGAGTCGAGCAACGCGGGATCCAACAAGCTTGCCGATGGTCGGTGATTTACCCTATACCCTACTCTCTGTCTACTAGGTTCTTGTACTCTACTAGATCTCGTTTTAGGTAGATGTTTATCTAGTACTGTTAGATCTTGTATTAGAACATGCTGTTAATTGGAAGAAATTATACCCACTGATCAACACCTAGTGATCCTCTAAGTTTTCAATCATGGAGCAGTCAGCAGTGGCCGCCTGGAAGCCAACAAATTCTCAAGCGGTGTTGGCGGACTCCAGTTAAGGATGGTACAAGAATTCCTAATGTGCACATCAGCTGTTTGTTAAAATGTTGTACTATTCATCTCCCTAATTTTTTGGGTGCCATAAATTTAGGCGGAGGCCATACAAGTGCCATGACGAATGCAGTCTTCAGATTTTCTCAGGAACACAATCCTATGGCGATCTGACTTCATTGTTTCAGTTTTGGCATTTTAGTGAACACTCGCGTTTCAGCACCTACGGATGTTTCTTCCAGCGATGAAACATCTCTCAGACCTCTCCTACATGAAGCTAATGACGGTATGCTCCAACGACAGTGGGAATATGGCTGACAACCGCGCTGGCTGGAACTTGATTTGAGCGCTCGAGCGACCGCACGGGAAGAAAGCGGAACTGCGGAAGACAGTGGACTAGGATAGGGTTTGAGAACGAGACCTGCGCCGTCGCCGGACATGAGGTCGAGCTCGTCGGGCCTCCACTCTTCTTCTGTGCACTCACGTGCCGCAACTCCGAGCTACTCCCTTTCCTGCATCTCGTGGCCGGTCGTCACCCCCGAACTCCGACGTCTTCTTGGTTGCGGCGGCGGCGGTGCGGCGAGGGACAGGCGTACGGGGAATGTATATGAGTGGGACACAAAAAGGTACGGGGCCACAACACAAAGAATGGGAGGAGTACTTTTATTAAAAAATATATAATAATTTGAGTATTCTTTTTTTTTTTTTTGAGAGGAATAATTTGAGTATTCTGTGAGCGCGCACGCCCGGAGCGCCGCATCCGCTGCGAATCCGCTTCGTCTTGGGCCGTCGTAGTACTAATCTGGGCCTTTTGTTGCTGGGTTTCAGTTTGGACTTGTATTGTGTGATTTTGAGCCCAGAGGCTGCTGGTGGGCCCGAATGCGGAACTCCGCCAGAGGCAAGACCCGCCACGGCCTCTCGTGCGCATCGAGCGCGTTGCCCTGAGCCGTGACGATGACGTAACCCTCCGTTGCCCACAATAAATTCTCCCACCCGGCCCCCGATTTCCCCAACCGTACCCCAGTCTCCACCCGATCGCAATCGCGAATTTCTTCGCACCATCGGCACGCAGACGAACGAAGCAAGGCTCTCCCCCGATCCGCTCGTCAAGGTACGCGTTCCCTCGATTCCCCTCCTCTGTCGATTTGTCTATACGCGTGTATGGTCGATTCTCGATTTCGCCTTTCGTGCGAGAATTCGTGTAGATTGTTGATATGTTCCTATGGTGTGTTCCCTTGAGGTTCTAGGTTGATCGGATCGGATCGAATCGAATCAAACTTTTTTTTTAATCCGATTTGATCAAACTTGATACAGTTATCTTCGCTCATCCGAGAAGCTCCGTTTTTATTTCAGTATACTATAGTATCTAGGGTTGGTTCAGTGTTAACCTAGTGGTGACTTTGGATTGGTTCGAGTCTGGTTGTTGCCCTCAGTAAAGGCCGTGCTATTTTCTGTTCTGAAACGAAATACCGTAGATTTCCTAAAGTTCAAAAGGTTGATTAGTCAATTATCAAATTTAAGAGGGTTAAATCATTCTCCATCACGAAAATAATCCCCAAGATATAGAATTATGTTTCAATTCGATAGATTTTTGTGTATCATCTAACTTAACATGGTTAAATCATCAGGTCATAGAATCATGTTCGGTTCAGTAGACTTAGTTTCATCAATATAAAATTATTATAGGGGTAAATCATGTTGCCTCAAACGCAATTCTGTATGGTTTGGTCTCAATTCAATTGGTGATTAGGGTATGCTCAGGATTAAGATGTTTTAAATGTTGCTTAGCATCTTTCCTGCCTATTTTATCTTAAGAGTGATCCGTTTCTGATCACCTTAGTCATAAGGATATGTTGGATGTACTGCTAACCTATTTCATGTTGACACGCTGAACCTTGTATGATGAATATTGTTTATGTTTGCCCTGTGCGCTGAACTTTCTTGCTAAATTAGCAATGGAATTAGCATATTTGCAATTGGTATGAATCTACCTAATCAGGATGGATGTGTTTATGTTAGATTGAATTCATGCTTCACCTGTTTTAGATATATGGTTGTTACCTCAGTTCATAGTTCTTGTTTTGGATCCTTTTTTTCTGTATATATATGCTTTCCTGTGACTGTGCTTTATGGTGTCTTACCATGTGATTTTTGGTCTATGCAGATGCAGATCTTTGTGAAGACCCTTACCGGTAAGACCATCACCCTCGAGGTTGAGTCCTCAGATACCATTGACAACGTCAAGGCAAAGATCCAGGACAAGGAGGGAATCCCGCCCGGATCAGCAGCGTCTTATCTTTGCTGGCAAGCAACTTGAGGATGGACGGACGCTTGCTGATTATAACATCCAGAAGGAGTCTACCCTCCACCTTGTGCTCAGGCTTAGGGGTGGCATGCAAATCTTCGTCAAGACCCTCACTGGGAAGACCATCACACTAGAGGTTGAGTCCTCAGACACGATCGACAATGTCAAGGCGAAGATTCAAGACAAGGAGGGCATTCCACCAGACCAGCAACGTCTCATCTTTGCGGGGAAGCAGCTTGAGGATGGTCGCACCTTGGCAGACTACAACATTCAGAAAGAGTCCACCCTTCACCTCGTGCTCAGGCTGAGGGGAGGCATGCAAATCTTTGTGAAAACTCTGACTGGCAAGACCATCACGCTTGAAGTTGAGTCTTCCGACACAATCGATAACGTGAAGGCAAAGATTCAAGACAAGGAGGGCATCCCACGGACCAGCAGCGCCTCATCTTTGCTGGGAAGCAACTTGAGGATGGCCGCACTCTTGCGGACTACAATATCCAGAAAGAGTCCACCCTCCACTTGGTGCTTCGCCTCCGTGGTGGTATGCAAATCTTCGTGAAAACGTTGACTGGGAAGACCATCACGCTGGAGGTTGAGTCGTCTGACACCATTGACAATGTGAAGGCGAAGATCCAGGACAAGGAGGGCATCCCACCAGACCAGCAGCGCCTGATCTTTGCCGGTAAGCAGTTGGAGGATGGTCGCACGCTCGCAGACTACAATATCCAGAAGGAGTCCACGCTCCACCTGGTGCTGCGCCTCCGTGGTGGTCAGTGAAATTGTGTTCTGTTTAGTTGTCCTGGTTGTGTTTCCGTGCCGTGTGTTTCTACTATGATGTCGAGTCCTTTAAACTTGTGGTAAGATGCAGCAGCAAGTTAGCTTTGCTGTGCCTTATCTATTTTCTATCTTTTATTGCCTGCTAGTATGAAGTTTACCTTTGTGTTATCTGTGCATCTGTTGGATTCGTACACTTTGGGAGCCATCTAGGCAAGTTATATGTGTTTTGGCGTATGTTTATGTCTGAGGTCTTAAACTATTACAAATGTGTGATCATGCTTTGTGTTGAAGGAGAACCTTTTGTGTTCAGTACTGGTGACGTGAATATGTGTTCATTTTTATTATCGTCAGATCTATGTATTGCTTTAGATAGTATCTGTATCAAAGAGATGGTTCATCATGGTACAGACCACACCTACGAGCACACCGTGTCCAGCAACAAGCTGAGGCAATAGAACGAACTTGATTACTTCCTTAATCTAAAAAAAAATAAACAAACGAACTGAAGCCATAGAACGGCCGTGCTGAGGCAATAGAATGAACGTGATTATACCTTCTTTTTAATTAAAAAAATGGCCAGGTTGTCAGGTAAGAAACGGTACTGTTCCATATGCTGATTTCAATCCTTTTTATTCAAAATTTGGGTTGATGTTTTGAGTGTAGATTTGAAACACTACAGAGCTGCATATGTTATGCCATAGTAACGACATAGAAATTTCTAGCGAATTGTTGAGTTGGTTGCTTGCACATGGACTACTGTCGTTTCTTCTTTCTTCTGCCTACATAATATGATTTGGTAACTTCTGCCCATAATCAACACGAGATTGAAGTACTACCTTCTAATCGTATATTCCATAATTTACGTCTCGTCTCGCACTCCCTCGTTAGACCTTCGAGTCGTGCTCCATCATGTTCCCTTTCTCAACAGATACTGGTCAGAGCACTAGATTCCTAGTTTTTCACAAGAATATCAAAGGCCACTCGGTTCCGAATGTGCCAATGTGGGCAACAAATCCAACAGGGCGCAGGGCGCCCAGACCAAAACATATATGAAACACTGTTAAATGCGCACAGAATCTCAATCCAGATGTGTACAAACCGCCAAACCGAATGCCAGCAGCAAATCATGTGACTGACCACTTAAAATCGAAGTATACCCTTCAAAGGAACTCCCTAGTACGAATGTGACTGACCACTAAAAATCGAAGTATACCCTTCAAGGAACTCCCTAGAACAAAACTGACAAATTTGTAGCATACTACCATTAATCAATGTATGGAACTTTACTGGGGGGCCAGGTCCACAACTAAATAACTTTTTATTATATAGTCAGCGATGATGATCTCCTGATTATTGCATATACTATATGCTTTGTCTCAAACAAAGACTCCAAGTAGCTCAAGCATTACAAGATTACACATATTTACATACACGCGTGCACAAGTGTGTATAGAACAAAAAACATATCTATCTAGGCCTTACCCAGGAAAAGAATTGCATGGGCACACAAAACTTGCTATCTACATGAACATGAAAAGCAAAACTAGCCTAGGGTCAGACCATTATTGGAAGCTATACAGATGTCACTGCCACGATACGTCTGTCTCCAGCACTCATAAACTGCCAGACCAGCCGTCCACAACTCCATTGCGGGAGCACACAAGAATGTCTCATGGAAACAACCAGCAACCGCCTGAAAATGGCAGTGTGCCCTCATTCACTTGTTACCCTGGCAATTGCAAATTGGGTTAGTCAAGATAGAAATGCATCAGGCCATAATAACCACAAATGAATGGGAGTGGCAGAAGTTTTACAGGAATGGAAGATGGGCACTCTGAGGAGATCCATGATTTTCCATGCCTTCAGATTTAACAGTGTCCCCACCACCATAGCTATATGATGATAGCAACCTCCGCTGCAATCAGAGAGTAAATCAGTCAGCATTTTGGCAAAGAGTAGTATAAGTGAAGAACAATTCAAGTACTATTGCAAACTGTCATGTATAAAATATAAAAACAATGCCATTATCAAAATAATCATGCATTTTGAGGTTATTTCTTATACAGAGAAGTATTTGTGATTGGAAATTTTACAGATTAACATATCTTTTACAAAAATATTAAAATATCGATCCGTAACTGCACTAATTGTTGTGAAGCACATGATTGAATCTCAGTGAGTTACAGGTATTATTACAATACCAATCACAAAAACTGGAACATAATCTGAAAGAGACATTATTGTGGGACTGGGCAGACATACAGTGTCATCAAGCAAGTCTGTTTCTTATGGAGAGGCAGGAAGGAGATAAATGGGGGCCATTGCTTGATCGCCTGGCCCAAGGTTAGTCGCCCAAAGGAGTTGGGAGGCCTGGGTATTTTGGACTTGCAGAAATTTGGGTGGGCTCTCAGGATGCGGTGGTTGTGGCTTGGTAAAACTGATCCTAGTAAGCTTGGGCAGCTTTTGCCGCCACGACTCATAAAAACGCCCATACTCTCTTCGCCTTGGCAGTAACTACTGTGCTGTGGTTGGTAATGGGATGAACACCAAATTTTGGACTGATAGATGGCTTAATGGATCGTCTATCGAGCAGCTCGCTCCTCATTTGTTTGCTTGTGTTCCCAAAAGGCGGGCAAACAAACGCACGGTGAGTGAAGCACTTCTGGATGATAATTGGGCAGAGATATTCAAGGGCACCGTTCTGTTGCAGTCATGGCGAATACTTAGTGATTTGGGATATGATCCAGGAGGTAATACTGCAACCCGAGGTGGAGGATGTGCATAAATGGAGATTTGAGGCCTCCGAAAAATTCTCTACTCAATCGGCGTATAGGGCTTTCTTTGTTGGATCAGTCCAGTTTGAGCCCTACAAGCTGATTTGGGGCAACTGGGCTCCAAGGAAGTGTAAATTTTTCTCTGGTTAGTGGCTATCGCTGTTGGACGGCAGATAGGCTTGCTCGTCGGGGTCTGCCACATCCGGAGCATTGCCCACTTTGTGATCAGGATGATGAGTCAATCAATCACCTCTTGTGAATCAATCACCTCTTGTGCTCTTGCGTTTTCTCAAGACAATTTTGGCACCGACTGCTGCTTCTTTTTGGGTTGCCAGATGTAGCCCCTCAGCCTAGGATGTTATTTTTTGATTGGTGGCAGCAGTCTGGTCGTGCTTTCAGCAAGGCTGTTGTTCGTGGATTTAATACTCTGATCATGCTGGGCTCTTGGATCCTTTGGAAAATGAGGAATGACATGGTGTTTAATGGGATCCGCCCGAGATTGGATCGGCGCTGCTGCTTGCACGGGAGGAGGCAAACCTTTGGATGCTTGTGGGTGCCAATGGTCTCAAGGGTCTAGTTGGTGCTGCTCATAGGGATTAGCGTTTCGGTTGTGGGTGCCCTTCTTTCAGAGCTGGCGCTTATGTAAGAGTTTGATCTAGTGCTGTGTGTGTGTGTGTGTGTGTTGGCTTTTTATGCCGTTTGACTCTCCTTTCTTAATGCAATGATATGCAGCTCTCCTGCGTATTCCAAAAAAAAAAACCAAGCAAGTCTGCCTGAGCGGGCTTTGTGACCATTTTTGAAACATTGAATTAGTCAGCATAAATGTACTGGGCAAAATCATGGTGAATCTAATGGTAGTAATAACACAACACAGGAATGTCATTCGTAGCATGCTGCAAAATTTCCAGAGAGATCTGAGCATATCAGAGGAATGAAGAAACCAAATAACTTACATGTTGCTCAAAGTCAGGACTCCTAAGGTTCGTTGAAAGATTTCTCATAAGCAGTACCACCTGTGTATGCCAATCAACAGACCAATGTTCAGTGTCAAATGATAACTCATTAAATTAGCCAAACAATCAAGACTCCAAAAATTCTCAATAAAAAAAGACGGTGCCTTTAAAGGAATTCAAAGTTAAATAACATACTCCTTTGATCACAAACACTGATTTTTGGTCACAATGTGGTCAGACTTTTTGGCACTGGCTATAAATAATTTATTTTGTTGGAAAGATGAAAAATAATCTGTGATTTTGTCTTGAAAAGTATTCCCATAATCTCATATTTTTATTTGATTTTATAATATATTCTAGTAATAAAAACGTGATCATAGCCTCATAGGTACATCCATACATATTGGAGACCATGTGGTGCCCAAAAGCCAATTGTTTTTTACCACAGGGAGAAAAACACGATGCGACATTGAGAACTATATTTTTCTGACCTTTGGAGCTAAAAAGGACCTGGCAGTTCTAATATCAAGGATAGTAAGACCAAAGCAGAATTTTGGTGAAACTTAATGAACACCTTTCTGACATGGAGTTAATGATTTCTAGTGAACACTGATAGATTCAGAATATATAGAAACCATATTTAAAACTCAAGAATGTTCCAAGAGCCAGGACTGGGCAAGATAGAAGCAGAATCTAGAAAATAGAAACAATAGTTATGCATAGAAATTGTAAAAGTTTTGAAATGGGACACATAACAAATAAAGAAGGCAAGATACTTGTGAAATCATGAAAAGAGCAAAAAAGTAGAGCATGTATACAGAAGACGTACTGTTTCAATATCAATTGGATCCATCGCTTTTAACCTTTGCAAATGCCCACTTGTATCAGGATCAAATATGCTTCCTAAGAAGCTGTATACTGGCAAAATCTGGCATGGCTGCATGTGTGACCATGGAGAAGCAAAATTAAGATACAGATACATTTTTGCAGTGAAGAAAAATGCATTTGGTCATTCACACTAAGAGATCCAATTTAAAGATATGATGAACTGATGATGTCTAACACTCTACTAACTAGCATATAGGTTAATGTTGGAATCAAGGAGAGGTTCCCAGTCGAAGATATCAGAGAGTAAAATAATATATATTTCTGAATGTTTGGCTGGCATGGCAAAAAGGACAAACCGAAGCACCTCCAGCCCTCAAGGGGCTTGAGATTATTAAATTAGTATTTCTTGAGTCAAACCAATATATTTGAGATGATGCGATTGGACATGATTATGCTTGAAACAGCTATGTTCTTAATAGCTTTAATATATATACAAACAGGTAAATAGCTACTCAGATCCCCAGGTACTTCTTACACAATAAATGGTTTCTTCTCCAAATCCGATAGTATAATGGACTAAAAACAGAATACAGACCAAAATCTAGTAGCATAGCACAGCCTTAATACAGAAATGGTTTGTATGTGAACATATCAATACCTAGGAATTTGACAAACTTAATTTCAACTTATCAGGAACATTCGCTCTTTAAGACAGTAGCTAATTCAATCTGATGCGATAAAGGAAAATGCAGCTGGCAAAAGGCTTGTATTCTTCTAAGCGCTTAGGTACTTAAGTGCGACAGAATGTAATTTCATCTGACATGAGAATGGAAACTGCAGTTGACAAATGTTTCTATTTTTTCAAAACCAAACACTTAGGCCATGCACAGAACAATTGCAAGGTAGATTTGCAGAGTGCATGCTGAAGAAGGGAGTTCTCACCACGGAGTGGTTGAACCACATTTTCTTGCTCAACTGCTTCAGAAGTTGGCCAAGTACCAGATGGACTCTCTATGCTACTTGAACAGTTATTTGTTGCAACAGCACCTGCACCACCAATATTTGAGAAGTTATAATTGCCTCCACAAGTCATTTATTTTTTTCATGCAGATCATAATGATTACAGACCTTGAACATGACCAGCACTAAGAGGTTGAGCAAGAGTATTGTCCCAGGAAGGCACCGCCACATTTGCATTTGTGTTTCTCACAGTAGCAGTATCCATAGGCGTGACAGAACCTAGCTCCCTCTGGGTAGGTTGTTGTTGTGATAATATAGCTTGAGAAACTGCAGGGTCTAAATAAATCCAGTCATCACTTTCGTTAACTAGAAAAAATATCATTCCAAATAGCTAGGTCCTTCAGTAATACAAACCATTTTTAGAGGCCTTCTGTGGATATGGATGAGCTGCCTTTCGTTTTGGCCTGGGTGGGGGCAGATGCTCGCCCGTACCATTCTTCTGAGCCTTCAAGAAGTACTTCTGTGCATGGCTCCTTATCTGCCAAAGGAACATTTTTATATACACTGAGGACATAGTAAAGTATAGATTGAAAGTAACTATCACCGAACGCCTGTAGCTAAAGATTGATTACAAGAAAGCTGAGATTTATTTATAGTTAAGGATTTAGGGTGGCTATGGATACCTGTATAACAGTCTTTGAACCAACATATGCTTCGATTTTCTTCCAATCACGATCAAAACTACAACAAAAGAAAAATGAATTTGAGAAATGCCATTAAACCATTCAAGTTCACAAAGTAGCATCACTTACAATTTGCAAGCTATAAACAATTACAGGAAATGGCCATAGATACCCAACTACATTAGATACATTTGGTTCATTTATCTAATCTTGTCTAGCCTGGCTAGAGGACAAAAAGAAACTTTGCAAGGGGAGGAGATCCTTAAACGTGCAATGGCACCCTTTAAAAGGTTCCAATGAAAACTGGGATCATGGAAATCAGAAAAATGACCATAGCGGTATCTAACAGGGACCCTGAAACGAACACAGCTACCCCCAACAATGACCACTGCGATATCTAACAGGTTCGACAGAAACCTTCTCCCTCAAAATTGGACCGCACACAAAACCAACATGATCGCCTTCATCTAGAAGCAGCACGTAAACTATCCAAATTTAGCATTTGCAGGAGCCGTGCGGCGGAATTTAATTAGCATTTGCAGGAGCCGAGGCAGGCGAAAAATCCAACCACAGACAACGGAGCAAAGTAACCGCTAGTCCACTACCACTCTACTACAAATCCCGAATCGGGGACAAGGGAGGGATCGGGGCACTCACAGCTGCAGGGCCTCGAGGAACTTGTCGTGCTCGGGCTCCGTCCAGCTCTCCCGCGACTTGGTGATGGTGTAGGGCTTCCTGACCTTCCGAACCTCCTCCCCGCCGCCGCCGCGACCGGGACCGGGACCGCCATAGGCGGCGGCGCCATCACCGCCGCCGCCCCGCGCACCTGCTTCTTCCCGCCTCCGCCTCCGCCTCCACCCTCGTCCCCGCCGCCGCTGGCGACGGCGACGGCGGCGGAGTCGAGCGGCTTCGGCGTAGTGCTCATCGAAACCATCAGCCGGTGGCGCGCCGGAGTGGGTGGTTGGGTGGGCTAGGTTTTGCTGCCGGTTTGTGTGGGTGATTTCTCTGGCGAGTGAGATGAGTCGTCGAGGGCTCGAGTTTGTTGGTTGGTTTGGATGGAGGCTGAGCTGCTGAAGAGGGAAATGGGCCGCTGCGGGTTGCGTTGCGTGCGTGATGTGGGTGTGGATGTTTCGGGGCGGTTCGTTGGTGGCGTGTGGACGCCAGAGATCCGTCGAGACGCTGCCGGGTGGGCCCGGTGGACGGTGGTGCCTCGGGAACGGGCGCTGCTGGCTTCTGTGCCGACGACTCTGTGATGATGATGATGATGACGAGTGCTGCTGAGTGGCGCACGCGGCACGGGTCGGCGGACCGCACGTCTCATCCGCCGTGGAGGCAGGAGGAGGCGTGGACTAACCACTGACGGCCGCGTTGGGTGATCGATCATCGATAGATGACCTGATGATGCTGACCAAGGACCAGTACTTCAGATCTTGCTCTTGCTGATCGTGGAGACGACCACGCATTTCGTGCAACCGAGTAGTACAAATTGGAGTCTTTATAGTTTATACCAGTCTCGAGGGGTTCATGAGGAGTATAAATTACATTATATAAGATTAATTTATTTAATAATATGTGACATACTATTTAAAAACGGTACATGGTGTTTATAGAGTTTCATGAAAGGAGATAAGTTTTGTCGATGAAACTAGTCCATAGTGTTTTTATCAAAAAGAAAGTCATAAAAACGGTACATGGTCTTACTTTTGATTTGTTATAGGTTATATAGAATAGAGTTTTTTTCTAGACTAACCTAGCTAGCAGCTGTCCTAAATTAAGGTATCTACTTACTCGGTATTAGTGTTGGTTATTTTTTTAAAAAAAATATAACTAGATTTGTAGAAAAAAAAAAATATTAGCAACCTTTATGTCTCTAAATAAGTGTATTATGAAAATAGATTAAAATAGCTATCTATATTTTTTTGTCTATATTTGATCAAATTTGGGTATATTTGACTTTTTGAAAAATGAGATGACCGTTAAAAGTGTTAGAGAGAGTACTTTCTCATAATATATTTATGAGTTGCCTATTCCTCTTTTTTTTCTCATCTCATCTTCCATCCCTAGCCACCGGTCCACCAACGTGAGCCTCCTTGTCTAGCTCTAGCATGTGTTCCCACCGCCATGAGTTATGGAGATGAACTCCAAGCAGAAGGATGGCCTACATGAGGGTGAGGTTTGAGCTAGTATGACGAGCTCTAGTTACAATATTAAGCTGCCTCATCTCCTCGTGATAGGGCAAACTCTACCACTCGTGAGGAAGGTTGCCGACAAAGACACAAAGAGGGACATGTAGGGGGAGGGCATGCTCACAGAAAGGGTGTGGCGGTGGTGGAGGTGAGGATGGGGCTCTGGCAGAGGATACCAAAGGGTATGTCAACACAAGAGGAGGGCAAAGAAATAGAGCCAGAGGCCCAAATACGGGCGGCGAGGTGCTTAGACTAAGGCTAGCAATGTTGGAAGGTACTTGGGTGGGGACAAGGTAAGTAGGATCTAAGCGCCTCAACATGTATACATGTTGATGTTATAGGTGACGTATCCGTTAATTACTATTTTACGACTAGTACTATGTCCAAATGTATCATAAACCTCATCGCTATAACATACAAGTAAACTCTAAGACGTTCAATACAGATGCCAAGCAATATCTCTAATATGTAACTATGTTATAGATCTGTTCTCTCCTTTAAAATTTGCATATCTCGTCAACAATTGTCCGTATTAAATACTTGTCTCCCTCTACGCCCCCAAAATGATTTTTTTTTTTAAAAAAGCTAACTATATTTATATAAAATACTAATATTTATGATACCAATAAGTATCATTATTTTAATTGTATAATATATTTTTTTTTTTTTATAATTATAATATATTTTCTTAGTGAACTAAATTGGAGATATAAGTATTGATATTTTATATAAATTTGATTAGATATAACTATTGATATTTTTATATAAATTTGATTAGATTTTTAAAAATATCTGACTTATCCAAAACTTAGTTTCTATTTTTGCGTGTGTAGTGGGGGGGAGGGACAGACGGAAGGAGAGGCGTATGTTACTATGTTACCATGTACTCCATGTACTAGCATGAGCTTTTGTGTTTGCGTATGGTTGGTGTCGGTCGCACTCTCATCACCACACAAGTTCATTGCTGCACTCGCTTAGCTTTCCAGTATACTGTACTTGCTTCAGGATCAGACTTACAACGTCACGTATTTCAACCTTTCCTCGATGCTGACTGCCTAACTACTCCACGTTACCACCTTGCCTGTTCAGTATTATGCTCGGCGGCGACATGGTGCCACTTCGCCGGGAAGCGAGGCAACGGCTTCACTTGCCGCCCCCGCCGCCGGCGCCGGCCCACAGGGGGGCCTGCCTGTTACCATCATCACAAGCACTTTTCTAGTGTTTGGCACCTGCCACATGCGCTGCAAAAATCGCAGAAAGCCTTTTGCGTTGCCGCGTCGGCCGGCGTGGCGTCGTCGCTGCTTGCTGTTGCCGGACAGGCTCAGAAAAACGCTGACAAGTTTTGGTAGAGAACGAATGGATGGCGACACGGCGTGGCGCTAGATCGGTGAGCGAGCAGTAGTGGGAAATGCTTCTTCAGCTTCACACAGCAGGCAGGTGAAGTGGTCGGTCGTGCTGTGAAAAAATCTGCGGCGATGAGCAGCTTGGTACAGTAGATTAGAAAATGCAGTCATTCAGACGCTTCGAGTGTTTCTGCATGCTGCTGGTTCCCAGAAGCAGCCACAACACACCACTCGGCCGTGTTCCATTTCTTATTGCTGCTGCTGGTGCTGCTGTGGGTTTTGGTGGTCGACCCACAGAAATCGGGTCAGATTGGGTCGCGCAAAAGGATCTTCTTGGTTGTTGCCCACTCTACTACAGTAGTACGACTACTACGTGCTCTAGTCCTCGAGAATGTTTGTTGTTGCAAATCGGTCCACGCGCTCCATGCGAGTCCGGTCGAGCTATCTTGAGACGTGCTTGGAAAGTAGAAAAGATATCATGTCCCAAGCTATCAACTGGGATGATAATGAGCCTGATTGATAGATAGTCAAATTTGTGCCAAAACTTAGGCAGGCTAAATCTGAATATTTTTTGCTCAACCTTTGATAACTTTTCGTTGCCAATTTTTTTTAGCTTGATAAAATTTGGAAGCCAATCAAGCTGACCTGCTCAAAAGTTAGGGAAAAACACATGAGTGTAAGAGGATGTGAAACAACAAAAGTAACATCACAACAAGCAATTTCATGTCTAGATTCTCGTTGTAGTGTTTATAAAATGCTCTACTTTTTTTTTAGCCTCAAATTCTTCCGATACAAGTTGGAGTATCAGAACTCACGCACTAGCTCACACCACCACACACACACATGCAACACACCCTAGTGCGCAAGCTAGACCTACAGCTATAAGAAGAGACTTGCACATGGCTGAGAGGTATCCAAAGTCTTCGAGGCTTCGCACACGATGGACACGCCATCCTAACCGTTGTGGCACATCCACGTGTGAGGCAACTGAAACTAAGGAAACTACTGTTCCCGGTGGGAAAACCAGCATTTGAGCGTACTCGAACTCGATCGGCAGCTTCCGCACTTGGAGGTCTTACCACTCGAGCTACGGCTCAGTCCCAAAAATGCTCTACTTGCACGATGAACACAAGCCTTATTTTAGTTTCTAAGTTAGAGTTAGTTTCTGAGTTAGCTACGGCTCACTCGAACACGATGAACTAAGTTAGAGTATTCAAAACGGGGCCTTAGTTAGAGTTAGAGTTAGTTTCAAACTTCCGCCCGCTCGTTTGGTACATCCATCGGGTTGGTTGTGGCAGTCCGATCTTTGTGAGAGAAATCACGCTGGACCAGGGCTTCGGGTTTGTTGGCGATCTTTGTGAGAGAAAATGCTTTATCCGGGCCGGGCCGATAAGCCAAACGAACAAGGCGTTCAACTCTAGCCCTAAACTAACTCTAACCCTAGAGGTGTTTGGATGGAAGGGTTAAAATTAAATGTACTTGTCTAATCATTTAGTGCGAAAGTGAAGAGAGAAAGAAAATGTACTTTTTAGTGGACCCAACCCTGAACTAACTCTAATTAGCACCTCTTGGGTGAGCTAGTTTTTTGGATGAGTTAGATGCAACTAACCCTAATCTAACCCTCCTGTTTAGATCCTTTATGGCTAGTTGAGCTCCAACTAGCTTAAACTAACTTTAACCCATGGATACAAACAAAGCCTAAGTTAGAGTATCCAAACAGAGCCATGGATAGTCAAATCTGATTGCCCAAACTTAGGTGACTCGAGCTTTTGGCCTCTACTTGGTATATGTTACTAAAGTTTACCAATACTTCGCATTTAGCTTGTTAAATCCGTGGCAGATAGTTTTGTCCAACTTTTGATAGGCTAGCAAATTTTTGGCTTGATAAATTTTAGAAGCCAATCAAGGAGGCTCAAAATCTATAAAGGTAGTAATGCCTATTTGAACATCCGGCTTGCATGTTTCTTTTGCAATCATACAACTCAACATACTCGCCAAACAATGCAATGTAGGGTCTTGGACCTACGAATGATCTTGTGTCATTGTGCTATTAAAATTTCAAGTTGGGACAAGCTTGGTGGAGGGCACATTATGGTTTGATGGCACATTAATATTTTTAAAATGACATATAAATTTGGAATGGAGGAAGTATTTGACTACCGCTTCATCTAGATTTTTCTTGTAAAATTTTAGTGCATTTTTTTTTGTGTGATGGCCCTATTTTTCTATGGTGGAACTTGTTTACACAAGTTTTTAACTTTTTGACTTGACTTGACATGGGTGATTGCATTAGTGTTTTTGCTATATTTTTTTACCTGACGTGGATGGTTGCATTATTGTTTTCCTATCTTTTTAAAATAAAAATCATGGAGAAGTCGGCAACTCTACTAGATCGGGCATATCGAAACTCTCCTGGGTGTTTCCGAAAAATGTGACTGACTTAAGGGCGTGCCTACCAGTTTCGCGGAAGCAGGAATTGAGCCCGACAGCAAAAGGGAAAGGAAAGGTGACGTTTCTCTTTCTTCGTTCCGGCGCCCCACCGCCACCGGGAGAGTGAGCTGCTAGCGCGCCTGCGCAACTCGAGCGCCGCTTGTCGCGCGCACCACGGCCTCGATCCGGCAAGCCAGTAAGTTCCCCTCCCTCAGTTCGATCAGTTAATCCGATTCGCAGCTGGGTTCTCTGGCGATCGCGATTCGGCACCATAAAGTAGCGCGTCTCCAGCTAGTGAGGTCCTGCTTCTTGACTTTTTTTTTATTGGGCGACTTCTTCACTTGATTGCTGTTCATGGTAGATTCCTCCGCGATTAATAGCTCCCTCCCTGAACTTCCTTCTGAAGGATTTCTACTGTAGAGTTAAGATCGCCTGATAGTAGAGTGATAGTTGGTTCTGAGCTCTCACTGACATCTAGAAAGAAGAACATCTTTCCCCTCTTTTTTTCTATCGATTAATCCAAGATTCGATTGCCCACTGGTTAATTAAATTCTGGCAATACTAGTTATTTAGACTAGTGAGGTTGTTGGGTGAGATTAATACTTGGGCTCTTGGATACTGGATTGGTAGCACGAGTGAAACATCCCTGGAACGAAATGGAATGTTTCTAGCTATCCATTTCGTTTCTTGTTTATTTTATTGGTTGATTGCCCAGTTCGATTATCGTGATAAACATCCCTGGAATGTTCCCTCGATCCTGTAAAAATGAAGTGCTAGAGGCATCGGGAACTGGAAATATCTGTAACTATCGGTCACTGTTATGAATGCTAATGAGTGAGTCGGAGGGCCCTCATTTTGCTATACTATACTGCTGTATTGTTGCCTTCTTGTTGAATTGGAATATAATGTCCAGAGAATCCCATCAAGCATTCTCCATGGAACCCAGGAAGTAATACGATAAGAAGTAAGAATCCAATCAGGCATTATACCCCTAGTCCCAATCTGCGAAACAGTGTTGTGTTTTGGAGTGTAATGCTGGGAAAATAAGTTTGCTGGTTGCTTCTAGTTGCTTTGAGCCTTTGTCCTTCCTGCCATCATCTGAATGCATATTTCTTGACTATTAAACTAAAGCTGCTATTTGGTCTCTCTCAAGCCTATTGTTGGTCTGAGATATTGTCAATGTTCATTTGGAGATAGCATGTCTGGACAGCAGGACCGCGCTAGTAAAAGCTCTAGCTCAAGCATCAGCAGCAGCACTCAAGAGAGCGAGGAGGAAGCACCTGTACGAAGCGTCACCATTGGTAGCCTCCTTGCCCAAGCAAATAATAGCAGTGGACATAGTCTTGGGAAGCGCCTGTCCCATTTGGGGTCAATCCCGTAATCAAGAGCGTCTTGATGTTTGATTCTTAATGCAGTTTTCCTCTGATTTCCATTCTTGAACTTATGTATTGCTATCTTGGACCTGCATCTGAATTGTTTCCCAACTGAACATAACTTTTGTCAGCATAGTATCCAATACCCTCTCTGTTGTCTTTGCTAAGGTGCCCTGATTAAACTAGTAAATTTTAGCCCAACTATTGTCAAATGATATAAAGTTTTATGTGGCACAAGTGGTACTGTTAGTTTTATGCTTGAAAGTGTTTTACTGTTAATGAAAATATATAAGTAAAGCAATATAATATATCGTTTGGCAATAGATACACACCTCTCCCACTATATATAATAGAGTGATATGCAGCTCTCCTGTGCATCTGAGAAAATATGTCATGAAAGAAATTAACACTGATCAATTTTGGCAAAGGTGCTAAATCAATCTCGATAGTCAAAGTAATTGATCTAGTGTTATATTATGTATTGTTAAATCAGTCAGTCATACTGTAAGTCTATAGTTTACTTTATTTTGCAGTAACAAGTTTTCTGCTAAGTTTTATGATTAGTTAGTGCACTCTTCTTTGGCAGTATACTCCCCGAGTTAATGGAAAAATCCCAAATGTTGATAATGCAACACTGGACCACGAACGATTGCTGCAAAGGTAAAAGAGCATCTCTCAATCTCACACATAAATGCAACACAAAAATCTGGATTGTTGCAGTTGGTCCTGTGGAGATTGGAAATTTACGTATTTTTAAAAAAAGAGTACTTACCTTTACTTTCTTTTGACAGGTTGGGCACTTACGGTTTGGCTGAATTTCAGATAGAGGGGGATGGGAATTGTCAGGTTTGTTTAAAAAGTACTTAGTGTAAATTAACATTCAATTTATTTAAAATACTATGCCACATCATCAGGGCAGTTTCAAATTAGCATGTGATTCCGCTAGCTTGCTTGGCAATTGTCATGTAGTTGCCATATAGAGTGCCACTGATATATCATACTGAAGGGTTTGAAAGAGGATTACAATGTACTGTTTATAATGCACATTAAGCATTTTTTTTTAGATTATGCACATTAAGCATTGATCGGCTTACAGGAATACATATCAGCTAGACTGGATCCAGAATGATAGACACAAGTACTATGCATATATGTCTAACAGGGTTGATTGGCCTGTGTTATCTAAGCTCAAAATTATTAAGTCATTCAGCAACACCTGGCTTCATTACTTCTTTCTTTATTCTGAACCCTTAACTTTTTCCTTTTCTAAATGACATATTACTACAGTTCCGAGCTTTGGCTGACCAGATATTTCGCAATCCTGACTATCATAAGCATGTGAGAAAAGCTATCATGAAACAGGTTAGTGTTTTTTTTTTTTGCTGTCTACTACCTTTCTTTGGTAAAAAAGTATACAATACAGTAAAATAATATGGAATCGTACTGGAATGCCCTGTTTATCAGCTGAAGGAATTCAGAAAACAATATGAAAGTTATGTACCAATGGAATATAAGGTGTACTTGAAGAAAATGAAAAGGTTTGTTAACAGATCTGAGTTTCTATCATTTTACTGTAGAGAGTAATGCTTGATTACTTTTGGGGTTATTCAGTATACTCATATATGCATTTTCTGCAGATCTGGGGAATGGGGAGATCATCTGACTTTTGCAAGCAGCTGCAGATCGGGTAAAATAGCACTTCCAGTTTCATGATGGTTGATTGGTTTCTTTGAGTAAATACTTTTAATTGCATTTTTTTCTACATAAATTTCCCTTTTATTTTTCTAATTCTAATTATACCTTATAATCCAACTCTAAGTCATGAAAAAAATAAAAAAATAAGAGGCGGATATTAAGTGTCTGCTGTGAATTTCATTGGGAACCCTTGTCAAAGATGCCTGAAATTGTTCTGTTTGTTATCATTCGTTGAATTATAAAGAATTAAACATCAAACGTGACCTCTTGGTTGATTAGTCAGGTTTTCATCTGTATTTTATCTTCCCTTTAGAGATATGTTGTTCTGATTAATATTGACATTGCAGCATTAGTACGTCTATAGACTGTAAATTGTCTAACACCTTTTATTTAATCTCAAATCCTCACAGTTTGGTGCCAAAATTTGTTTGCTGACATCATTTAAAGACACCTGCTTAATTGAGATAGTCCCTAGGGATCTAACTCCCACAAAAGGTAAGAGCTTGGATACTCTTCTCATCAGTTATCAGATGTTTGGTTCCATGTCAAACTTCTTTGGCACCAGCATGGCAGCATCTATTCTGCTCTTGAGATAATTCTGCATTCAACTATTGCAATATGCAAACCATAACAGTATATTTATGTTTCGCCAAAATCATGACCATCTAATCCCAGTGATGGTACACATTTTTGCAGAGCTTTGGTTAAGCTTTCTGGTGTGAAGTACACTACAATTCCTTGTATGGAATCGATGGTACGTATTTTGCAGAGACTTGGTGAACTGCCGATTTGCCTTTTTTTTTTTAAGTAATGCTGATTTTTATTTACAGATTTTCATGATTAAATTTACTCTAAAAAGGTTTCATCAATGTTTTTAAACGAAATTTACGTGTATGTTTATGTACTTCCCCCTTTTTTCTGACTAGATTCTAAATGAGTTCCTTTTCTGCACATTGCAGACCTCCTGACTCGCAAGGCGAAGAAGAAGCACTGGCTGTTCTAGGAGGGTTCTGAAGTATCCTTAATTTTTCTGCAGCTCCTTCTCAGCCAGTGCAGCCTCTGCCTTAGTAGTACTTACTAGTTGGCCAACACTGTAGCGTATCCTATATTGAGTCCATGTAGGCTTTACGCTCTTATGTACAGTCGACCTAAATCTTGTAAAATTTCCTCAAGGAACAACAGCTGGAACTGCGTAACTTTCAGATCCACGAGTCTCCTATTCCTTCTGCACATCGGTGTAGTTTTACCTTTGCAATGTATAGTATTTTGGTGAATCGCTATAGGGAATGGTTAACTAGTTAAAAAGTGCTTGCACTTATGTACATTGTAAAAGATACTACCAGGGCATTTTGACGTGGACGTTTGGATACCGTTCTCTACAAATTTTATACTCTGAATTCGTAGAGAGCCCTTTCCAGGCGTAGGGATCTGCCGGGTTTTGCAGTGTAATTTTTAGAAAAAAATGGTTTGCTTGATTTCTTAGATATTAAATTTTGTTCTTGTTGGTCGCGAGCAAATTGGGGTGTGAAATAATAGCTCATATATTCATTATTCACTGACACCAGAAGAAATATTCCCATTGATGGGTTTAAGTTGCAGGTCATCTCTTGCTGAACCTTTTGCCAGGGTGATCACTGCCACCAAGAAATGCTTAGCCTCTAGAATTTGCCCTCAATTCCAATCTTCCGATCACGGTGATCTTCGATGATGGTGGAATTGTTTTGGTCGTGAGATTGTACTAGGTTTGTGTCCGTGGCAACTAAACTTACTAAAAACATAAGGATTGTACGATAAGATACAATAATGTAAAATTAAATATCGTTGTTAAACTCATTAAACTCATATTTAATCTAAAAGGCAAAGTTCGTAAAAATTTACACAGTCGCGGAAATCGTGACATCGCAAACTCATCAACTCTATTGTATTGATGTGTATGTGTGTTGCAACCAGAACAAATAATGTACTGATTTGAGCAAATGCAACAGGAAAAACCAATGCCACGATATAGTCTTATCTTTCAATTTAACAGCACATACATAAGGTCGCAAGTTTTCCTCAGAAGGAAAAACTTCAATCCTCGTTGGTCTTCAATAGCACAAACATATATATCACAGCACTGATTTCTTTTTTTCTCTGGTGATCTTGCAGAGTGACCTTTCATATCTTCAGCTGCTTCCATATATTCCAAAAAGCAATCATCAATGACAATTCAGTTATGTGTCACTGAACTGAAAAAGAGAAACAAATTTTGAAGACAAAAAATCTTATATCTTCTACATGGGGGAAGAAGGAATTCTAGGACAATTAAAGCATGCGCAATGTGTACTCCCGGAATGGGTAATAGCGTGGGTCCAAGCGTCAGAGAGGGTAGTGATTTGGTTCGGCTCAATTTTTTTTTTTTTTTTGACCAACCTTCGGCTCACAATGTTGACCGCCACGAACTTGGTCCAGCCAGCCCGGCCCATGCAGAGGGAGGAGCGCGCGGTGGGGCAAACAGTGTATCGGTCTCCTCCCCACGCCATCGCTGACGCTTGCAGAAGCTCCGTAGTACAGTGCCTCCATTGACCTTTGGGGGTGTCAGGCGTGGAAATCTTGCGTGAGCCATTACGCACCGCAGCTTCGAGCCTTCCACAGTTCCACTTCCACCTCCCGCCGGCTGGTCCCTATCCGCCAAGGGCCTGAGATTCCACGCCTCGGGCTTTCTTACCCCACGCCGTATCTTCCAGCACGAGTGGAGAATCTGAATCACGCCTCTGGCTTTCTTACCCCGCGCCGTATCTTCCAGCACGAGTGGAGAAACTGGATCACGATCCCCACCAATTCAGAACCCAATTCTGTGGCCAGCTCCAATTTCGCTAGTACTCCCCCATCCCACAGGGACAACAACAAGAATCGCTCCTCTTATCTCTATCGGAGCGTAGTCTGATTAGTTTGGGTTGGGTTAAGAAGTTGAGATTGCGATTTGAGGAGATGCGGGAGAGAAAGGAAGAGATGGGCCAGAGCAAGGCGGAATTCTTGGAGCAGTTCGGTGGGGACTATGGCTACCCGGACGCGCCCAGGGGCATCGACGAGCTGCGGGCCGCCGAGTTCAAGCGGCTGGAAGGTGTGATTTCGCGACCTTCTCAATTCATTCGCGAAAACTTTGGACTGAATTTGTTGGCTCTTGTAAAAATGAAAGATAAAAGCTTTTTTAAGGTTTCTGCCGTTCTCACTCTCTATTATTGGGATTTTTGAGCTTTGTTGTTTTGGCTAAGAGAGGAGCGATGTCAAATTTGCATCTAGGCTTTACATTTTGATGACGTGACTGAGAACGTTAAAGAGGATAATGTTAAGCTTTACATATATGGAAGTTTGCAGCTTAGCTAGCTTCTAAAGATGTGTTGTTTTCTGAGGAGCAGGGATGGTTTATCTGGACCATGCTGGTGCGACACTGTACTCAGAGGCACAGATGGCGGATGTTGCTAGAGATCTTATGTCTAATGTCTACGGGAATCCTCGTATCCTTAAATTTGGGACTTCTATTGACAAGAGTTTTTGTTTCCCTTGATAGCTTTTTAACCCCCTTCATCTACAAAAGGATGCAACTCTGAGATTTGTGCAGTCAAACTAACTTAACTTTGGCCAAGTTTATAGTGAATAGTATTAGCATTTATGTCTCTACTAGGTTTACTACAAAAATATATTTCATAATTAATTAATTAAATGTTACTTATCTTGTATCGTAACTGTTAGTACTTTTTGTTTTATCCCCCTCCCCAAAAATATCAGTACTTTTTTTTTTATGTAACTTAGATCAACTTCAAATTGTTTGACTCCTTGAAGAGTGAGAATTGCATCCTTTGCGGACGGAGGGAGTACTTGTGGTTGTTGTTTTTTTTTTGAAAGAAAAATTGCTGCGGTGGTGTTCTTTGACATGCTTTTTAGATAGTCAGAACGATTCAAGCGTGGCTACAAGCGACATTGTTACTTCTATGCGGCATCAGGTACTGCATGTTATAAAAATTTGGACTCACCATTTCTTATGTTTATGTTTTGAATTATGGAACCCTTTTCTAAAATCAGCTAGGGATGCAGCAGTTTCTTTGCAAGAAAGCCAATGCTGGTGACAAGCATCCATATTGATTTTATGCTCACAAGTCACAACAACTATTTACATGTCTTTCAACATATGTTGTAAAGTAGAAATACTTAATTACATGTAGTTGTAGTTGAAAAAAGAGTATGAATATAGTTTTCATGCTTAATTCTGATTAAAAACTGTGAATTGGTGCTGACATCTTACACAATTATATGCACTTGAGAGAAGTTGAAACCAGCCTTTCTTATGATGCAAACTTCATCCTCACAGGTCCTAAAATACTTCAATGCATCTCAAAAGGACTACAAATGTATATTTACGTCAGGGGCAACAGCAGCTCTGAAACTTGTTGGTGAATGTTTTCCATGGAGTAGAGATAGTTGCTATATGTACACAATGGAAAATCATAATAGTGTGCTTGGCATAAGAGAGTATCCTATCATGTTTACAACTCTACTTACTGACTGGTTAATGTATATATCATTAAGCAAGTACATGCTCCAATGGTGGGGCATACCACAGATTATGTGTCCCCTTAATGTGTTTATAGATATGCGTTGAGCAAAGGAGCTACTGTATCAGCAGTTGATGTTGAAGAGGTTGTTGATCCATCAAAGAATCGTGAGTGATAGTTTGTTTAAGGTTTCAAAACACTCAAACCAAAGAAGAGGTGACGATTTGGTTTTGCACAATTATCAGAATGGGAGCCTGACAGCTATTTCAGGTAATGAACTTATAGACATATAATGTGTTTCTTCAGCTGTAAAACCTATTCTCTTATTATCTAACTGAATAGCGATTGCCATTCTTGGTTGATTCATATTGTTCTCTCTTTGTGATGTAGGAAACAATTTAAATCTTTTGCATTCCCTTCAGAGTGCAATTTCTCAGGGCGTAAGTTCAACCTCAGCTTGGTCAAGCTCATCAAGGAAGGAAAATTTATGGATTGCTCATCACAACAGCGGTAATATATTTGATGCATATAAAGCTGTACTAGACAAGTAACTGAATTTTTCTAGCAGACAACATCCCATTTTCCTTGGACTCAGTAGCTTTGACATGCTTATTAAGTGCATCATTTGCAGGGGGCCAGTGGATGGTTCTGATAGATGCTGCAAAAGGATGTACAACTGAACCACCAAACTTAACCCTGTATCCTGCTGACTTTGTTGTCTGTTCATTTTACAAGGTAATCCATGGACAGCTATTTTTGTTTTAAAAGCCTTGTCCCAAACATGTAACCAACTGTTATCTTATGGCAAACTTGCAGATATTTGGCTATCCAACTGGTCTTGGTGCCTTAATAGTAAAAAATGGTAGGCAACAAGCAGTTATCATGTTCTCTTATTAAGATGGCATTTCTTTCCTTCTATTTAGCATATAATAATCTATAAGCTACAATTCAAATGATAAAATAAATTAATTTACTACAACAACTTCTACATAGACATGATGATCGACTTCCCAAGCAAAGGGCAAGCTCTCTAATGATTTCTTCCTATTTTTTTATTCAATGGCAGAGGCTGCTAGTTTACTGAACAAGACATACTTCAGTGGAGGTTAGCACTTAGTAATGCACTGCTTTTAATGTTGGTTGTTTTATTTGTTTTCTTGTTTTAGTAACCTTTTGGAATGCTTATGACATAGGAACGGTAGCTGCTTCAATTGCTGACATTGACTTCGTTCAGAAAAAGAAAAGGCATTGAGCAAGCTCTGGAGGATGGAACAATCTCATTCTTGAGTATATCTTCTCTTCAATATGGCTTTAAGATAATCGATATGCTAACTATCTCGGCAATTGCACGGTACCTATCAGAGATAGCTTTTGGTCCTGATATTCTGTCTATGATATACTTCTCAATGGAGTTGTCCTCCTGTAGGCATACTGCGTCTCTTGCTACTTATGTGAGAAATAAAATGCTGGAATTGAAGCATAGCAATGAGAAAAATGTTTGCATAATCTATGGACAAGCTTATAAGGTACTATTACCCAGTCAGTTCATGCCTTCAGTTTTTCTTTGCTTTCTTTGACCTCTAGGAATTATCTCAATCAGTAGACAAGGTACATGTCATGAAGATAATATGCACTTATCTCCTGACATTTGTTAATTTGGCATATTTATTGTTCCTATTCGTATTGACTTATTTTGTAGGAGAAATTATCTGAAAATGGGTCCTATGATCACATTCAATTTGAAAAGAGAAGATGGCACCTGGTATGGATATCGTGAGGTGGAGAAGCTTGCCTCATTGTCAGGAATTCATTTGCGTGTATGGGCTTCTTCTTTAGCATGTCTTATGGACTTACGATGATCTGTTTTCTTAATGGTACTTTTTATTGGGCTTAGTAGAGAATACTCATTTCAGTCAGCATCATCATTTCTAGACTAGATTTATGAGCAGATACTATGGTGTACAAAAACTAGACCAATCTAGGAGGAACAAGGTGACATTTTATTAAGAAGAAAAATAGGCTTCCATTTTCGCATCAACTAGGAATTGAACCTGGGTGGTCAAGGCATACATGTACACCCTTGACCAACTAAGCCAGCTCAGCTTCCTCTATGGTGTACAGGTGTTGCACGAACCTTTTTTTTTGTGACAATTTGTGGGGTGGGTGTATACATGGAGGATCATATATTTGAGTTGTGCAAATCTATGCATACCTGACCCACGTTAGCTGACAATCATATGAGATCAGTAATTTCTCCAGTTAAGACTATTTCAAGCGCTTCTGTGATCTTGATTGAATTAGTTCCTCTACTGTTTTGCAGGCGGGCTGCTTCTGTAACCCTGGTGCATGTTCTAAGTATGTTGGTTTGTCGCACTCAGATCTAGTTTCCAATTTCGAGGTACACAATGCAACCTTATCTGCTTAGTACAACAACAATAATAATGCTATAACTTACATTTTTGCATCTAAGTAAACCAAATGTGTTGCCTACATATCAGGCTGGGCATGTTTGTTGGGATGATAATGGCGTAATAAATGGAAAACCAACTGGTGCTGTGAGGATATCATTTGGCTATATGTCCACATATGAAGATGCAGAGGTCTGATATTTTTCCCATTGCATTTATTTTTAAGGCCAAACCTACAATTCTTCTGACTTGCCAATCATGTGCATGATCATCTCTAACCTGTTATCACTCATCTCAGAACTCCTTTGTTTTCCAATAGGAATTTCTGAAGTTCCTGCAGTCATCTTTTTTGTGTCGAAACCAGGATTGAAAAATGAAAATGTCTACATGGTGAATATGAATACTCTTAATTTAGTAGGTAATGTCATGATTACCTTACAATATGAAAATGCTGATAATTTTTTGATTTTTTATTCATTAAAAAATCTGACTCATATAGTTTAATTGCAGATGATTGGGGCCAGCAAGCTACTTCAGATATTTGCTTAAAATCCATAACTATCTATCCGGTGAAATCTTGCCAGGATTTAGTGTGCAGAGTTGGCCACTGACAACTGGTGGTATCGTTTGAGACCTTCAGCAGTTCAGTTTTTTTCTTCCATTTGGCAACCGGATACAGTATTGCAGTGTCATTATATTTGTGATCCATATATTATGTTTGCTCTTTTTACCTAGGTTTTAAAATACGATAGAGAATGGCTTCTTCAAGGATCAGGTGGTGAGGTTTTGGCGCAAAAAAAAGGTGACTGTATTATTTTTGTCCTTTTATATTGTAAACTTAAACATGTAAAATCTATGTGTCTGTTTTATGTCCTAAAGAATTGAAGCATAATTACTAAATTGAAAATGAATGCATGATTTGCAGGTACCCACTATTTTGGTGTTTATTTGAGTGAGGTGCGGTGTGTGTGTGTGGTGTTTTTGTTTGTTTTTGGGGTTTTATATCCCTTTTCTTTTTTAATATACTAGGAGGACTCAAGCGTTCTGTTGGGTACGAATAAGAAACATAAATGGGTTAGGATGTTAATCACTAAGAATTAAAATAGAAAGGAACAAATAGTCCCAGCGTTCTTGTGGTCGGCAGGGGTATTGTAAATTTTTTAAGTAGTTATTCATTAGGATCACTTTGTGTATATGTTTCAAAGAAAGTTAGTAGCATTATGTTTGAATACATGAAATAGAGCAAGTAATCATTGGCACAACGATTATTTAATCTTATGTCTTAAACTTCAAGATTTTAAAATTCCAAATAGTAACTTATACTATTGGTGATGATTCTTTGGAAGTATTAATCCAGATGTCAGGAGTGGAGGTTATGTAAGGGAAATACATAAACAATAGCTATTTAGTATAACAATGGTCATGATGTTAAGTGCAAAATTAAATGGACACAAAAGCAGATCGCGTGAATGGAGAAAAAGATTTTTAATCGGTTAGGCTGTGAGTCATATCTAAATTTTTTAATACATATAAAAAAAATTTAGATAAGTGTGTTCTCTCTCCATCCAACAAATAATTGGATGTCTACGGTTTAAAAATTTTTCCACAAATAAATGATCACTTTGTAGTCTACGAGACATTACGCACTAAGAGCGGTGTCTATTTGCAACCGGTTGTGGGCCATTTTGAAACAAACAAAACAAAAAATTGACATAAAAAAAATGGGAAAACTCTCTGGTCCACTCATTCAAGCGCTTCGAGAACCCACGCCGTCGCTTCTTCGTTCTTCCGGCACTTGTCTTGCGAGTGCTCCCTTCCCTGTTCAGCCTCGACCTTGGCATGCGAATAGTCTCTCTCCGCGTCGGGCGGCTGAGGCTAAAGCGCCCGGCACGCGGCGGTCCTGCCACTGCCCGACCATGGCGAACCGTGTTCGCCGTCGGGAGGGGTCCCGAACGGGCGCTTGCCACCGTAAGGCTCGGGAGGCGTGGCGGCACCGGCGGGCGACGGCCCGCCCGACCGCGGCGATTGGAGCAATGGCGGCGGCTCGAACTGCGAATGCGTGGGAAGTGGAGGGCCGCCGGCATCGCCATGTTGATCGCTCGGTTACTGCACCTTCGCGCGCGCGAGGACCCCGGTCGCCCACTCCAACCTCCGCGGCGCGGCGCGCTGCGGTGGCACGGCGCCGCGCCTGAGCGGACCAGCAATCCATCACCGGCGCCCTGAGGTTTGCGGGGCGTTTTCAATTTATAGCGAGAAGAATGTGGGCGCTTGGAGGTGGAGGTCAGGGAGGCGGCGCAGCAAGGTGGCGGTGGAGGGCGGGCGTGGAGGTGGTGGGATGCGTTTTGTTAATTGATTTGTTAATTGATGGAAGATCGTTTCTCTTAATTGATTCATTTTTCCATTTGTCTCTTCTTTTGGGGGGATCAATCGAGAGGTGAAAGGATAGGTAAGAGAATGAGGGGATAGGTAAGAGAATGAGGGTGGGGCCGCTGATGTGTCACCCCTGCATGTCGAGAGAACTCCCCTAGTGGGGTTTTCCATATAGAAGGTTTAGATAATGATATGCAGCTCTCCTGTGTGTTAAAGAAAAAAAAGTAGGAAAATGTTCGTTAGGTTGTTAGGGTGTTGTTTGCAAAAAAAAAAATACTTTTCTAATACATTTTAACTACCGTCTTGCTAATATATTTTACATGGACAGGAAAAAGTTATTCCTTAATGACTCATAATTAGAGTTAGCAAAATTCTTTTATCAAATCTGTATCGAGGGTTTGCTTCTAATCTTGTCGATTTTCACATATTCAGGTTCCTGAATTGAGCTCTATCTGCACATTGATTGACTTGGAGCTTGGGAAACTCTTCTTAGAGTCGGCAAAATGCAAGGATAAATTGCAAATCTCTCTTCTAGAAAATCTTACTCATCTGAGTGCAGAAGTAGATGTTTATGGTCAAAGGTATGGTTGTTTAATTGTGTACATGTTCACCTGTTCTATGATAATAGCAGTTTTCACATACATATGTTCTGCCATCTTCTTTTTATCCTATTCCTCAAGTACTGGGTGTGGATTTCGGGGTTCTTTGTTACTACACCAATTAGCATCTGGTTTATTTGGGCTGATTTTGTTTGGTGATATTCTATATAGTCTGATTTTATGGATAACTTCAGCGTTATTGTGATAATAATGTCACGTTTGGGCAAATTGTTTCAGGTATGAGGTGCAAACTTATGGTGACAAGGTAAACTCCTGGTTCAGTGAAGCTATTGGACGTCCTTGTACCTTTGTGAGATGCTCAAGTTCCAAGTACCGTTCCTGCACAATGCTTGGCGGGAGAGATCGCCTCTGTAGGGATAATTTCGAAGCAAACTTAGTTTTGTGAATGAAGGACAGCTGCTTCTTGTTTCTGAAGATAGTGTATCTGATCTCAACAGCCGGTTAAGTTCAAGTACGCAGCCCCCCCCCCCCCCCTCCCCCCTCTTTCCATCAAAGAAAAATGGTTCCTCTTTTTTATGATTTCTGTTTTACTGCAAAAGCACCAAAAGACCTGTGATTACCCGTTACTAACAGAAATCCATTATATCCAGATTGCTCGACACTGTCAGTAGATAAATCTTTTTTTTTGATACCTTGTCATGATAACTCATTCGGAGTTACACACGTGCTAGGTAATGGAAATGGTAAGCAACGGGTGATTGTTGATGCAATGAGATTTCGTCCAAATATCGATTTGTCTATGGGTCCACACCCTACAATGAGGATAACTGGAAAAGGCTTCACATAGGGGATGCCATTTTTTACTGTAAGTGCCTTTTTCCCTTTGGATCCAATTGTCAGAGGAAACTTTGATCAATTGTGTGCTCATTAGTTAAGCACCATCACATTGTCATACTAAGGTGTCCATCAAATACTAGAGAAAAGTTATTTGCTGGACACACTTGCAGAGACACAATACTGATGACCCCCATTGTACTCTGTACAATTTATACTTTTCTCAAACCACTGTACAATTTATACTTTTTTTCAAACTACTTTACAATTCATACTGATTTGCTACTTCCTACAAAATACTTGTTTTTAAAAGTCGCTAAAAAAAATGGATCAAATGCTCTAGCTAGCTTCACTTATGCTTAATTGGAAATATCTATTCATTTATTTGCAAGAGTGATAACATTTATATTTTAACAAGGGCAAGAAAAGAGCAAAAAGAGAGAAAAGGTGCAGTGAGTTCTAGAATGTTGTGTTTTTGGAAAGAAATTGAGTAATGCTAAAAGAAGTATTTTGAATCAGAGGGAGCGTATCACACTTTACAGATTAAAATGAATATCATTTCTGAAATTTTGCTGCCTGTCTTGGTAAATGATTATGCCCAAGTGCTAATTTTGCCAATAATAAAAACCTAAAGGAGTTGGTTACTTGGTTAGTGACTCCTAAACTAGCTTTCAGGCATATTTTGCTTATTTGCTGATTGCTGAATACTTATTTTCTGGAATGGTCCATGTGCAGTCTATGGGAGGATGCAACCGTTGTCAGATGATCAACCTAGATCAGAGCTCTGGGCAGGTGATCAAGTCAAAGGAACCACTAGCAACTTTAGCATCATATAGACGAAAACAGGTGGGGTTCTCGTGCTATGTCTTGCTCGTCTTTGTTTTTCTGATCTTATAACTAAAAGAGTTTCACATGTGGACAGGGAAAGATTTTTGTTTGGTGTCCTGTTGAACTATGAAGACAGCATGGAGGGAGAAGATGATGCCATTGTAGAGATGGCTCAAAGTGGGACAAGAGGTGTATCCTTCTACATAATGACTTCTGTACATGCGTGCCCAGAAGTGTCACCTGCATGAGAGGCTGACGGGTAGCTGTTGTCACAATACGTGAAAATATAGACTTTCAGATATACCATGTATGTAATAATTGTCTTTTCATGCTTGTATTTAATGACACATAAAGGCTTGGTCTGTATTCAGAAACAAATGTATAGAAGACAAATATACAACATACAGGGAAGAAAAAAAAAAATTGTAAAGCTGAAAATGGTTCAGATTTAGCAACTCCTCAGTAATGATCTTTGGCTATTCTGAACACACTACCAACTGTGTGTTGCTCTAAATTACTGACTTAAGAAAGAAATGAACTATACTCATAATAGTTCGAGAATTGAGCTTATAGCAACTAATAAGAGCCAGAAAGGACATGTCTAAGCATCTAAGCTTGCTCAGCAGTACTTAACTGATGATGTTCCACTCATGTCAGTGCTGGTGCGATTATAGAGTGAGCTACAAATCAATGTGCATACAGAGACAGTAACTCCTATTTTGGTATCATTCAGCAGCTGAAGTTCATAGCAGACAGACTTTATCATATACCATTTGTACACAGAAACTATGCCATTTGTACACAACACCGCACCCCAACAGAAACTGCCATTTGTACATATCATCATCATCCTCCACAGAAAAACAGACAATAAACTTAGTTCAGCAACATGCATGACGGTGCAGCTTCAGAGATTAGTTTCATAATAGCCCGCTGACAGACTCATCACCGTTGGGCTGCCCTCTACTCAGCTTTCTCCTCAAGATGGAATAACTCCCCCCGAACGACTTTTCTGCATTCAGTCATGATTTTACAATGAGTTTACAATGAGAGGTAGTAGCATGGTGATGAATGTACGTAAAAGCGAAAGTAAAAAGACCTTGGTGGGCAACAATCCTGATCAGACAACACCTTCAACAGCCTTTGTTCAAATGGTGTGGTGTGCCAATTGACCCTTTGATCCTAACAAGAGTTACATTTAGATCAAAAGAGCATATAACCACATGTTAAAAAGCATTAGATAGAGTAACACATGAGTACCTCTTTGTATTTGGTGGTTGTGTTGGGAATACCATTGCCATCCCATGTCTTGGGTAACCTAGGAGTCGAATTATTGATATCCAAGTTCAGATCAGTTACAAAGCTGCAGTCCTCATACGATTGATCCCCTGCTGGACACTTAGCATCAATTTGATTCTCAGCTGTGGAGGAATATTCCACCCAACGAGACAGGCTCAATGCAGCGCTCTTTTCATCCGAGTTGGATTTTGGTAGTCCTTTGCCATCCAGTAACTCGTCGGGAGACGGTGCTTCTTTTACTTCGTATGAAGCATTAGCATCAGGTGCAGCTGATTTAACCACTGAAGTTGAAGATGTTTGAGTTGGATCCTTGATAGAATCTGCTTCCAAGTTTCTCCCTTTTAGAAATGATGCCAATGGTGAAGAATCTTCTGTCAGTTTGTTCTCAATGGGTCTGAGGACAGGGTATATGAATTGTTTTCGGGTCCGCACACGCTTTCCAGATATAGATGTCCCTTTATGTGAAGCATAGGCTGTTGCAGGGGTCTGCATATCATCCTTGAGTACTAGAGGAGTTGGGCAGGGCGAACCACGAGGCTTCTGTTGGATGTTTTGCAAGAGTCTCTTTTTCTGAGGAAGCTGAATGAGGAACAAATTCAACTCCATGATGATGCCCAGCATCTTCAGTTTTCAGTTCAGACCTGAGTGAGTGACGCCCCTCACATCTAGGATTGCATGGCATAGGAGGCATTGATTTTTCAATCTCATGATAATGCAAAAAATCTCAGAAGCTTGTGAAAATGAGAGCAGTTATTAGTTCTTACCCTTCTGATGAATTAGCTTCAAACAGCAATATACAATCTGCTGATGGTCCAGACTTGGGCTTGTTATCACACTGCAATTCCAGAAATGAAGGGCGTTGGACCTAATAATATGGAGTATGGAGAAGGTTTTGTGAAGGGAAATCTCACCTCATTAACACTTTCCAAGTTGTTTTCATATGACTGCTCATTGCAAAGTTCAGCTGGGGTTTCAGAGATAGTGCCGCACAGCTTTCAGGTAGCTTGCCTGGTTAAGAGTAAGAGTGCCACAAGGTTAATACTTTTACAAGGTCTTCTAGAAAATTAAGCAGCAGTTAATCTGACACGGGAACACACGTACCTCGCGTCTAAGCTCCTCATCAATTCCAACACCGTCAGCCAATTCCTCATGACTTCGTCCATTACTTACCAAACCTTTCCCAATGCAACAACGACAAACACATCATAAAACGCCATGACAATCAAATCCACAGTTCCTACGCACGTCCGAAACCGAGGAAACAAACAATCAGAATAGACGCAGTACCTTCCTCCTCATCCCAGATGACCTTCGCGGCCGCGGCCCGATCCCCGTGCACGGGCGCATCCTGCACGTACGAGAGGCGAGAGAGCAGGAAACCGATGATGACCACGAGACAAACCACCAGCAGATCAGCGCTTAGGGTTAGGAACGGAGAGGGGAAGGAGGGCCAGGAGTTGATCTCTTACTCGGCGGCCGGAGCCCTGGCGGGGGCGGCGTGCGCCGAAGCACAAGCGGAGGCAGTCCAGGATGACGGCGTCGAGGAAGGCCAGCACGGTCTTCGCGATCGCCTCCTCGCACCGGCACATCCCGGAGCGCCCCGCGGCGTAGGGGAGGAACTGGCTACTGGCTTAGGGTTTGAGCTGCAGCCAGCGCCGGTCGCTTGGGAGGGGATCGCGGTGGGCTGGAGAGGAGGAGCCGTAGGCGAGGCGAGGGGAGGGATGCGACTCCGTTTGAAATGGGAGCTAGAGGAGGAGGCAGGGGAGGTGGTGAGCGGCAAGGGAATCGTGTCCGTTGGTGGACATGGGCTGGGCTTCGTTTGCTCCGGCGTGGCGTGTTGGTTTTGGGTAGCGTCCGTCGTTCTCGTCCTGGTCTTTTGCTGGACTGGGCTTATGAATAGAATGGGCCATTAATTTATTTGGGCCAGAAACGACTAGGTCTTCCTCCCTAGTTAATCGACCAAATTATCTTTGTTCACATCAGATCGCCTCAAAAAAAAAAAAAATCAGATCAATTCAAATCAAAGTACTCTTTTTTTATAATAAATAAACAAATGGGAGCAGATTGGATCCCTGACAGCACAGCAGGCGGATGATCGCTATCGAGTAGCAGTGTTGGCGACGGCGAGGCCACCGTGATCCCGACCGCAGCGCAAATCGGTCCATGGCTGCGCTTCGACGAATTCGCCGGAAAATCTGACACAAGCAAAGCACCGCCTCTTTGACAAGCGGGCCCGGGAGGAGGAAAACCATCAGAGCAGCATGCCTGCCAGGCGTGTCAGCTCGTCGATCTCACACCTACCTATCCTGTGGCGCGCATGTGGATCACGCTGCTCCACGCGCGGCTCGTCGTCTCTCGTGAGCAGGAGACTTGGGAACTTGTCATCCGTTGTATTAATTGCTGGCTGACCTCCCGATCCGGCGTTCCGGCCGGCCGGCTCCTACCTGTCTGAAATGCCTGACCTCTGGCCACCACCACCGGGTGTTCTGACGTCTCACCCTCACGGTTCACTTTGAACGTCGTACGTAACTGTGATGTGTGAGAAATTGCTACGTGATGTGAATTGTGATTCAGAGATATATCTCGCGCGGCGGACACGGATTCCTTTTTCGTTTTTCCACACGCGTTGCGTGTCCGCGGGACCGAATCCAAGTCGATGGAGTAGTGTTAGTGTCCCGCGAGGGCGAGAGGGCGCGCGTGTCCGGCATCTTGCAACCGACCGGCCGGCCGGAGTGCACGCGGCTGTCGCCATCGCCGCCGTCGCCGTCGGCGATGTGTGGAGTAATTTCTTTCTTTCTCGAGGAGGAATAATCATTCTTGGCTCTCTACTTCTACACCCCCGCCCTCTTCTGGGGCCGGCGCGACGACAGCGACCTCGAGAGTCGTACGTGGCGTGTCCGCGTGTGCACTACTCACAGTCACAGAGTCGAGCTTCACGCACTGACCCAAGCCTGCCTGCATGTCGGCCTGAAGAATTCCAGTTCCGATCGATCGGCTGTACGTGTCATCGAGTGCATCAGCAGGCAAGCGGATGGGGATCGGATCCCTTTCATGCCGTCGCCCGAGCGATTGGATTGGCCGTCGACGAGGAAAAAACTTGCCATGCATGAACACCGATCGGCGATCGAGATGGTCATCAGTTGGAAGATGGGCTGGGAGACGACGACTTATATAGGGAGAATTGGTGATCGTCCAACGACAGAAACGGAGAAGGATCCAACGCACAGTAACTTGGGCTGTCGTACGTCTGGTTGACTTCGCATACTCCTCTGATCCACGATGCATGGAATGTTCAGATTGGGGGCATTCAAGTTTTGGTGTCGACTGGAGTGGTTGGATCGGAGCCACAGGATGAGTAAACGCTTTGACAAATTCTGGTAAACGGCCGCGAGATCCAGCATTCATTTCTGGACGAAGAAAACGTGGACTTGGAGTCGTCATTGCTAGCTCCCTCAGTCTCTCTCCGTTCAATTATATTTTATTCTAGCTTTATTTTAATCATTTTTTTTTTTTTGATCAAGTTTATAGACAAACACATCGTCATATACCATGTCAATTTATATTTTAGATTCAACAAATTATCCATGAAACACATCATCATATACTTGTCTATTTTTTTTCGTTTTTAGGGTGGTAGCCGAAAAAATAATTTCATACAGTTTTCAAAATAGAATTGAATAAAGACAAATTTCACATCAAAACTATTTGGCTCGTCATGAGATCTAAAACTTATTTAGTTGACATTTCTATTTGATAGAATTTAGGGGCTTCAATTTACATCTAAGCTTGTTCTAAACCAGAGTTGCTTTAATGTTAACTACTACAACATTAAATAAGTTTCAATAAAATTTCACTAAATATGCACTACGACACATATACTCCATCCATCTTGTCGTGATCTAATACCACCGTCATAGTAATCAATCCTGGCTAGCGTGTGCTCCGGTGGCCTAGCTCTAGAGACAATGACACCACGATGTATCTTGGTTCGGGGCAAATCGCGCACCCTAGTCCGGTGGAGATCACTATCCGAGCTCAAATGCTCATACAGGGGGGCTAGTACAAGCAAAGCGAGAGGGGGGCGGGCTCCCAAGTCTCTACGTGATTGAGGAGGCGAGTGCCAATATCGGGGGTGGAGAGTGGGTGAGTGAGGCTGGAATCTTTGTGAATCTAAGAGTCTGCCTCAACCTGGTGGTAGAGACCCCCTTTTATAGTCGCAAGGGGAGGGGTACACGAGTGCCACCGAGGTTGAGGACTAGGGGAAAGGAACATAATTACGAGGGGCGGTAATGTAAAAGCGAGCAAGGTTGCGAGCTCGACACGGAAAAAGAGCTCGTTCGAGCTCGGGAGCACGGGCGGCGTCGTGGTTGGTCATTGTCGTGCGCAGGATTCTCGGAATTGGATGGTGTCCGTCGCCGCCCGTCTCCAATCGTAGTTGGAACCCGTCTCCTCTGTATGGGCACGGCCATACCGTGGCGGCGTGGGCGTGCGCAGTTGTACCGGCGGCTTTGTAGAGGAGTGATTGGATACGGCGGGGCATGGCGGTGAATCCGTCACTTTCTCCCTCGTCACTTTATGACCTCGCGTGGCCCCACGGTGCTCGCCCAGGGTAGTTGGGCTCGTCGAGAGAGTGGTTGGCCAACTCCGTACCCGTTGGCTTCTCCGGAAGAGGCGGATGAGCTCAGGGCACCGTTCCCCGCGCGGGAGGGGGGGGGCGGGGGGGTCGTGGAGCTCGGGGTGGAGAGCTCGGCGAGGGGCGGAAAGAGGTCCTTGGTCGAGCTCTGCTTTCGCGCGAGAGGGGAAAGCTCCCGGCGGAAGAGCTCGGCGAATCGAGTGATGCCCCGTGTGTGGGGAGCTCGTAGGGAAGAGCTCGGCGAGTCGGGAGGGGCGTTCCTTGCCGCAAGAGCTCACCGGAGGGAGTTCGAGTGAGTCGGAGACGACTCTCGTAGGAGGTAGATGGGTTCGCCTGTTGACTCGGCCCATGAGCTCGGTTATCCCGCCCCGGAATACGATTATCCTCGAGCTTTAGTTCGAGTGGGCCATATTCATGATGTCGCGAATATCGATCCCCCACACATCCTAAATTATAAAATGTTTGACTTTTTTTGGCATAAAGTTTGACCACTCATCTTATTTTAAAAAATATGCAAAATATTATTTTGTTTTGTAGGTAGCTTGCTTTATTAATAAAAGGTTTTCAAAAATGACTTAAATTTGACTACGTTTGCACACAAAAAATTAATTATCAGCCAAACTTATCGGTTATAATAAAGTGTTTCTTTTTGGCTCAACAAAACAAAACAAGGTGGCCTATCAACCTAAAAATCACCGGCCAGGTCGCTAGTGTCACAGTATTCAACGTTCGTGCGGTAAGAAATCGTAAACGTTAACAGTCGATGTCAGGATACTGGACACATGGTAGACGGGACACTTTTTTTCAGGGTTTGTTTTGACTAGCTACAGCATCTCTAGAAAACCGTATCCTGACATTTAACGTACGCTCACATATGTCTATCTTGTACTAGTAATCTACTGCTGATGCTACTACTAGGCGCGTTTTATTCGTATAAGCATACGTTAACAGATTGTAAATCGTAAACACAGATGATGTCAAAGATCTAAGGACAACACATTGTACCTCAACATGGTAATGGTTTAAGAACCAAACCAAATCCACACCAATCTACTGCACTTAAAAAAATCAAACCAATCCGAATCATTGACTCATTCGTCCAAACCAATCCAAACCATTTTAGCTGTTTTTTAGCTAAATGGTTTAGCTAGCGATTCGGAGGTGGTATCGCTTTTTAGCTAGCGATTTGCATTTTATTGTTGTTAAACCGTTCACATCCATTAAAACTATTAAACCAAACCACACTATTATAGATGTCAAACCGTTTTGAACCAAATTAAATTAAACCACATGTAAAACCAAACAAAAAAACCGGTTCAAACCAAACCATTACTAGGTTGAATTGTATCTCTTTTTTTTTTTTTTTGACTGTATACTCCACCGTTTCTACAATTCTAGTACTAGCTAAAAAGACGCGCGCGATACAATATTGTGCACAAAACTAGCTTTGAAGATAGTTGCTTCTTCTCTTTTTAAATCTCTTTTGAAAAAGCTCATACACAAGCACGTACTGTAGCAAGTTTAAAGCTCTTTTTTGTGGCACACAGATGCACGTAACCATGCAAATCAAGCGATGCAAATATATATATGTGCCGTAATGCCTGGTCGCTGGTGCTGTATTTTGTTACACACATGCGGCGCCGAACAAAGCTTTTTTTAGAGTCGCGCGATGCCAGCCGGTATATATGCATGTAGAGTATACGTACTGCACACACGGGCACGACACTGCACTGAACGCGACCTCAGATAAGCTAGGTTGGGAGCTACACCTTTTTGGCTTTTGGGCCATGGATGGATGGAATGGACAACCTTTCCATTCGATTCGGCAGGATAAAAGTCACGGGTAGGTGAGATGGGAGAGAATTCGGATACTACACACAACCAAACTTTGCACGTGCACCTCATAAAAAAAATATATATAATGCTGTACATGCTTGCGATCAATAATTCTTTTGAAAAAATAAAGCAGGAAAGCTAAAAGTTAATTTCGACCAAACTCGATCAAGTTACGTGCGTGTGTGCACGAGCCATCGAGATCAGCTACTGGCTCAGGCAGGAGTCAGCTAGCACACGTGTTTCAGATTTCCATGTACAGCAAAGTTTCTAGCTGATTAACTTCTTGTAAGGAAAGTTATAATAATGGGACAAGCGCAAAGAACACGCACGATGATGCTGTACGTGTTAAATTTCTAACAAGATATATGTATATATACATAGTTGCGTGCGTCGTGTAATCGATCGTCGAGCACGGGAGAAAGATTTGGCATTTGCATGCGTTACACGTTAACGTACGGCCGGACTTTGCGAAAAACGGCGCGTGACGGCCGAAAAGCATGTACAAGTGGCGCTGTCACATACTGGGAGTGCTATTTACGCTTTAATTCTCTTCTCAGTACTGTCGTTTTCTCGCCGGCCGGATAATTATCTTATCTCATTCATTTCTTCGAAGGTCTTTCCCCCGTGTGTTAAATTCATTGCGTTGCGTGTAATCTCAAAAAAAAAATCATTCACTTGCGTACTGCAAGCATGCCATCTGACATATGCAGTATGCGTGTCATAATTGGCGACTACAAAAACGGGCAATATTGTAGATTTTGACCTCCAATTTCTACGTACTCAAGTGTCGTTTCGAGATATTTATTATTTTTTTGAGAAATATATTGTTAATTAAGAGCTGATGCTAAAATATGGTTTTGATTGTAGAAACTCTAACCAAAACAATACGGACCAGCTGATTGGGATTCAAGTGTCATTTCTACGTACTCAAGTAGTTTTTCAAAACTATGATATCATGTTTTTTAAGTTGAAGAGATACATAACCATAGTTTACAAAAAAAAAAAAAAGAGAGGCTATGAGTATAGTTTTAAAACTTCAAACAACCAAATTTTAGCAAAACCATATTTTTAGAAACTATAAAGTTTATTGTATCCAAACACGAAGCCGTACACAGCTTCTAAAAACCAAAATATATATAAAAAAAAAAAAAACTATTGTATTAATACTTTAAAAATACTTTGTATATCAAACAGCGCCTACGGCCGCGCTACTCTCGTTGCAGCGGTCATGTCCTCTCAAGCAGTTTACCCCATGTCCTCTCTTCTTCTTTTTCAAACAATGGTGGACAGCCTTGTGGCTCGGCAACGAGCCTTCCTATGGACTGGTGAAAATAAGTGTAAAGGCGAGCAGTGTAAAGTTGCTTGGATTGACGTTACCCTCCTAAAGATAAAAGGTGGGCTCGGTATCCCGGATGTGGAAAAAGAAAAATAAAAGCTTGTTGAAAAATTCCTCCTAAAGTTCCATTGTGCTCCTCCTACTCCCTCGGTTGATTGGCTGCGATTTAAATATGGTTGGAACGATGATCATGACTTTGGGGACAATAAATGTGATATTTCCCCATCTGGAAGAATATCATGTTGGAGCTTCCCTCCTTTCGCAATGAAACCAAAGTTATTGTTGGATGTGGTGCCATGACGGCCTTTTGGCTTGACCTCTGTTATGGCTCTCAAACTCTTGCCGACGCCTTCCCCACCTTATTTTCCCATTCAAAAAAAAACCCAATGTCTCAGTTGTCCGTGATCTTTCTTCCCAAGACCTCTGCCTTCATTTTCAACCTCGGCTTACTCGAGCCGCCTCCTGTGAGCTCCTGGAGCTCCAAGCGCTCATGTCCTCAGTTGCTCTATCTCAGGACTTGTCGGATACTTGTATTTCTAGGAAAATCGGTCGCGTTTCGACCACTAGAGAACACTACCTCCACTCCTTTGACACGTTCCCTAACGATGGCTTTGCCACGGCTGTCTGGAATAACTTTGCTCCACGGAAATGCAAGTTTTTCTTTGGCTCCTCCATCGACGACGATTAAGTTCTAACGCAAGACTTCATTACTAATATGCGTCCAGATGGACTATGCCCCTTTGCGTGGAAGAAGAAGATTGTGACCACCTCTTCATTCACTGTCGCCGTAGCTCCAGCTTCTGGGGCTTCTTAGGCTGTGATCTCTCTCACCTTTCTAGTTCCAGTGATGGTGTCTTTGGACCCTCGATCCCCTCCAAGAATGGAATGCCAAAGTTAGAAGCACTGTCCTCGTCTGTGTCCTCTGGAATATTTGGAAGTGTCGAAATGCAAAGGTTTTCAGGCATGAAGATGAATCCAATCTGCTGATCGCCCGTCGATGTCACGAAGATCTCCTTCTCTGGGCCAATAGATGTGGCAAGCCCGCTGATAAACTCCTGCTCCTGCAGTGGTCTGATCGTTTTTGTGTATAGCATAGTCTAGTTTTTAGTATACTTTTTTGTTTCTGCACTTCTCATCCCTGCCTCCAGCCTTTTGGCTTGTAAATCTATCAAAACTTTGTAATTCTATGATGTCATTTGCAATAAAAGTTCAGGCAACCTAGATGGTTGCCGTAGTTTCCCAAAAAAAAAAAAACAGCGCCTACACATGTTTATTTACTGTGCAACGCAAGAAAGTTGAAAGTGTATGATTACTTCATGATTGAATGACTAATTTTCTTTCAAACAATGACACTTCACCAAACAATTAAGTCGGGTCAATAAAGTGTTTTCTTGCTGAAACATCCAGGAAGCTACATTTTTTTCTGAGGAATCTCCATGAAATTAACTACAACACTGAATCAACAGATTAACAACTAAAGTTCACACCAAAGCTGTGTATTGTTCTAACCTTGAGGTGATATGCGCTACAAAAGTTACTTCCGTGCTTACTTCCTGTGCTTCACATTTTCTTTTTCCCATTTGGCTGCTGGAAAATATTATTTGATCATAATAGGGGTTGTCTATCATTAAAACTAATAACTGTAAAGCAATATACATATACTAGGATTAGCACATATATACAATATACTAACCACTCCATTTCCAATATAAGGTATTGACTCGGCACAATATCTAAATAATATACTTTACCTATAATTTCTCTTATATATTGCAATATATATTTCTAGCAACAAAATCACAACCATATATAAACCATAAGACGATCGATCCATTATATCACTTGTTTTACACAACAAACTTTACTGCAGCTTGTAAGGTTAACTATTAGTTGAAAATGCCTTATTGTAGAGATAAAATGAAGGGATAATGTATAAAACTTATCAATATTCATTCAAAAAATATATTGAACTTAATTAAATTGTTCCTTATTTATGATACAAATTCATACTTGTTCAATAATATATATTCTCTACTAGGGCCTCGTTTAGATGGCAAAATATTTACCAAAAGCATTGTTCTAACTCCTGTAGCACTTTTCGTTTGTATTTGGTAAATATTGTCCAATTATAGACTAAATAGGCTCAAAAGATACGTCTCGTGATTTACAACAAAACTGTGTAAGTAGTTATTTTTTTTACTTACATTTCTTTGCTCGAACATATGTCTTTTGGTGTATTTAATGTGATGTGATGGAGAGAAAGTCTAAAAATTTGCAAGTTTTTGGCAAAACTTTAGCCGTCTAAACAAGGCGTAGCAGTGTGGGACACAGCAAAGAAGTATCTAAATGACATGATGAAGGAGTGCCTACTACTTATCCTTGTTCCCATTTTTTTGTGTCTATTTGAATTAAAAAGGTCGGCACGGTATCTAAATGACATGATGATGAGGGCACTAGCTAGGCAGCTTGCTTAAATCTTTAAGCCTTGACCAAAAGATCCTTGTTCCATTTTTTTTTGTGTTCCTAGAGGTTTGAATTTTACTACTAGCTGACTAGTCATCAAATCATACACTAGTAGTAGCAACACTTATTAACTAGAGAGCTCAGGCTTAAGGCCAAAAGTAGACCCATGCCAAGGGTGGAGCCACACCTTAGAAGGCATGGGCTGGCCTTCGTATATCTGTTCGAATACATGTTCAAACATTTAGACAGTACTAGATACCCTTCTTCCCTATATATCTCCGTTTGTTGAGCTCGTGCACCAAGCCTCCTCAGTTAAAACAAACAACAAACAAACAAATCATACAATGGATGTATGCTCTAGCTTTATTGTATTTGCGTTCCTTCCAAACCATTTACTAGCCGGCGTGTCCCCGATCAACATGCAAGTAAATGTCGCAGGGTGTAGTACTGAACCATGATTGAATCCCCATAATAATATACTATTATCTTGCTATTGTCCAAAGGACGGTCGGATAAACATTAGGATCTCATAAATTTATAGAGTATAAATAACCCCCTTTACGAACCATCTCTCATTCTCCCTCCCCCTCTTTTTTGTTCCTCCATAGACCTTATCCTAGCACCTACCCATCAGGTGGCGGGTAAGGCCGGCATCGCCACCAGCCCGTAGCGGACCTCTTCCCCTTTGGCAGCATCAACCTTTACCATGTCGATCCAAAATCCCCGGCGGGAGTGGCTTCCTCTCCGTCCCAAGGTGGTTCCCCCCCCTCACCGGTGGCGATACCCCATCTCCCGACCGATGACAATACTCCATTCCATGCGAGTTTCGGCAGGCATGCACCCTGCGTGGATGGCGACATTATGGGGAAAAAGATCCCGCATGTCATGTGATTCGGAGGAAAAAAACCTCGTATATCTGTTCGAAATAGTTATGTTCTGTTTGGCGAAAAAAACATCTTATGCTTTACCCTTTCATCCCTGTTTGGCTAACTTGATTAATAAGGAGGGATGAGTAAGACCTACACAATTTTCATAATCATCTGAGGTGATTTGAGTCTCTTTCGGCGACCAAATGAGAGCTATAGGCGGCCAAACAAGGAGAGGCCGCTGAACCCCATCCCAAATCGAGCGAATGGAAAATGAACATGATTGAACGACGTCATTTGTTTGGCGTCAAACCATCGCCAAGTTACTAGCATCTTCGCGGATAAGGGCATTTAGGGGCTCCATGTCAAAAGTGAATCAGTTTATATCGCGTGTATATACAACTTTACCCAATTTGATCATTTTTCCCAAGAACAAATGATGGTTTATTCGGCTGCACTCCATATGGTTGAGATTGGAGGGATTAAGTTGAGAAGCACGAGATGTGATTCTTATCGAAAATCTATCCAAACCCATATTATTCGGCTGCACTCCATATGGTTGAGTTATGTTTTAGTTTCATAAAAAACTTAGAATGAATTAGAGTGCAGAGCCAAACAAGTCCAAAGAGTTTATTCAAGAGAGATCGCCCGCCGCCCCTTGAACGCAAGGAGCCATCCATCGAGTACATCTGTACGGCGGTGGATATATTTGTTGTCCTGTGTCACAACGTCGTCCTCACGTTTTGAATGGTTGAGCTTTGGCCTGTACGTGTGCGTACGTTCTTGGAACAAGATATAGCTAGTCTCATGCACGGCCTGGAATAGTAGTTCAGCGTATGCACGTAACTACGTACTGTACCACGTAAATGTATGTGCATGAATGTGGCTACTATACCAACCATGCACACGGATCATTCAAACTGTCATTGCTGAGGCGACAAGTGTACACGCATGTCGACCATTTCAGCAACAATTCGTGGCAAAGCTCCTTACGACAAGGTACCTGCCGTCTGCATCTTGAATGTAATAACCCCCTGCACATATAGGCAGCTAGTTAGCTATATACATAGGCATGCATGAAGTCTTCAATATGGATAGAAGGAGGATCTTGACGTGTGCTTTAAGTAACACATTATTACATCGATCATAGTAATTAAATTTGTAAGCAAACACATCAGATATATATATCCAGAACTGTGTAAATTTCACGGTTTTTCCCCAGAGCTCTGAGTTTTCTCAACAAACTCGGTCCTTCTTGAAACTAACAAAATGAATTCGGTAGGAGGTTAAGTGAATATATCAATGCTTATTTTGTAGAACAATCTCATTTTCTACAATTGGTACTTTGTGGTTTTGCTAATTCTTGTAGAATAATCTCATTTTCTACAATTGGTACTTTGTGGTTTTGCTAATTCTAGAAAAGTCCTACACAGAGAGTTCAACAAGTTCACATTTAAACAGGTTTAGAATAGAATGTTGTGTGGTTTCAACACACGCAACAGAGAACTTTCGTTTCACAAGCTTTTCAAGATCTGACTTGTGAAATGAATCTTCAAGGCATTTTTATCAAACTTTCTCTAGAGCACACCCACACATATATTTATTTATTATTTACACCACACAAAAATGATTCCTTTTCATGTAAAAATGCTCCGGTAGCTCCGAAATGTCTCAGCGGCTAGCGGGGAAAGAATTTCAAAAGACCGTGTCCTGGGTCCCTATCATATCTTAAACGAGCTGAAGTGAACCGAGGACGCATCCATGAATTTGGATTGGATGTGATACTTGCAACTTTTCTAGCCTCCTCTCTCTTTTTGCCTAGGACAAGAATGTGGTCCAAAGTCCACAATTCATTGCCCGTACGTAGAGAATGCCTCGGTCCTTCCTGTCCTGTCATTTTCTCGTGATGCCGTCACTGGTGTAATGCTGATAGGTAATTGCAAACTGCTACCTTGACTTCATAAGCATTCCATCTTGCAAGGTTCCAATACCATCCACAGAATTCCTCACCTGTTTAATTCCCGGGTCGACCAAACGCGCATTATCAATTTATCACCGAGACATGATCTTTATGAAATGATTTTGTACATCTCTTCTGAATCATTCAAATGACGCAACATGATTTGCCAAGTCACATATATGCGTTAAATTTCCTGCGTACAAATCAACTTAACATAGCTAGCTATATGCCTATATAGAATATAGATACGAACAAATTCTCTGGTACGGTGTTATATAGCTATCTTGTGGCCTGTGTTATCTATGGAAATTCGCTGCCTATTTATTACCTTCCCGCACACACTGCACTTTTCCATATTATGACAAATATGTTAGCCATTTGAACTCTATCACCAAGAAGTGTTTTTTTTTTTTCGTCCAAGGGATCGGAATATGCATCATATGCTCATTTCTTCATGCTTTCATACATGCTTTTGACATTGCAGCGTACGGTGTCACAGATCAACAACTTGCTGCTGGGATCGACATGTTGCAAGTGTACGTAAGAGTGTTACCTACGCCTATCTATCACATTCGTTTCCCATCTCTTGGGAAATCCCATTGGCCCAGAGTTGAATTGACCTTCAAATCTTTATTAATATGCCTGATGTCTACTTCTGATGAATTAATTAAAATCCTATATAATTCAGTACATACACGTACACGTATTATCAAATTAAACGTACGTAGACAACAGCACTCGCTACCACGCACACTGCTAGCTTTCTCGAATTCTTTTGTCAAACCTACTAGCCACATAGATAGGGACTGTTATTTAATGTACGCGTTGAAATAAACAACTGAATTAACCACCAGAAAAAATCAGCGCAGCTAGCTCCCTTTTGTCAAACAGGGGAACTGTTCACCGGCAGCGCCATTTTCAGTAGACGACCTGGACAATATAATGAATGGAGCAATAGATACCGAGATCCATATGTATGAAATGCAAGTACTCCATTCCATAAAACATGCAATTCTCACTTCCCGAGAAAAGTTCACGTTTTAAACTATCGACAATTATATATTAAAATTTAAAATATATAAATCGGAAAGATCTTTACATCTAGTTTTATAATAAATTTATTTGGAAATAAAAAAATGTTGCACATATTTTCTACAAACCTAATCAAAGTTGAAAAAGTTTGACCGACATCCCGCTTCCCATAGTTTTTTTTTTTTTTTTTTTTTTTTGAATGGAGGGAGTACTAGTTGAACTATATACTGTACTTGCATTATTGGTTGTCTCGTGAACATGGACAGCCCAGCTTTTCAGAAACTGTGTGGCTGCCTATACTTTCTTCGCAGTGCATGCTGCCCTTTCAGAGAGCTGATCAGTGAGCATGTTTGACTGGACTAGGTCAGAAAACTCAGCCTTCTCTATCTTTCTCTCCCTCTTCGAGTGTTCTGCTCTCCCTTCTCCTTCTTCTTCTTCACATTCCATCGGCCTTATAAGTACAACATCCTGTCATCCTTGTGGACGGTAGGCAGCAAGCAAGTACTTAAATATATGCTGAAAGGGTGTTCATCGTCGTCGATCGTTCAGCCGAACTCTCAACAACATACTTATTATATATATCTAACTAGATATATATAACTCTGGTACTACCATATATATATGAGAAGCTAAGCTTAGCTAGATTCTGAAAGAATTGAGCAGATAGCGAGGGATAGAGCGAGGTGAAGGCTGCAAAACCGGAGAGGCAGCACAGGGAGAATGAGAGGATTTGAGAGAAAAGGGGTCCGGCAGTACAACCGGTCAGAGGTGCCGCGGATGCGGTGGACGGAGGAGCTGCACCGGCAGTTCGTCGAGGCCGTCGAGTGCCTCGGTGGCCAGGACGGTGAGTTGTAGTCTTCCAATACCTTTCTTCTCCGACTGCATGCATGAGACTTGAGGCATGCATGAGACTTGAGACATGCCCGAGCTGCCTAGCTGCATGCTTTTGATTGATTTGGATCCATAGTTTCTTCTACTATATTTTGGAGGAGGTGACCGAAGGCATAGCTAGTTTTTCTTGCTTCAATTCACTTGTAGGTTTGAGGTTTTGATTTATCTCATTAATTCCTTAGCGTTTGGTTGTTAGGCAGGAGTTTGTTGGTGGTGGAGTCCACAAATAAAAAAAGAAAACACGTGCTGTGCATGTCTGAATGATGATCATCCATGAGATTATTCTCCTTTTTTCTCTTTTGATTTATCATGTATAGGCCTAGGTGTATAGGCGATCATAGCTTTTCGCTCTGATGCATAAATATTGTTCATATGGTCATATGGAAGCTTGAGACGTTTCTACAACCAGAGTTACTAATCTTTTAGAATTATCGCAAAATATGAATTTACATACTCAATTTAGTATCTATGAAAAGGTTAATTTCATCATTATTTCAGAAGTTAAACAAGTTTGTTTACTCTCAAATTTACCTTTCTTTCAAATTTTCTCTTGAATAAATATTTTTATTTCATGCTGATTATATTGATTGTGTGTGTGTGTGTTCTGAGTTTGGATATGGCCCACTTCCTATATATGTGTTGAGATATTTGTAGTTACTAGTCATGTATCGAGTTCAGTTATATTTTCTAGCGAACACGTGTATAAGAAAAAATGCTATATACTATACTTAGATGCGGATATCAATCTGTGTGGACATGTTGATAACTCTATATAGGTAGCTGTATAACCATCCAAATAGAGAAACTGACAATGATATTCATGCAATACACCCACAAAATCAACTACAGCAGTTATTTTTCATATATAAGACAGTGATCATATGGTTCAATTTATTGGATAACAGTATATATTGGCACATTCTCTGACCTAATTGACACCCACCCCATATCTTGTCAGAATTTAATTCAGAAGATCATGCTTCAATTCAGAATCAGTTGTATTATTGTGTGTGTTAACCTTTCGTTTTCTTGTCACCCAGAAGCAACTCCGAAGCGAATTCTTCAGTTGATGGGCGTGAAGGGAGTTAGCATATCTCACATCAAGAGCCATCTTCAGGTATGCACTTTTTATGGCACATAATTTTGCTTGTATATTACTAGCGTGTGCACACATTAAGTGCATTTTTCAGCTTCATATATATGAGATCTGCTAACCTTGTTTAATTCTAGCTATTGAACGACAACACAACCTTGTTTAGTTAATTTCTTCCAATAAAATGAACAGATGTACAGAAGCTCCAGCTCCAGTAGCAGCAGTACCCATCAGTCCAGCCTCGAGAAGTTGACATCAACCGCGGCGAGCAACAGCAAGCGCGTGTTTCTGAGCCGTGAAGATCACTGCGTTTATGCGTCACAGGATGGCAACACTCCAGCTTTATCAGACAAGAACATTTATACTATGCTCCGTTGCAGCCACCCATCATCACCATACCAAATGTAAGCGCGTTAATTAATAATTAGCACAAACCAACCATCATTTCCTCAATCGCGATCTCCAAATTAATGATCGAACAGGAATTTACCTGAATTTCAGATTTGAAATTAAATTCGACTATTTTTACTTGCAGAGCGCCGTCGCTAGAGGAAGTGTTCAGAAGCTGCTGGGAACAAAGGAGAGGGCGTGTTCCTTGGAACTCCAACGTGCTAACAACGGAAAAGGTAATATTACGGCTTTTTCCATATATATATATATATATTGATGAAAATTAAATCCTGCCAACAGATAAATAGCTAACTCATGATTAAGTTGCTGACAAAATTTACTCAAACAATAATGCATGCGTGGATGCATGTGTATCACTCCCTAGAAGCTTCATTTTGGTTGTATGCATCATTATATAGGTGGCAGGCTGCCAAACTCCCATACTGCCGTGTATTGACTGTTTATGCCCTACTACTACTACATGGAGTACATGCATATATGGTCCAGAGTCCAGACCCATGAGTTAGATAAAAATGTCTCTGAATCAAATGCTTCCAAAGTCGTGATAGTATATTATTAGCGTGTTAACGTTGATGAAAAAAATTTGTAAGTTGTAACACACATAGCTCATATCTTTGCTTGTATTATTCCAGGCGATTAGGCCAAGTCACACTAAGAAGTCCGAGAAGCAGCAGCACACGGGATGCGACCTCACGCTGTCGATCGGCCTGTGGGAGGACGCCAGCAGCGACGACGCCGACGGCTCCAGCACCATCAGCGAGGAGCTGCTGCCTGCTCCGCCAGCAGACGCTCGCCGCGTCGTCGCCGCCGCCGTGAAGGAGGAGGAGAGCAAGCCGGCGGCGGCTCTGAACCTGGACCTGACCATCTCGTCGTCTTGGCTGGCCTGATCGACGACGCTGGCGGCGCTGTGCGTGACCGTCTCCGTACGCTAGTGTACAGTTATACGAACTCATGCATGCAGAGCAGCAGACTGTGTGATCGATCAGGCATTCAGTACCCAGACTGTATATGGCGTGGCAGTAGAGTCTTGCTAGATAGGGTCGCTCGGATTTTCGTGTCCTTGTCTTATTAGCCACTCCGTTCTAGTCTCGTCTCTTCTTTATTTTTGTTTTTTAGATTTGTATAACATTTTCGGGTCCATTCGATTAGGAACCGGGGCTTCAGACGACGGTGGGTGAGGAATTTCTGCAGTCTGTTTTCATTGTCCGGGGAGAAGGCGCTGTATACCTGAATTTCCTCACCTGTCATCGTCTGAAATGTTCTATTTCTATGATCGATTGTCTAGACTCTTAGAAAAGGGGCATATATATATATATACTTGTGTTATCAGTGGATTCAGTGCTAGCAGCTGTATATTTGAGTGTGAATGGTAGAGGACAGCTAGGTTAAATTTAGCTGCTAGGCATATATCCAAACAGCTAGCCCAACTAAAGCCAGCTAAAATTTAGCTAAACCTATTAACTGGAGCATTCAAACACGCCAGCTAAAGTTTAGCTGGCTTTTACTTACTTTAGCTAGTTAAACTTTTAGTTGTGTTTTTTTAGTGTTAGCTGCAAACTGGGGGTCGAATTGCTCTGCCTTCTCGGCTCCTAGCAATTAACGTTACACAAGCTTTGGTACTGTCATGCGACATCTCCTGGTTAATTAATTCAGCCTTCAAATGTTTTTAAATAGTAAAATACTGTTTAATCTTTAAAATTCATAATTAATTTCATGCAAACTCTGAACATTGAGGCACAATTTTCGTTATGGCTGTACCGGAAGCCTACCAAGAGAAGGACTTGAACTATTAGTAGTACATTGAGGACCCGCAAGATAATGACCTTGCTACAAAAGGTGTCTATCTCCATCCACTTGTAAAAATCCTATATTAGACATGCAAAGTACGTACTCACACTACTACAAAACTGATTTTTGCATAGCAAGACTAAAACATTAATGGCGCCATGGTAAATGCTGTGATTTACCATCCGGCGAGGTTAATTGGCCTCGCCTGCGGTGGATCCGGCGAGGATGGCCTCCCCCACGCAGCGCATCCGCGAGCTCCCGACGCGGTTCCAGCGAGGACCACCACCTCCAGGGCGGATCCGGCGAGGATGGCCTCCCGACGCGGTTCCGGCGCGGGCGACCTCTCACGCTGGGCGGATCCGGCGAGGATGGCCTCCTCCGACGCTGTTCCGCGAGGGCGACGTGTCAAAGCGGCCGGGGCGCGACTCCGGCCGGCTCTCCTCCATGGCGGCGCAGGTCGTCTGGGGCGGGTGGGGTCGGATCCGGCGGCGGCCCGGATCCGGCCCGTTAGGGTTTCTTTTTTTATTATTTTTTATTAACGGTGGCGGTTATTGGAAACCGCCACGGTAAATCGCCGATTTTCGGTGACCCTTAGCTTCGGTGGCGGTTTCAATAACCGCCACCGAAAATGAAAAAAAAATGCCACAAAAATTGCTTTAAGTAGTAGTGTCACTCGATTCCAAATTGTAAGACGTTTTTAATATTGAACCCATAAATCCAAGGTAATAATTTAATGGAATAATCGCGGGGGGCGCTGGAGCCCCCAACCCCTTGATCCGCCCCCGGACATGAGCACCATGGATAATGCAGAAGAATATATTTTTAGACCCAACTTTAGAAAGAAGATAAAGTGGCCACTACAACTGATCCAAAAAGCTCAATATGAATGTTTTGTTGCACATGCTAATATCCTGTGCAAAGCACAGTCTCCAATTAACCAGTTTGCTCATTGAAATTGGTCCAAGAATCTTTATATTCTATTTCTGATTAAGTACAAATACCATCACAAATTGCTTGTCCCAATGTACACAAAATAATAATCCTCGAAACTCAGACAAACTATTTGCACCTCAGACACAGGTGGCGCTAACACTGTCTGCAATCCACTTGCGGATGCAATCTAGATGGAACCGGTGGGTGCACGGTAGGTGACCTAATCGATCTCCCTCGGCATACCCTTCTAGCAAGATTTGCACTCCCGCCTGCGTCACCTCGGTGTCCATAGCCTACTCACTGGTCCTAGCCAATGTTTATTCCTTGACATTCCGAATAGCCTACTACTGCCGCCTCTCATGCCAGAACTTGTACGTCACTACCACACAAAAATATTACGCACACAGCCGCAATGAGGACACAAATGATGGCCACAACATGGTGGATATTGAGGCGGTTTTCGTGCAAGGCAGATCCAAACTAGCTAGAACACAAATTAAACTACATAAGATTGTGAAATCACATATATAGTTTGAAGTTTTCACAATTGACTTTACAGGAGTCTTGCCCGCAAGGGTCTTGCCCACCGAGCATTGTGTGTCGGGAATCTCCGGTCCCATCTAGCAAGGGGGCTTGAGCCCCTCTACCGCCATGATTCCCACATGCGGGAGAAAGAAGGAGAGGAAGCAGCCCCAGCCGTCAATCACTGGTCCCATCGTTCAGACCGGAGCAATGCTCCGACAATTCCTTCTACACCATTGTAGACATACTGGTAATCGAACGCACAAACGGCCTAGCGACGGCCCACAGAGCGCATCAACGCCTATGTTAGTGTCTTTTTTCCCTCTTTTTTTATACTCTCATATTCTTTTGTTGCTTATATTGTTAATAACTCTCGGTAGGTTGGTACGTGACCGTGAGCTTTTCTTTTTTTCTTTATTTCTCCCTTCATTCCAAATTTTAAGTCATTTCAAGAATTTTGAAGAGTCAAAGATTCTCAAGTTTGACCAAATTTACATGACAAGATAACATTCATGATGTTAACCAAGTATCATTAGATTCTTCATCAATTATATTTTCATAATATACCTATTTTATGTATAGTTTGCTCTACAATTTTAGTCAAACTTAAAATACTTGACTCTCCAAGATTCATGGAATCTACTACACTTATATAGACAAATCTCACTAGCTAATTCTCTCAATATGCAAGCTAGCCACCTCATTATTCCACTAACAACCTCACTAGCTAATTCTTTCAACATGCAAGCTATCCACTCATCATTCCACTAACAATCGTATTTATGGTCAACTAGCATTTACAATTATAATCTACATGCAAAAAAGACACATCATCCACTAGCATTATGTCACGCCATCCACTAACATTAACTTATAATTGTTTATCCTTTTATATAAATAATCTTATTCCAAACCATCAACAATTTTTGTGGCAACACATGGGGTATTATTTTCTTTATCCTTGAGACCTTAAGGTTTTTGTGTTGGAAATTCTCATTAAATAACTCACATGTTTATATCTTTCTTTCCATCATCAAATGATCAACTCACATGTTTATATCTTTATTTTATCGTCAAATGATCACTAAAATACTGACCTTAAATTCCCCCGGCAACGTCGCGGGAATCCACCTAGGTATTGCTTTCTTGATCCTTGCGACCTTAAGATTTTTGTGTTGAAAATTATCATTAAATAACTCACATGTTTATATCTTTCTTTTCATCATCAAATGATCAACTCATATGTTTATACCTTTCTTTCCATCATCAAATGATCGGTAAAAAAAAAACTAACCTTAAGGGTCCGCTTGGTTGCCCTCCAAAACTTGCCCAACCAAAATTGTGGCATTGCCAAATCAATGACGTTTAATTGGTTTACTACCCAAAGTTTGGCGTGCCAATGGTTCTAGCCAAATCCGTGGTAAAGTTTTGCCAACTAATCTAGTCTATGCCAATACTTTTTTGCTAAAGTTTTGTAAGCAACCAAGTGCTATACCAAAAATTTTTGTTTAAGGTTTTGCCAACCAAAATTTGGCATGCCCTAGTTTTGGCTTGCCATAGTTTTGGCATGGCAAATTTTGGATTGCAACCAAGCAGGCCCTAAATTCCCACCGACAACTCGTCTAAATTTTACATATATTATTAGAAGACAAACACAGAAGGTATGTTGGATCATTAGCGAGGTTAGTACTTTCTCAAATCTATTCTTACTCGCAGAACCGATAATTTTTATGTTGTACATTAAGTTTTAAAATATTATCCTTCACAAATTAGGGACCTATGTTTTCTTTGAAGTTGAAGATCCAAGATATGATGTCTTTTCTTTAGTTCATTATTGAAATTATTTTTAAATTCCTCTTAGCTAGATTAAATATACTTTTTTTATAACGCAAAGAACGCTGGGAATTCGCCTAGTGACTTATAATTTAAAATGGAGGAAGTCCTATATTATTATTATTGTTATTGTTATATTTTTTCCCTTAACTCTGGATAGGCTGTTAAGTTAGTTTTTCTTGTCTTTCTTTCTTTTCCTTTGTCTTTTTCAATATGATGACCTTGCCACGGCATTACATATCCATCTCATAGTAAAATGTAACCAAATTTTCCATTACCATGTCACGCTAAAATTTTAGGATGTCCACGGCGAAACATGGCGCCGACCTCTGGCCACATCTCCAGCCACGTCTCAGTGTAGACCTCCTATACCTCGGCTTCATACTCAGGGGTGTGGGTCCAAAAAATAGCTCTCCTTTTTTTTTTTTTTTTGACGTTCAGAGGGATAAATCTGGAATTTTGATAAAAAGGGCTCAATTGCAAAAAAAAAAGAAAAAGGATGGTCGTGGAGTCTGGGCTTTTTTTTGGTTTGGGCCTTCCAGTCGGTCTTATAGAACACGGCAGCCCGTCTGGCCGCGGCCCTAATGGCCCGCTCGCGCCGGCGCCTCCTTCTTCTGGGGATTTTACATATATTTACCATCCTTTACGGATGCGCCTTTTACACGAATATCATTCTTATAACGCGTCTTACAAATTCATCATCCTTGAATTCAACATCTTACATATATACCACATTTGCCTACGTGGCTTGCCATATCAGACTGAGTCACCCACACACGTCAAACAACCACACGGGAAAAGACCTCCCTACCCCCGGCCTTTTGTTCCATTGAGCACCCACGCACACGCCTGTACCCGATTGGACAGCCATTCAACAAATAAATAGTCATCTCATTAAAAAAAAAAAAATAGACAAATTCATAGCAGCCTGATACATTGATGTTCACATGAAAATAGGGGCTAATTGTTTGCCATTACATAAGTCATAAATGGAGCAAAATGTTTAATGTTTTTTTTTGCTCGGTACAGACTAGCATCACATATATTACATGCCATTGAAAAGACAAGTTCATGGGCCAATTACACAACACAAAAGTCACATCTCAGTGCACAAAAGATATGTTTTTGACCAATTACACAACACAAAAGCACAAGCACCCTCCAGTTTCTTCACTTGCCCTTTCTTCCTTGCTTCTTTGTTGGAGATTTCTTCTTCAGTTTAGTTGCTAGTATTTTCCTTCTTGGTGTCATTTTCTTCACTTGTTCAATTTGGAGTTCATCTTCTTGGAATAGTGCCCTGTTATGATTAAAAAAAATTAGTAGATGTTCAATTAAACAACCTGTGCACTTTGGTCAGTTTGGATGTCAATACCTTCTAGTTGGTGTTTGTGGGAGATCAACTTGCAAAGCCATCACTTCATCAACTTCTTGCCTTGCTGTTGTAGTGTGAGGCACAAGTGCAAACTCATTTCTAATAGCTTCCATTTCTTCCCTTGCTGCTGCCTCTTCTATTTCCCTTTGCCTGCGCCGCCTTTGAGCTCTAATTCTTGAGCTTCACTCCTAGCTTTTTTGCTGCTGCTTCCCTTGCCAATGCACCTCTTGTCCTGGAGTTGGTGCTTCATCAGCACCTTCACCTTTCTTGGCCTTCTTCCTCCCAACCTTTGGTGCCTTCTTCCTAGTATTTTTCCTACAAAAGTGTGAAAGGAGTTAGTTAGTTAGGAATGAATGAATCCCCGGCAATGAACGTGAATAAGTCAAAAAAGTACCTTTTCTTTGTCCCAGTTAAGGAGCACCTCCAGCTATTTGCCCCCGTGACCATACTCTTTACAGTTAGGACACATGACTTGCCTTGTAGCCTTGCCCCCTTCTTTTGCTGGTTTTATCCTATTTTTTCTCAATCTTCCACCAACCCCCTTCTTTGACTCCTCGGTTCTTTTTCTTTTTGGTATTTGGAGGCTCCACTTTGAAGCCCTTGTCAACCTTAGGCCTTTGGTTCTTATCGGTGATACTAGGAATAATGCCTGCATAAGTCGCTTGAAACTTGGCCCACCGAGTAGTATTGGTCAACAAAGGAACCCATGTCGTTGCCTTGTGCTTTGCATATCACAGCCAATGCATGTGGGCATGGTTTGCCGCCACTTGCCACGCCTACAAGTGCAAATTTTTTCGAGGTAAATACACCACATGTCTTCTAACTTCTTCATCTTTGTACACTTCAGCTACCTCAGCTTCATTAGGATGGCCCTTGGCAATATGTAAGTGTCCCAATCCTTTGGAGGCAGCATTGAGTTGGTGGATGACAGCAGGCAATATTCCATCAGGCAATGCTAAAGATATCTTCCTCCTTTTGCCAAACAACAACATTATCTTTCTCTCTAATAGCGCCCGCCATGCAATGCAGAGGCAGATCCTTGTGCTCTTTGATCCAAGAATTCCAAGACTCAGCCAAATTATTGTTTATGTAGTCGCACTTGATGTCAGGAGAGAACTTACTTCTTGCCCAGAGAAAAGGATGATCTCTATCCGGCCAAGCCTTGACTCTGGAGAAGCTTCTAACACCATTTAAAAAAAAAAAAGTCATACTTTATGTTCTCGAGTATGCTCTAGCCGCAGCCACATATTCTTGGCATACACATCACCACCGTAGTGCCTCTTCTAATACCAGCCGGGGGGATCGTCGGGGCGGGGCGGCGTCGCCGGCCTCGCTTTTGCTCCTTTGGCGGCGGGGCCGGGCACGCGCTCCTCCTCGCGTGAAGGAAGGGGCGACCGCTCCCCGCTTGCGCCGCGCGGAAAGAAGAAGACCGGCCGGCGCTCCCCGCCGCGGAAAGAGGAAGGACCGCCAACGAGCGCGGAAACAAAAATCGGGGGTAGAAAAGTCATTTTGGCGTGTCCATGCCGACTGTGTTGGAACGCCCATGCTGACATGGCGTGCCGCGTAGGCCAAAAAATGGTAAAAATGTAAGAGTGACAACTTAAAACCGCTAGATATGTAAAAGACGCCGTTATAAGGATGATATTTCAGTAAGCAGCACGCATCCGTAATAATGGTAAATATGTAAAATCCCCTTCTTCTCTTCGACGGCTTGCCCACACTCGCCGGTCGCCGCCCTCCCCGCTCCCTTCCCGTCCGCCGGTCACGGTCCGCGTGGGGTTTGCCTCCTCCACCCAGGCTAGGGCAGGACACCCAACGCGCCACCTTGTACGGCTGCTGGCCTGCTGCCTAGTTCCAGTCTTTGCCGAAACCCCAGAAGCATCCGGCGCTCGCGCTCCCAAGCACTGTTTCGCCGCCGTTCGATAGCCGAGGGCAGAGGCGGATAGGTTCAGGAGATGTCGGTGCTCATCGTCACCAGCGTGGGCGACATCGAGGTGGATCTCCACACTGACCGGTGCCCCCTCACCACTAAGAACTTCCTCAAGCTCTGCAAGTAAGCATCCCGTCCCACGTCTAGGGCTTGTTCGATCTCCCCGGTTCGTCTGTGGTTTCTGACTACACAGCGCGGTTGATGATTACTGTACTGTCCTGTACCAAGCTGTTCAGTTGGCCAATTCGGCGTGTAGGGCGCCACTATTGGCTTGATTGTAATTTTTGGGTCAAAATTGCAATAGGTATACGTTGGTTAAGCTAGTCGCTACTGGTGATCCTGCATCTATTCATGATTTACATCTAGTCTCGTGTGATTCCTAATTTCAAATGTATTTAGCTGCTTACTGATTTCTAGGCTCGTAGGTATGCTACCAGAAATTTCGAAATTATTGCTTTGCAGGCTTCGTACTGGGCCTTTATAGAGATGATAGAACCACAGCAATGATCTTAGGCACCGTCAGAGGATTGTATTCTGGTTTTTAGGCTTCTTGCTATCGATTTTTATGGAATTATGGTAGCTTCTACTGTGGTTTCTGCACTCGATTTCTTCCACAGAAATACAGAATATTGAATTGTCACCATTGGTGAAGTGCTTGAAGATTATGCCTGGCTGTCTTTCATTATCACTTAATAATGAAAATACCATCTCATGAATGTGACATTAACATTTCAGATAATTAGGGTACTTATTCTCTGGTTTTCTTCTTTGACTGACCAGAATGAAGTACTACAATGGGTGTCTGTTCCACAAGGTGGAGAAGGATTTTTTGGCACAAACTGGCGATCCAACTGGAACTGGCACCGTGGTGATTCCGTATACAAGTAAGTGATTCTTTTGATTTGAACTTTTGAAATCTCTCCAAAGTTTCATCTCTGAAACATATAATGCGGTATCCTGCATCTAGATATAACTAGTGTCTTCAATGGATACAATAGACATATAGTTTTTTTTTTTTAGGGGAATATACATATAGTTTTTATAGAGCCTTTCTTAGATTAGATGTTCGCACTTTTAAATATGTATACAATCATTATTACTGAGGTATCTTATTATTACATATTGTTAAATGTATGCCTGAAAACTATATCTTATTTTCTCAGATTTCTTTATGGTGATCAAGCTCGATTTTTTGATAATGAGATCCGCCCAGAGTTGAGGCATTCAAAAACTGGAACTGTTGCTATGGCCAGTGCTGGTGAAAACTGCAATGCCTCGCAGGTGCAATGCTTACCCCAGTGTCTTAATTGATAATATTGGGTGTTCCATTTTTCAGTATTTCGCTGCTTGTTTAGGCCTTCTATTTATGTGTTTTTTAATGTTTTCAGTTCTACATTACCTTGCGGGATGACGTGGATTACCTTGATGATAAACACACTGTGAGCAGTACTTGATTCTGCTAACCAATATTGTTTTTCCTTATGAACTGAATTCCTTTATTTGAACAATTCCTGTGTTTGTTCTGTCAACTATAGATATTTGGGATGGTTGCTGAAGGTTTTGATACGCTGACAAAAATAAATGAAGCTTATGTTGATGATAAAGGAAGACCATTCAAGGACATAAGGTGGAGTACTGATTAATGCCTTAGTTACAACATTAAACAAATGTTTCACTTCTTCTCCAGCATTAGTCTCCTTTGTCATTTTAATTCCTATTTGCTGACCTTATACAATTTAATTATCTGCAGAATTAAGCATACATATGTTTTGGATGATCCTTTTGATGATCCTCCTCAGCTTGTGGAACTTATTCCTGAGAATTCTCCTACAGGAAAGCCACGTGATGAGGTAATTGAGTATCCCAATCATGTTCATTTCAGTAATAATAGAGGATGAGTCGAGGTGCATCATTCATCACAGGCCATGGTTCATTCATTCTCTTTTTTGGTTTCTTTTCTTAATTTAGCAATCGTTAAGAATCATTAGATGCCAAGAATTCTGTTTTTTTGTCCATGCACCTGTTTTTTTATTTTGATTCCAAATTACTGTCGAGACAGACTGCAGTTTTTTTTTTCACCTTTTTCCTTTTATTGTCTGTGTACCTTATAATTTCATCATAGTAGTTATCAAGTGTGCATTCATTTCATTTAGTGTTGAAATCTTCTGTGTTCTATCTATACCAACTTGTGCTACAATTGGGACATATTTCAACCCTATAAAAAAGATCATATCTTTGAATCCAATAGTAATCTGGCAACATGCCAACATGATTATGTCCTCAGATTTTTTTCTTTTTTTTTTTTTGTTTCAAATTGACAGGTTGCAGAAGAGCGTTTAGAGGATACTTGGGTTCCTTTGGACCAAACAGTGGCCCCTGAACAACTCCTCGAGGAGATGATCCGCTCTAAAAGAGGCACACACAAATGCAGTAATACTTGAGAGTGTAAGTCCTGGTTCCATATGAAAGTTGGCAATTTATTTATTTCTAATTAGTACTTATATCTTTTTATGACTGGTAAATACCTTTTTGTGCAGTTGGCAGATATTCCAGATGCTGAGATTAAACCGCCAGACAATGTATTATTTGTTTGTAAACTCAACCCAGTAACACAGGTTAGTGTTAGTTCATGATTGCTTGCAGCTTGCCTTCCTTCCACTTCTACACTTCATTGAGTTTTTAAGATGTACTCGTACATTTCTTCAGCCTTTGTTCATACAAGTGTTTGGTTCTCTACTGCTGTGCCTACATTGCTGATCATTTTAGGCCTGAAAATTTGAACATCTTTTGCTGATTGACTTCAATTGTTTTGCAGGATGAAGATTTATACACAATCTTTTTCTCGTTTTGGAACTGTGACATCGTGAGTGCCTTTATTATAACTAATTGTGCATTTACTTGCTTATTCTCATCTTTCAATTTCCTAACTTTTCCTTGCAGTGCTGAAATAATCCGTGACTACAAGACTGGAGATAGTTTATGCTATGCTTTTTATTGGTATGTTTCGGCCCCTTGAAAACTCTTACTGTGCTGACAAGTACTATTTGCTGTTTGGCTAGAGACCCAGTTCCAGTTTGTTCATTGCACAGTTGCATTGGCTTAAGTAGCTGGCCCAGGCAACTGTGATCTATTTAAAATCAGCTGTATATGTTAGTCTCTTTAGGATAGATGGTTATCCTTTGAATGGCAACTGGGGATTGGTGATTGTAATTGTATGATGTTGAAAGATGAGTGAGTAGTATACAGGGAAAGAAACAATTCCTTGCTCATCTACTGAAGTATTGTTTTCTGTCTCTCTTTTTTATTTCCTAAACTAAATAACACATTCTACGATTTGCACTCTATTGAAAAATAGAACACCTCCCACTATTTCCTCAAAGTTCCATTTGGTACAGTCTGGAGCCATTTATTTGCTGACAATAATAATAACTTAAAAAACTCAACTAACCTAGGAAAAACTAGGTGTTGCTGTAAATAAGAAATATACACCCAAATTTGAGCCAAAGAAGACTTGAACCTAGGTGGTAGGGGTGTACACTCACACCTCAGATTCTCACCAATCTAGCTAGGTTCATTTCATGTGCTGACAGTATTTTGTGAATGCTCCTAGATTCACGATGCCTTAGCTCTTAGCTGAGTGGCCTAGTATGACATGCTAACAATTTATCTTGATCTGTCAGAATTAAAACGAAGGAGGCTTGTGAGCGTGCATATTTCAAGGTCAGTATCTCAGATTGCCATGTGGGTGTGTATTTACAGTGGTACTATAGCATTTTTTTCATGCATACTTTATACGTTACTCCTCAGTGTCCTCACTACATGTTTTTTTTCCATGATAGAGTCCTGCCCCACTTAGGATGTGCCTAACAATGACTATATACCTTTTTTGAGGATAGAGTAGAGTCAACCTTATAGTTCCCTTGATTTTAGTTAGCCATGCAAGCAGTGCAAAAGACCAAAAAAAAAAAGACTGGACAAAGTTAAAGCAACCTGATAGAAGAATAAAAAAAAGGAAAAGAAACTAAAAACTAAAATGAAAACTGCAAGAACTGTCAACTGTGAACTGAAAAAAAAAAAGGAAAATGAAACAAAGAGCTTAAAAGACTGCTTAGTGAACTTTTTTGCCCAGCAGAGGGTCCGAATTTTGTAACTAACACAATGGCCATATTTGTTCTCATGTGCCATTTTGAATAATCTGAAGAGAGTATTATTCACGGTGTTATGCTTGTAGATGGACAATTGTCTGATTGATGACCGAAGGATCCATGTTGATTTTAGTCAGAGTGTTTCGAAGCTGTGGGGTCAGTTCAGACAAAGTAAAAGAAATGCAAAGAAAGGTAAAATATCTGAAAATATATTGTCCATAACCTGGTTGTCCATTTTGGTATTGAAAGTTTTGTCATCTTTTAGTCTCACATTGAACCATTGTTTCTCACTGCAGATGGGTGTTTTAAGTGTGGCGCCCTGATCACCTAGCCCGAGACTGCGATGAAGATGGCGAGCAGAAAAACAAAGGCCCAAATTATGTTCTAAAAGATGAAAACACACAGCGTGGTGGAAATCACCGTCGAAGGTCAGTCCCTAACCCTCTTTGGTCCTTCTGTTGCACAAAAAACATTGAACACTGTTTCATACTGTGATACTCCACTCTTATTTTGCAGCTATGATCTAGTCTTTGATGAAGACGAGGCTGATTATTCTGATAAGAGAGATCATGAAAATGGCCACAGAAGAAAGAATCAAAGAATAGATGATCGAAAAATCAGCGCTGACACCTCGTGGCGCATCGTGATAGAAATAGCCATGAGAGAACAAACAGTGATGAGAAAGGAAGCAGGCATGGAAAAGATGATAGGAACCGAGGGGTTTGGAAAAATGATGACTACCACAGTTACAGTAGATCCGTGACAGAAGCTCTGGTAGATACGATGATCGTGATTATAGCAAGCACCACAACAGAAGCAGAAGTGGGGGAGGAAGAGGAGGGCTACAGACGAAGGGATAAATCTGATGGAGAGTGGCGCCATAGAGATGCTTACGAGAAGAGTGATCGCCACCGGACAGATGAAGACGGCCACAGGAAAAGGAGCCCAGATAGTAGACATAGAAGAGAAGACAGAGGATACCATGTAAAAACCAGCAGTCTGATGATAGGTCCTACAAGGAGAGAAGGCACAGAGATGGTAGATAAGATAGGTTTCTGTACGACACTCGGTTTTGGTTTTGTTGCCTGCTTTGCACTGATGTCCCTACAAGCTGGTATTCTTAGCTCAACTCTTTTTTGGAAGTCAATGCAACTGCCTGGAATATGTTGAATTGTTGTAGTGTCCTGATCTGAATCTTTTTTGTGTGTGTTTACAGCTTTTGCTGGATATCTGTTGCAATAAAAAATTGCTAATTTTGACTGTTTGCTCTTTTTTTTCTTTTATCAATGTTTGCTCTTATTCTATTGTATAAGAATTGGCACTGCAAACCTATGGGGGTTATGTTGCTGATCAAATAATATGGTTCGTGTAGTAATAGCGGTGACAAAAGATTCGTACTAAGATCCATTTGTGCTTTTCTAATCCCTTGCGTCTCTCGAAATGTTAGTATTAACTTTGATCAGCAGTCAGTACCCACCCATTTTTATATTTTCATTTTAATGAGAAACACAATCATTTTACATGTGCACGCCCATCTTATTGGGCTAAAACTACAAGACTGGCCCAGTAGTGCCATTAGAAGTCTCATGCAGCCCACGCGGGCCGGAGTGTGCGCACAATCTTATTGGGCTAACAAGGGGAAAAGTGCCCAACAAATCAAATTTTGTAAATTTTTGACGTTTTTGGGAATTTAAAATTTTTGAGCTTTTTGAAAGTGTTCGCAAAACATCCATCAAAAGTGATTTTCATTTAATTTGTGGAGCTGTGAATAGCGTGAATAGCTCCAAATCTTTTTTTTTTTTTTCACCGAAGAATGTGGAAGCTCCAAATCGATTTTTTAGGCGCTTCAGACAATACAGTAACGTCACAAGAAAAACTTCCGATGCTTTTTGTCAAGAAAATGAGGAAGGCGAGATCGTTATTCCAGCGTCGAAACCAAAAAATTATTCCATGTCGGCGTTGATGAAGTTTCGACGCCGAGATGTTCGTCCGAAATAAAGGTCTCCCATGTGGTCATCTTTGACAGAAGCCACGCCAGAGATGTGCCTCACCTTTAATAGATCCCTCCATGGAGAAGAGTTCGCCTCCCCCTCACCGCAGGTCGCTTAGGAGAGGAGTAAGAAAAAAAGATAAATCTCCAATACTAAAGAATTTGGCATGGAAAACCCTAACTCTGAACCAAGTCTCAATATAATATAATATAATATAAACGATTGATCCCACTCCCCCACGCCCAATGCGAGGGGGAAGAGAGGGGGATTAGGGGCAGTGGGGTGGGAGCGGCAGCACCGCGAAACAAGACGCGAGGGTGAGTCTAAGATTATCGCGAAAACAGCACAGTGCAAAAGCAAAGTAGTTGGAAAGAAACAATAAAGAGAAAATGTTTTTGGTATTTTTACATAGCCATCCCATAGGGTGGTCTTTTTACAGCCATCCATAGATTCCTTGCACACACGCAACAAAAATAATAAGTTCAATGCAAGGAGTTTTCAAATATGTTCTCTTTTTTTTCCAGAAAGTAGTAGTGTGCATCTTGATGCATATAACCTTAACCACTTGATGTCAGTATCTATGAATCCTCCTCCTTAATGACAAAAACATTGTAGCAATTATTTTTAGTATATAAATGACTCAAATGAAAAAGGCAACGTGAAATACAAGTTTAATCAAATACCAGGGCCCAATTTTATATTAACTATAAGCAAACGCACTTGTATGAGTCGCTCAAACTTTTGGCCTTCCCATTCAGCCTCAATGTATAAAAGCACTATCGTCCAGGCCCTCATCACCAGCGACACTCAAAGTCCTCAAAAGCAAGCTGACGCCAGTAACATGTCACGTGTCAGTGCCACGGTGAAGTTGAACACCATGGCAATGCCAATTTGTCAAATGAAACCCTGTCCCTTTTCTCTTTCACTCTGGGTCCTTCCTATCAAGAGCAGGTCACAGGTGCAACAGCGGGGCGGCTGCACCGGTCATCGTCATCAGCCAGATGCGGCGGCGCGCCGGTCTCGGCAGCACGGGGCAGGAGGGAAGCCGCGGCGCCGCAGCCGCCCGGGCGTTTCCTCCACCGGATGACAGTCCAGTCCGAGGCGGAGGGCGTGTCTGGGACGATGTTCTTACCTCGGCCTTCGAGGCTGGGAGCCACTGCAACGGATGAGAGATAAGCTCCCGCAGGTCGTTCCTGCCATGGCTGTGTAGATAGTGTATTTGATTATATATGGGCATATGGTGCCGTCGTGCATGCTGGAAGGCACCAACCTTCTGGTTTGGACGACAAATTAGGCGGAAGACTTTTTTGTGGCGCCGACGACGAGATCTCGAGAGCATTTACGAGTGAGAGGATGGGGCCAGTCGTTCCACTTCTCGCCATCGCTTCCCGGTTGCCGCTTTCCTACCGCGATGCCACGCGCGTCCATGAGGAGCGCGTCGCGCGACCCTCGGTGCCAGGTCGGGCCACCCCGCCCCCTCGATGTCACGGCTCCTGCTGGCGGGCCCATGCGTGCCATCGCCGCGCACTCGGGATCCAACGTCGTCGGCATCACCATCAACGAGTACCAGGTGAAACCGCGCCCCGCGCACAACCGCAAGGCCCGCCGGCCTCGACTCTCCCCTCTCCAAGCCTTCCGGATACCTTCCTTCGACGGCCCCGCCACGCCCCCATAGGCTAGTCTTCCGCGTGCTCAAGCCGGGCTGGCTCTATGTTCCCCTACGAGTGGGTCACCACCCCGCTGTACCGCACACCGCGCGCCGGGGACCCGGACCACGTCGAGAGTGCATCAACGACATCGAGCGCGGCGACTCCCGGGCCTCCGCCGCCAGGACGGATCTTGAGCGTCGCCGAGGCGTCACCCATGCTGAGCTCGGGCGAGATGCCTACCGCCTACCGCGCCCACCTTTCACACGTGTGACCGCAGCGCGGCCCCGCGCGCCTGCTTACAAGCCCGTGGTGATGACTCGCACACACGCGCCCACGCGCACGCCGGGAACGACCGTCGTCGTGCCATGTCCCGTGGCAGCAGCGCTCGCCTGCCCACCGGCAGTGTCACGGCGGCGGCAGGGGGAACCACAACTCGACCATGCTCGTCAGTTAGCCACCTGTGCACAGTCACAGGGCGCGTTTTAAAAAGTTGGCAACAACTGTCCAAGTGCCACCGTGGCACAGCCATCATCAATTGTTGTTACTGGCAAGGCCGGTTTTTAAGGCGCTTTGGTATCGTATCGATAGTTTAGAGAACCCGTATCGCATAGTTTTGGCGACCAAATCTTAACGGCCAAAAGTTTGAAGCCACAGACCCCATTTTTACTAACTCTACCAACTACCTTAGCATCATACAAGTTTTATATGCAGAAGCTATGGTTTTCAAACTATGCGGAACATTCACCATTATTCCATGGCTATAATAAGTAAAAAAAGTGGCAGGGCAATAAGTCAAGCATTAGCGCCTGGTGCCCAATTTCACTATTTTACCAATCAACGATATTAAAAAATCACAATTTATTATTTTTTGAATGTCAACGGAGGTGTGTGAGGTGGGGGGTGGGGTTCGCACCTGTATTATACTAGGAAGATAGGCGCGCTCCGCTGCCCGTTTATTATGGCACATGTATTTGTTTAATCAGCAAGAAACCATGTTCAAATTGAATCTGTATTCTGTAAAAAATAAATATAGCAGTCCTTTTCTCATATATATATATTAACAGAAGGTTTTTCAAAGGAGGCAAAACATACTATGAACTGACTGTTTTTCCCATACATTAGTAGCTCCGTTTAAACGGCTACATGCTATCTGAATGCAGGAACTTCTCACTATCTCGATGTAAGACTTGAAAACTCTGCAACAAATGTGATATTCTGTCAGACATCCCTAAATAGGGGCGAGCAATCTTACAAAGTGAAGCGAACGAAGAAATTTCACAGACATCCCAGAAAATACTCCAGGATCACAAAGACAGCCGACCAAAGTCATTGATTACTTTTAGGTAAACTGGAAATGATCCACAGACAATATAGTGCACCAAAGACCACCATCTGGACACGACCTAAAACCATCTGGACACGACCTAAACCATCTGGACTAACACTGTCATGCCATTAATGCTTAAACATAGCACATATGTGAAGCCCTTTACAAACCAAACAATAATAAAATAAAATAAAACTTATGCAAACATACTGAACCCAAGAAATATTATTTGGAATGGGCATGCATGGATATGTAAACTTTTGTTTGGCTCTAGGCCAAAAGTTAATAAACTGATGGCGAAACTCAATGAGTGTAGATTTTTTTCGCGAGGAAGAAAAAATTTTCTTTTTACCAAATCAAGCTGATCGCATCTGCCATATTTTGTTAGACCTTTTTTGGACACATGTAGTGTGTAAAATTCTATAGACATATTTAGGTGATTGAAGGTTGAAAAGGTAAATCAAAGAGCAATTACCAATTCAGTATTTGAGTTGTGTTGGAGCCATGACCACATGTTTCTGAATGTGCAGCCAAAAGTAAGGTAAGACACCTACAGGTTTACAAAAAAGCCTCATCCAGAATTTAACTATCAGATTGACCATATCTAAAGAATCTAAAGAACTGTCATTTATGAGCCACCATGGCCTGAAGTACAGCCGGCGCTAAATGGTATATTATGTGATAGCATCTACCACATCACCGTACATAAGCATATCGTTTTGTGCAGAAGAGATGTCTATGAGTTTCAATTCATGTGGCAGAAACACAGACAAATTGACATAAGTCTTAATGCATTGGAAAATATGCCGTCATCAAGAGAAACAAACATATAGGTAAAAACTGGGCCACAAATAAAACAGCTATTCTAGTAATCCTAATATGACGCAGGCAATGATAAATGATTCATCAGGTCTAATATCGTTGCATACCACTAAAAATCGCAGCTTTGGTCAGATTGCAAGTAAGTTCACAACGTTTTTACCAACACTATAGTTGCGTACCATAGTCGGGGTGTCAGGCTCAACTCCGGCATGCATGCATGGTCATTGTCCACAACCATGTAGCCGTTGTTGTGAGCAGCTGGTTGACAGCCACAATGCCCTCTGCAGCTGGTATGTGCAAGGCTGCTGGTGCGTGATCATCAATGAGAGGAATGATTTGGCAAACCCATACATGTATCAGATGACATGGATTGAAACCCTGCAAGGCAAATAAAAACATTGTGAAGTCTGTAACTGAAAAAGGCAATGGAATCTTTAGATCCAGTACCCCAGGCCAACAAAGGCAAACTAAAAATTGTGTCAGTGCACAGGCTAAACGTTAAGGCAAACAAAGAAATTGGAACAATCCATGTAGAAGGCAGGTCTCAATTTATAAATCTACTTGCCTCCTGCCTAGACAGTAATATAGAATCAGACCAGCTAGACTTGGAGGAAATCTATGCGATGATACACCTGAATCATTAGCTGCACATGTGGGAAGTCTGCATCACACAAAAAAAAAAAAAAAAACAGCCGAACAGCCGACTTGCTAAACCACGAGAGAGATTTTAGAACTGCCAACCCAAAAACCGCATATAGGCAGACAATACTAATCAGTACTCGCTGGGTGTATTCACACTGAGGTAATCTAATCCAAGCAATATCAATTAGTAGATGCAAGGTCCATTTAGCTATTGTAGGCATATTAAACACATGATAAAGGAGAAGAAATGTGGTAGACGTACCTAATCAACACCGGGTCGGATTAGTAGATGCAAGGTCCAGATTGAACCAATGCACTTCCAGGCGGCGGGGCCGCCCAGCTCCGGCCTGTGGGCTCGTTCGCCTCGGCCGACGCAGATCCAGCCTTGTGTACTGTTTTGCCTCGAGTGGCACGGTAGCCGCTGATCCAGTCGGCCTTCGCGCTGAGGAGGAGAAGATGGAAAGCGTGGTGATGGTGAGATGAGGATGAGGGCGGGGCTTTTACTGTCGCCGTGCCCGGCCGCCGATGACCCGCCCGCGTCGCCGCTCCGTCCTGCTTCCTGCGGGAACCCCTAGGCAAGGATGGCCGCCGCCGCCGCCGGTGAGCAAAAGCGCTGCAGCTGGGGGGGAGAGGGAGGACGACGAAGCACGGACGGAGGCTGCGCAGGTAAGGCTGGCTGCCGGCGGCGGGCGAGAGGACAACTGGGGAAGAGGATGGAGGAGGAAGTGCGGACAGAGACGGAGACGGCGAGGCGAGCGTGGTACCGCTTGATTTCTTTTTTTTTTTTTTTGGGCAGAGGGAGGAAGAATGCAATTAATCGGGAGAGCCGAAATTGATGCGCACACACGAACGACCCACGTGGCTGCGCATGCCGAGTGTTGCCATCGCGTGGGTTTGCACGAGGCCACGTGGTGAAGCGCGGGATTGGCGAGCAGTACGTAGCCAGTAACGGGAGGCCTCTCCACGCGCGGATGCCAGGCGCTATATGGGAGTTAATATATATATATATATATATATATATATATATATATATATATATATATATATATATATATATATGTTAATTCTATATATTACCCCCTCGCATGACACACCTACCCGAGCCGCCTTCGCCATACCACGAGGGCGAGCGCTGGTCTCTGCCTCCTTCCGTTTCCCCACCATGCCTCCTTTTATTTATTATATCTTTTTTCCATCGTAATATTTATTTCAATATTATTCGCTAGATCGTGGGAGGTCCGGTTTCTTTCCGTCGATTCGATATCATCGCACGGACACAGCTCGCCCCAGCCGTAGGGCTCGGCTCCTCCCGCGCCGGCATTGCTCCGCTGCGCGCCGGGCGGCTCGCCTCGAGACGGGTTCCTCGCGGCCGTCCTTCGCCGGCGGGTCCCACCCTTTCGGCGGCGGCGCGCCTCTGACCCTTCCGCGACACGCAGCGGCGCGGCTTTCTCTCCTCCGAGCGCACGGGGCGCTCTCCCAGCTACTCCCAACCCACGATCCATCTCCTCCCTCCGGCCCAACTCTCCCACGACGGCGACACGTTTAATCCGCGATGTCCTTCCACAAGACTCCGCCTTCGCCCAGTTTCGCACGGCTGCCCTCTGACCACCGAACACCGGGCAAAGACTATCGATCGCTGGCATAGCAAAGAAGACCCACCCCCACCCTCCACATTCGGTGCTACCCCACCAAACCTACCCACCGCCGCCGAGTTCCGACCCACGGTATTCAGGTGGGAATCGATCCATGTGTTTGATAGATTATTAGGGGTATCCCGATCCGATGAATTTTTTGATTAGGATTGTTGCTTCATTGTTTAATTGCATATTGTTTTTCATGTCGTACTCTTGGCGCCCCCTGGTGCACTCCCTTTGGGATTCATGGTAGGCTGTTGGTGCATATCTGAACGGGCGGCCATGGATGGCCACTGACCTAGTTCACATGACAACGCTAAAATGCGAACAAGCCGGCGACTAGGTGGTCCATAACCTACCTCATGCACGGCGACACCACGAGCAAGCCGTCTACCAGGTGGTGCCATCTTCGCTATCGTTTCATTATCTCACGCCCCATAATTTTTGTTTTGGTTTTCTCCAAAGTTTAGGAGATTTATTAGATGATCTCTACTCAAATTCATCTAGATCATCAAAAAGTGTGTTGCCTCCTTTTTTCTTGGAGGCAAGCCTAGGGGCTCTTTATTTTTCACGTTTTCTGTTAGAAACAATTTTTTTTGTGCAAATGTGCTGCATGGAGGAAACATTAGCGGTGGGACGCCTGTGCCTACTAGTGCCATAGGCCTTCTTTGCATCCTTGTTGCCTAGCCATTGCCCATTGGTCTTCTTTTGTGCGATTTGGAAACCATTCATGAATTTTTAGTTTTGAATTTTGACCACAGATTCATACATCATCATGGCGGCAGATAAAAGGCGAGCAAAGCAAAGTTCAGGAATTGTGTCCTCTTGGTGTAGTGCACTTCCATGTTCCTATCATTAAGGCCGCTTGTATTGAGAACTGATATTTTTCTTTTAATTTTCAATTCTTATGAAGCGCATGTAGTATGTATAAGTTGGGTTAATGGGTTTGATATATATTTTCTTGTTTATTGAATTAGTTGGGTGTGATATTTTATTTGTCCATGTAATATTTTTAAAGTTATCATCTCTTCTACATGTAATCTGGTGCTTTATTCTAGAAGTTCAGTTTTTGCTTGCTTATAGACATTGATGGTATATATTAATGAATAATTGTGTGGTGTAGCTATTCTCACAGTACTGGTGGAACTTTTTGATGATGGGAGCAATTCACTCGAACAATGTCGCATCATGAATTTGTTGATTTAAGGTACAATATTCCTACCCTCCAATTTTTTGATCTAGTTCTCCCTGTCCATATGTGGCGTAGACTGGTTTTAAACAGTTCAGTAGACCTTACTTTGCAAATTCAGTCAGCACCATACTCCTATATATATTTTGGAGCCAAAGTCCTTTTCACAAGTGAAACCCTACAATCTTATTTTTAGAACACTAGTATTTGTTGTCACGGTGGACTTTAACCACACTCCATTGTTTAAACCACAAATGCTAATTTATGTGAGCATTTGTATTGCTTTCACAATATCTAACTCTCCATTAGTTGCTCTGCCGCTATACTGTTTTTTTTGATCCGTAATAGCATTTAATTTTTGTAACTTTGACCTGCTCTAATGCACACATGTTAGCAAGCTGAGGATCTAGAGACATAATGTGTTAGAGAGGTGGTGAAAGGTGGTGTGGTACATATAGGTCAAACTTTTGATGCTTTGTCCTTGCTCAATTACCTAGCACTGTGTAATATGCTTTTCCCGTTTGCTCAATCTGTCTTCATATTTATTTATTTATTTATCTCCTTCGATCCACATATTGCATTTCCTTCCTCACGTATCTGTTTCCTTTCCTTCCCCTCTCAATCCCCTTCCCTATTTTTTTCCTTTCACTTCTTGTTTGTTTTGATTTTTCCCTGGCATGAGTGGATCTAGCATCTCACAGGTCCTAGTTCGTCGGTGCCCTCTCTTTACATATCCTACATCAGGTGCTAGCTAGTTAGGGTCTCATGTCATTTTTCCCCAAATCCGATGTGCTGCCATGTCACATAAAAGTATGATTTTATATTTCTATTCTAGGTAAATTGTCTAGTATAATCATTTCAATCCGTGAACATGCACAACTGACTTGAAGGTTCTCCGCATTAATTAGCCCACATTGCGAAGCCAAACTAGAATTGATCAAATGTGTTGCTCCCCGGATTCTTTTGTTTTGTTATCATGCTCCAGACACACATATTTTCTTTTATTTGGTTTTGAAATAGATTTAGCAGCAATATGACATTTTTTTGATTTAATGATGACAGCCATAGAACAGATCAAGGAGACTATTTTGATATTGTCCCTGTTTTGTGGTCTTATGTACTTATGAGCTTGCTGAAGTGGTCATAATAATGAATCACACCCTAAGGAGACACTCACCTAAGAAAACTATCACACAAGCATTTGATTCCTTGTAACTATTTTTGGTAGAACAAATATTTTCACATTTGAAAAAATTACCTAAATGGTGTGATGTGTCATTATGTGCAATAGCTTAGGTATTGGCTCTTGAGACAGTTAGATCAAGTGTCCATCTAAAGTGGGTTTTGGATTGGAATGGTCAATTGTTTTATTCGGTATCTTCTGTTGGATTTGTTAATATTTGATTCCTATATTATTCTAATATTTTCCATTATTTAATGGTGAACGGACAGAAAGCAATCATTTTTTGTGGAGGTGGCTACATAATCCTGATTCTTCATTGTACATAAAAAAACAAGATTTGAGATAAACACAATTGTTGTCAGTTTGTTTCAAGAAGCGATTCATAGTAATTCGGTCGAGGTCACACCAGAGACTTTTTGATAATTACATTGGGTTCTTCCTAGGGTTGCAAATTTATATTTCTAGAGTTTTAGATATCCAAAACCTGTTAGATAGAAATCAGAGGAAGTCAATATCTCAAAACCCTGCTTTAGACAACAATATGTTTATTTTTTAAAAAGACCGCATTTGTTCTAGGTGAGTTCATCCATTTTCATCCTCATCTCCCTGTTCATATAAAATTGGATCTTGCTTCAGCCCATCAAGTAGTGGACAACAACAATGTGTTTTTTTGTAATAACAATATGTATTTCAAATGTTTGTTCAAGTGCTTAGTCGAAGATATGCTACCTAACATGGAAATAACTATATTATTATCTTGAGTTACAAATTTAACAATTGTATGATCAAATACCTGATTGCTTTCTTTATTCAACCAGCAATTTTTGGTATTTTGGTAAGGTATGTTACTCTATTCTTCTCAAGTTAGATATGCAAAGAAATCAAGCACTGCTTGCCACATCTGCCATGATCAAGTTAGAATCAGTTATGTTGACACTCTTGTACACTTTTTGTGAGCTAATTGTGCTTCTATATTAAGGGGTTTTAGATATTAACAAGCATTTGAGGTTCTTTTGATGAGTTTTTTTTGATACACATATATTTGCTGGAGGCTTGCAATATCCTTGTCTATTTTTTCTCGATATCGGGAGATTGTTGTGCCCAAGTTTTGTTGTGGTATCTGCATGAGAGAGATTCTCTATAATTTTTTGTTCTTGTACAGTCATAGCATATCCACTTTCAGTATGTGATTCCATCTTGTATAGTTATCTGTTAGTTGTGTATCTCTCCCATTATTCTGAATTTTAATTTGACATGCCATTGCATGAAATTGGGCACATATACCTATGTAATAATGCAAAACCATCCTGAGTAAAAGTGATCGATTGTAAATGCAACTTTCAATACCTTTAGTCAATATCTATGCAAAAGTCATTGAAGCTCCTGCATGTTAGTTTCACCGTACAGTTAGAATTTGTTGGAGAAACACTAAAAGTTTGTCTCCTATGCGTCCATCCCATTTGTATTTTCATTGTAGGCCTATGCTAAAAACTGATTTCTCTGATTCAACATTGTAGTTCGAGAGTTCTCTGACAAAAGTTCATTTCATCCCTTGTCCTGTTTATGCAGCCAGGAACGAGCTGAAGAAAGAGAGCAGTACCTGAGTGTTGAACTTCTGACCCTTCTTCCCTTCGTGGCTCTAAAGTTGAGTATTTTCTGTTTTCTCCAGGAAGCCATTTTATTGTAGACTATTTTTTAAAAGAAACCATTTTATTGTACACTATCAGGCTATCTCTTCTATTTTTGGTTCTCAAGTTTCAGCAATTAGATATGTTCGGTAAAGCTTATTAGCTTCAAACTGTTTGATAAGAAATTGATGGTTAAACATTAGCTATCACCATAAATATTAATTTGTACAAATAGCTTGTAAGGATTGTTCCAATCAAACCAGTGGCAGTATAAATCCTAGCCTTATGTGACAATAAAAATATTTGTTAGAAACGCATTCCGTAGTATGATTCATTAATAAAATTGTAATTGTGTGGATTCACTTATTCAGTTAACTACTGATGCTAAGACACAAGAGGCAACTATGATTAATTTATTACATTACAAGTGTTGATGCTGTGTTATACTAACTGTTGGATTAATTAGCATCTCCTTTTTTGCTCATGCCACCCTGTAAAGAGCTGGGTGTGCGTCTAGATGCCTAGGTGACATCTTTGAAACAGGACTCATAATACTTGGCCTTTTTTGTTTCTAGTTTTTCTAGTCACTAATGTTCGTTTCAGACTTCTGTTTGATCCATTTAGATTAGTATAATACTCCCTCCGTCAAGAGTCTCCATCGTATTAGCAAAAAAACTTTTTTTTCGAAATCTCCGTCGTCTTAGTTTGGGACCCGCGTGCATGCATCGTTCGAGGTAGCCCGCAATCAATGCTTGGGCCGTTTTGCGTCGCCTGGACTACCCCTCCGTTCCCTTCCGTTAGAGTCTCACACGCATTTGCATGCTGCAAGCCTTCAATGACTATTTTTAGCGCGCTAACGGCGTTGTTTACTTGGGCAAACTAATGGGCCGGTGAGCATTAAAATGATGGGGGGGCGATTAAATGAAAATTGGCATTGCATGCTACTCATTACTACGCTTCTTGGTCATCGCACCCAAGCCAAATACGATGGAGACTCTTGGATGGAGGGGAGTACAATACCTTAAATTTGGTAACTATGTTCATCTGTTGCCATTTTCTAGAGAATCTATAATGGAACCATGGCTTCGAGGTCCTATAATCATGTCATATTTGGATGGTTAGTGGATGTCGTCCCCTTTATGTACTATGTATTGAGCAATGGATTATAAAGTAAGAAAAATTGTTTCTGCTATATTAGATAATTCAAATAGATATTAGATTTATTTTGTAATTTTCACAATAGAAAATAATTATATTGTGTTCAGCACAATAGAAGATAATTCAAATATAGCCTATAGCTCTTTTGAGATGCAAGCATCAAATGCTAGCTAACTGCAAGAGACCTCGACATCAGCATGGACTGTGTGGCTTCAAGGTGCATTATGAGATCACTTTGAGGATCCAAATTAGTTCCTCTATGGCGCCGGCTAACTGCAAGCCTGCAATATCAGTGCGGGCTATACTATAAGGTGTGGCTTATTGTGTTATTACTCATGAAATTCTTTTGACAGGTGAATCAATTGGCAGCCATTAGAGGGGGCGAGAAAAGAGCGGATGTATTAGTTTTGTTTTTTTTCTAATGAAAAGTAGTATAATTTGGCGAGTTGTTGGAACCCAGTATTTATGATCCCAATGAAGGTTATGGAGACAGAAAACAATGTCCATTCAAACTGCAATGTGTACGGCAATCTTGTTTGGTGATTCATTTATGTAAAAATTATTTCCTTGACGGAAAAAAGTTTCATGGTTTCAAATACAATTTGTTTTATCCATTTACCGTTAAAATACATCCACTTACATCTTTGTGTTCAGTTGGAGACTTTCTTTTGTTGCCTAACCTTTATTTTAATATAAAATAAAATCTAACTTCAAAAATAAAGAAAACAATACCTGTTCAACCCATGTTTCTTGGACGTTCACATGTCTACGAGATGAATGAAAAGGGATGTCGAACAAAAAAAAGGAAAACAATCGTCCAAAGAAAAAAAGGAAAAAAATCGGCCACAAGAGTAGACCACGTAAATGAAAAAATCTGTCAAGAAAAAAAAAAAAAAGGTAAAAAAATCGGCCACAAGAGTCCACGTGAATGATGCGAGAAAAAAACGGATTGACACAGGGGAAGCGTCAGGGGGCGGGCGCTCTCTGCTGCGGGGAGGGGGAGGGCGGGCGAGCATGGGGGGCTCGGGTAGCGATTATTAATCACTACCGGGGGGACTACTAGCGCGCTAAGTAGTCCCCCTGGGTAGTGATTAATAATCGCTGCCCGAGCATGCCGCGGCACCCCGCCCCGCGCGCCAGACCGCCTGCGCCAGCCCCGAGTCTGCATGCGTCCCGTCAGTTCCTGCATACCCGAGTCTGCATGCGTCCGTTTCTGTCTCGTGGTTGACTCCGATTTTTCCTTGCAACCGATTTTTTTCTTGGGCTTCCCTTGTCTCGGCCAATACCAGAGGCGATTTATTTTGGACCTTTTTTTTTTTTGGCCGCCAGTGAGACTCGCATGGCAAGTTTGCCAGGCCTTTTTTTAAAAAATGGACCGCACGTTATTAATATATACTGACTGGCCGGATTTTATTGGTGGCTTGTGGTTTTCAGGCAGTTTTTTCTGAGATGGGTGCTAAATATGGCCAGGTTTTGTTTTCACATTTGAATGCTATAAATAGACAGTTTCTGTTTGTAATTTGGATCGAGAGTGCTATAGTGCAATAGTAGTCTTATTGTTTGTCTATGCTATATATATCACCATGTATGAACATAAATAATAATAATAATAATCTTTGAGCTGGTCCTTAGTGTATGATCCATAAGTCCTTGACCCCAAAGGAAACTAGATTTCAACGACTGGCATATGCAATATATTCTTGGAAAAGCACCACAACATCCGAAAATGAAAGCAAGCTCACGAGGGAATCCATGTGGATTCTGCAAGAATAAAAGCAATAAACCAGAAATTGGATTTACTGGTTAGCAACAACATTAAAATAGGGTGTCATCCCTATCTATCTCCCATCTCGATCCACATCTCATTGTGACCTGTACAGGTTTACTTAAAAGGTAAGCATGCGCATATGCATTGTAACTGCAAACATTTTTAATCCAAAAAGCCATTGGGAAAAAATGATAGGTTGAGTGAGGCATTATATGGTTGATTCTGTTCTCTGCATGAACAATAAGATAATTAGCATCTCAGCCCAGCTTTTGCATATCAATCCTGCAACAGGGACACCAACCACAACGTGGGTAAATATTTTTCCTCTAAATAATCAGCTACTTACTTGATTTAATGATTACCTAGCATATACAAGAAATGAACTTCTATGCAGCAAAATATGTGTGAGCATGTGCAAATTTTATATAATAGTACATTGATATGGCTCCTAAGATTGTGCAAACCATTAGAGGTCACCGGGGAGTCTGGGCTGAACAACCTGATCTCCACTTATTTTTCGAACCCTCAGGGATCCTTCTTTTCAACCTTTTTACACTTGAATTACCTCGATAGAAACAAATTTATAGTGCATGTCTCATGCAACTACAGCTACTAGCATATAGATCTGTATCTGATTCACAAGATTGTTGATAAAAAAATTAAAGAACTACAAATTGCACTATGTCTTGATGTATTATCAAGATGATTGTGAATTAAATTCAGAAGCTCAAAAATAAAATAAACAGCACACATGTATGGTCAATCGTATCTAATTCAATTCATTGACAAAAAAAATATCTTAATACACAAATTAAAATAACAAAGTGAATTACAGAATATACGAATCTGAAGTATTTCAAGTTTTTCACAAGGTTGTTCACCTATATCTGCAAGTATATTAGGGGTAATCTATCCCCACATTCAAAACATGACATATCAAATGAAAATTAATTGTAATTGGAGAGATGGCCATCTGCAGGCAACAAATGATAAACGTAACTTTTATACATATTTTTGCATCCGATTTTAGAGCATATACACGAGCAGCCACCACCCATCCTACCTAGAAGTTTATACTGTCCAACTATCCAAGCACAAGCCACATACCACATCAGAGGTGTATATCCAAATCCAGGATCCAAGCAAGCATAAGCAATATAATTCGGACTTCTGAACAGAGGGAAGGAAAGGAGAGGAAGATGTCACACTGGATCTGAACATACTTGTCTTTTATGCCTGAAACATTTGCAGAGTGTAACAAAATTTTTCACTAAAAAAGAGGCTAATCATTTTATCCAGCAAGCGAACAAGAGTTATACCAAGAAAGTAATCTGATCTAGTGTATAAGCTACATGTATTCTGCAAGCGTATAACCATTGTTAAGTTAGATGAATTTAATTGATTGGTTTTTACAGAAAATAGACTTAGAACTGTAAACTCTATGATAGATGTAAATATGTACTGAATTAATGGCTCAATGCATTAGTTGTTATATATATTTAGAAATTATGCAGTGCTAGGTAATTGAGCAAGGAAAAAAGCATGAAAGTTTGATCTATGTCCCACACCACGTTCCAGGCTTCCACCACCTCTCCTAACACATTATATACAAGCATAAAAGGAACACGCCGGACCACATAATTTAAACAAGATTTATATGAGAAGAGAAAGCTAAGATTAAACAAGAACATCCATGACCACATAAAAGTAGAATTTGATGGGGTCAGTGTCAAGGATGATTTCTTATGCACAAAAAATGATGCTTGACTGGAAAATTGGAAATACATTTTATTTTGCAAATACTAATTCTGCAAGAACCATTAACATATCCTTCAATATCACCCGAAAAAGCTTTGTTCCGATTAATGATGAACACATAAAATTCTATTGAAAGATTGAAAGAATGAAGCAGTTGATATGAGCAGTGCACGCACAAGAGATTTAAGGAATCAAATTGCAGATAAATTGAAGGATTATACTGATGAACTACCTATCAAGTGGTAGGGATTAAGATTTTAGGACTAACAAGATCAACAACAGGAGCACCTTAAAATTTCATTTTTTTCATGATTGTCCAAGAAATTTCTAGTTGGGCCAAATAAGCAGTGATGACTCTAATGTGAATATCATCAAAATGTCATGAACATGTGAGAGCTTAGCTCTAATGCCTAAGGCTGGATCTCCCTCGACAAGAAGAGCCATGAAAGAAAAGCGAGAGGATATGACAGGAAGGATGCATAAGCGAAACATATTTCATATTTATACTGAAGCACTCTCAAGTGGACAATACCTAGAACTAGAAGATAAAAACAACAATATAGTAGCTGCTCATTAGATTAAACAAGAAAAAATAGAGAGAGAAAAGAAAGGAGATCAGGGTCCCCGCACATGTTATTTGGAAAAAATAAAATAAAAACACGGTATTAAGATGCTCAACTAAAGCTACTTGGCTCCTCTTGAACCCTCACTAACTTTTGTAGTAATCTGTGAATGAATGATAAATATAAATAAGGTATATCTAAGCTAAAAACAAACTGCGGGCTCATTTGACACAAAAGGAAAAGCCAGATAACAAAAGAACCCAAGGAAGCAGAGAAAAACCTGGAGTGAATATATGGGAAATCGGACTACCAAACGAATTGAAGGACCTTTTCGATCAATCTAAAACAACACCTAAATGATGAGTAGATCCACCGGTGAGGCTGTGCTGCCAACACGACCACACGCCATAAGAACACCACCTAAATTTTGCCAAACATTAGATAAATATCCAGTGGCCCAATACACAACACACAACAAAAGTGTTTGCCTAGATTGGTAATGAAGCAACAGCATGAAAAACACGAGGGTGGAGGGACATCATACCTAAATGAAGCAACAACACTTCAATTGGCTTGTTGTCCACAATATGTGCTACTTGAAAATCAAAAAATGCATTTTAAAGATAAATCAGTTTTTCAGCAAAGATTTCTAAAAACAGTTCAATGCACACAATTTTGAGAACCCAACAAGTAGAGCATAATAGTCTAAATATCAGTTCACAACGAAGTTCATATTTTTCAGATAAGAGTAATAATTGAGCAGGATCTCACATGACATACTTACTTAAGGGCAACTGCAGTAAGTGTAACATAGTACAGCACACAAGTGTAGATGTCTTTGTAGAATAAATAGGATTATGCTACAAGAGCGTAACCAAAACCAGGGCACTTTCTAACAATATCTCACTCCATATATTTCAATATAATGTGTAGATACAATAATTCAGATGATGATCAGCTCTCAAGTCTAACCCGAAGCTTGGAAAGATCTATATTTCACATGTCAAAGTAACAAGTGCAAATATGAAACCTGAGTATGAATCACTTTATATTGGCCAAGCCTTTGCTTATCAGAAACCTTCAGAGCAAATCTTCTATATCAATGTATCAAAAAGCGAGGCAATACAGGATTATAGCTGGGGGCTCATCTGTCTCCCAATGACATGGAAATCATCATACATCGTTACAATGCATTCATTCATAGGATAAGAAATATACAAGCAAAGCAAAAAAAAAGATACTTAGACCTAGACTCCACCTTGCTGATAGTGAAAAAGGAGCTCGGCGGCCGTGGTGGTTCGGCACTCGAATCATCAAATTGAATCAGCAAGAGGGAGGGGAGAGAGGGGAAGGAGATGATGTGCAGATGAGGAGCTCGGGGAAGGGATCTGAGGAGGGCGCACCGGATCTAACACTATTGAGGCTGGAGCTTCGCCGGAGCGGCGGTGGTGGCGCGCCCGTACCTGATGATGCGCCGTGGACCTGCTTCTGGTGATTTCTCTCCGCCACCTAGCGCCTCCGCACCTTCTCCTCGGCCCTACGCCGCCGCTCTGTGAGAAGCCACACCACCCGCTGCTGGGGTCGGGACCCGCGGCCCTCTGCCGTGCGACATCTAGGATGGTGGGGACCGCGCCGTCGTCGTCATTGGATGGGAGGCCGGCCACCGGGGATGGAGTGGGGGCCGTCGGGCGACAAGGAGAGCGCCGAATGTCGGGCGACACGGAAGGGAGCCGCCGGACGGAGGGGCATGGGCGGCCAGGTGGGAGGCCGGGATGCCTAATTTGGGAGAAACGGCGGAGGCCCACGATCTCGACGTTATAGAATGAAATAAAGAAAAACAATAGGGTTTTTTCTCACGTAAAAACAATAGGGTTAAAGAGGAGCTGGGAGCGGGGAACCGCCGGTCCAAAACTCCCGAGGTGGAAGCGGCTGGAACCGGCGCGGGAGCGCGCCGCTGGCTATTTGCGGCCATTTGGGCTCGAGGGAGTGATTATTAATCACTACCCGGGGTAATATATAGAATACCTAGGATATATATATATATATATATATATATATATATATATATATATATATATATATATATATATATATATATATTTGTCCTTTAAGCGGCCCGCAAGATATTTACAAAGTCTTACGTCATTTGATTTTGATCGTACAAAGCGCAGCATACACAGCCAAACACAACTAAGTAGTGCGCAATTAAAATGGCGACAATTAGATGTCACGGTCATGGTTCCAGTAGACGACAGGTGCTATGTTTTTTTTTTTTTTCTAAATATAGATTCAAATAGTTGATTTTGTAAAAGAAAACTACGAAAAATAATAAACTTTACAAAATCAAGTTCCTATCATTGCTTTCGACCCATGGGCATACGTGTGGTTATGTGGATGAGGCTGGGCTAAAATCCGGCCCAACCTGTCTCCGTTCTGCCTGCTCTGAGTGACTGGGCCGCTGGGCCCCTCCGGCCAGATTTAGTCGAGTGGTCTCTGTCACTGGGCTGCATACCCACAGGCCTTTGACACAACAAGCCCATATAATAAAGACAGCCCGGAACCTCTAAAAGAAAGACAGCCCGCGAAACGATGAGTCTTATACAACAGTAGGTGAACTATGAAGGCAACCAACTCAAGCAGCTGCATTCCTTTTTTAAAAAATCCGTAAACCAGCTTTTAATTAATAATAACAACGAGAAGAAGAACAACATTCATATACAAGCAGCTGCGTGGTGAGCACAAAACGAATTATTCTTTTCACCTTTTTACGAATATTGTGTGCTCATCACAATAACCAGCACACTCTCATATCTGATCGATGTCATTCTGTGGTGGATTCCTCCGACTTTGAAGATGCTACAAGGGGGCACATACATGATATTTATTGTACATACAACATTAAAAAAAGAAACAAAACATGGTTAGAGAAGGGTGCAACATCATGCATCCATATAAAATGACCAATAGTTTCAATCGTAGAAGTGAACACACAACATAGTTTAGAGTTCATTCACTTACTACCTAGATCATGAAGTGAACATAAGGAAACATGAATAAACAAGTTGATTCCCATATTATGCCAATCAAATTTGCTATAGCAGTCAAGAAACCATAGAGGTACAGAAGAAGGGAAGAAAGTCATCCCACCCATATAGAAGGGTATATAGTCTTATTTGAAGACCTTCGATAAGGTCACAAAAATACTTATAACCACAACAAAAAGAATTTATACCAGAACTTAAAGCTTTGTTGACAATTTAGAGACTTGTGGAAGATGTGAGCACTAATATCTCCAAGTCATAGGCAAAAATTAAACCATGGTGAGGACCAAGAATGTGGCTTCATAATAACATCAGTCTTTGCTAACCTTTATGCTTCCTTTGAAGAGGTGGCTTTTCCATAATATTTATCAATACAAATGAAATTGTTGTAAAATGTTCTTACTAAGTAGCCTAGCATAAGCATCTCAAAAAAAAAATGGAAGCAATCCTCATAAGTCCAACCTCAAGCAGGGAACATATTTTTATGGTGTTAGCCATGACGAACACCAGATCTGAGGTTTAATGAAAGACAACACATTGTGGAAAGATAGGTTGTTATCAGTGAAATTCCTAGTGCAAAATATTGTTTTGGATACCTTATAGTTTGTTAGGTTGGTGGGTTAGCTATGTAAGCATTATTTTTTGTGCACTAGGAATTTCACTAGTAACAACCCATCTTTCCACAACAATGGTTCTCTCTATTGTCTTTCATTAAACCTTAGATATGGTAATTATAGTAGTTAATAAGTTAATAACATATATTCTCAAAAAAAAAAATAAGTTAATAACATACAAGCATTTTACCATATCTTCATGCTTGTGGTTGGACTTATGAGGATTAATGCTTTTTTTTGAGTTGATTATGCCAAGATGCAGTGTTAAACACATAACTTGATTTCATTTGTAATTGTATTGATAAAAAATTGAAAAAAAATACCTCTTCAAAAGAAACATAATGCTTATCAAAGACTGGTGCTACTATGAAAGCCGCATTCTGGGTGCTCACCATGGATTAATATCTACCTACGCCTTGAACATGTTATATTAGTGTTGTAGATTCTCCATGCCATCGACAAGTCTCTCAATGGTCCATCAGCTCTAAGTTTTGGCATAAATTTTGTTGGCAGTTATATGTTTTTTACCACCTTATCAACGTTTTCAAGACACATAATTTCTTAAGGGGGTGAGATCACTATCTTCCCTTCTGCAGGTCCTCTATTGGTTTTCTTGACTACTCTTGCAAAGTTGATTGGGATAATTATAGTGATTACCTTGTTTTGTTCTTGGTGCCTTATCTTCACTTATTTGGGATAATAAGTGAATGAACTTTGAATTATGCGGTGTGTTCGCTTGCTGTGATTGAAATTACTAGTCATTTGGGATAATAAGAGTTTCTTACCACTAGCCTACTACTTCCATGTGAAAGAGCGTGGAACTAAACTTTTTTTTTTTTTTTTTTTTTTGTTAAATTTTATGTGGTCCATGTCATCAATCCAGCAGCAGTGTCTACCAAGGTTCAGTCCAGGCGGTATGGCCTATGTGGGCACAAATGCGCAGTCGGCATGGCCCAAGCCTGCAATGTTTTTTTTTTTTTGTCAAACAGAGGCATGCAACGTCTTAGAATAGAAGAGGCAGAGACCGGGCTCGACTGCGTGCACAGGAAAATCCACGGCCAGCCCAACGCACTCAGCTGCAGTTTTTTTAGAGGAGCAGTCAGTTGAGCTGCCAGCGCATGAGCCCAGCACTTGTATTACTCGCCAGACACTTGTGCGCTCGGCGCAGATGAGTCCTGGGCCGATGGCTGCTAGGCCTGCGTCCTCACTGTATTTATCACGTAAAAATACTCCTATATAGGAGACGCGCGCTCGAAGAAATAGGGTGCAAAATCTACATACCTCTAGCATAAATGCAGTGGGTGTTATTATATTGATGAAGTACTTCTACATACCTTGCTTTACTTTCATGTTGTTCTGCTGCTGTCGTTGGTGACTAAATATCGGTACTGGAACCTTTGTAAGTCATTGACAAAAGCGGCTAGGTCCAAAATTGTGTATATGACATATTTGATATGTACCTCCTGTCATCAAATGGGTCAAGGAAAAAAATATATTATTAAAAGCATAAATCAACAAACCAACTTGTTTGTAATACTGACAGTACAACAACATTATATCCTTGTTGCTTAAAGATTTAACTGGATACAAAACAATAAAAGGAGTGGAGTATCGAAAGCTTTCCCTTGGTTAATGCATGCTAAACTACATTAAATTATGCCTTAGAATACTTGAACCTTAATATGAACACATGTCTTTTCTTTCTCAGCACTAAGGGTAGGACGCGGCTAACTTAGGCACGATTGTGCTAATATAGCAAGTTGCACATAGACATCTTATCTATCAAATGCTCTCCCACAACCACCTCCTCCCACTTGGCTCAAGGGGCAAAATGATGCCTCTGTCGTTTACATGAATCACAACGTCCATGTCCTCCCAGTCACGAGAACACCCATGTAGGCACCATATATCCAACTACCTTTCCAACCACCTAGCATGCCACGCTGCAACATCACTACCACCGTCTCAACCATTACCACACCAGGCCTTTCGATCTCCCCAAATTTTTTTCTTTATAGGCGAAGGACACATAAATCCCCAACCTCGAAACCCTAAACACAAACTTGGCTTAGGATCATCAGATCCGCATGACTCATCGAAAGAGGTTTAGGGCCACCAAATCTACTCGAGTCGTAAAAAAGGAGGAGACCTCGGGTCCTCTATAGCCATAGATTTAAGGATGGCGGGAAAGAGCGATAAAATAGAGAAGGCTGGGAGAAAGACAAGAGGACCGATTTGCATGACAAGAAGGTGGCTCTCCCACCGCCCGGTGCCACCGGTTTGGCCTCTCATACCGCCCAGTGGGAACCATACCCATCGTGGCGTCCCAATCACAATCTTGACCATCACACATTTGCTAATCCATCGGCCTCCCCAAACTTCCCTAATAATCGAGAACACTTAAGTCTCGAACCACCAACCACGAAACCATAACCACTAACCTTAGTCGCAATCGCCAGATCTGCTTGACTTGGAGGAGGAGACTTAGTGTTGCTAGGTTTGCTCGACCCGTTGTTGGTGGTGGACGGATTGGCACTCCCACCGTTGTTGGTGGCTGGATTTGTAGTGGTGGAGGCCAGATCCACATATTAGCATCGGTGGTGGTTGGATCTACGTCCTCGCTGTCGTTGGTGGCTGAATTCCACATCGGTGGTGGCCAGATCTGTGCCCTTGCCACTGTTTATGGCTGGGTCCACATAAGAGAACACATTAGTCTTGAACCCCCAACCCCAAAATTCACTAACCTTACTCGCAATCACCTGATATGATTGACTAGAAGGAGGAGGAGACTTAGAGTTGCCAGGTTTGCTCAACTCGTAGTTAGTGGTGGACGGATTGGCACCCCCCCACCATTGTTGGTGGACGGATCCATTTTGGTGGAGGCTAGATCCACGGATCCACGTCAGTGGTGGCCGGATCCGCGTCGTCGGCGTCGTTGGCCGCCAAATTTGCATCGGTGGGACCAGATCCACGCCCTCGATACCATTGGTGGCCGGATCCGTGCCCTCGCTGGTGGTGGCCGGATCCGTGCGCTTGCCACCGTTTATGGCTAGATCCACATAAGAGAACAGAACACATAAGTCTTGAACCCCCAAGCCCAAAATCATAGCCACTAACCTTACTCGCAATCACCGGATATGATTGACTCGAAGGAGGAGGATACTTAAAGTTACGGGGTTTACTCAACTCGCCATTAGTGGTGGCCGGATTGGCACCTCCCGTTGTTAGTGGATGGATGTTTTTGGTGGAGGCTAGATCCATGGATCCCCGTCAATGGTGGCAGATCCAGGTGCCCTCGGTGTCGTTGGTGGCGGTCGACGCCCTCGTCGCATGTTGGTGGTCGGATCCGTGCCCTCATTTGTCATTGTTGTCGGATCCGCGATCGGTGGTGGTCGGATACGTTCCCCACGCCGCGTTGGTGGCGGATCCATGCCCTTACCGTCGTTGGTGGCCGGATCCACGCCCTCGCTATCTGTTGGCAGTGGCGGATCCACGTTGATGGTGGCGGATTCATGTGCCCTTGCCACCGATTTATGGCCGGATCCACATCCAAAACACATGTATCAATCCCCAACCACAAAACCATAAGCAACAACCTAACTCGTAAATGCCAGTCGATTGACTTAGAGGAGAAGACTTAGTGTTACCAAGTTTGCTAGACTCACCATTGGTGGTGGATGGATTGGCACCCCTAGCGGTTTTTGGTGGCGGGATCCATGTTGGTGGAGGCTAGATCCATGGATCCGCATCGGTGGTGGCCGAATCCATGCCCTTGCCATGGTTGGTAGCTGGATCCATGTCAGTGGTGGGCGGATCCGCGCCCTCACTGCCTTTGGTGGCGAGGATCCGTGTTCGTGGTGGTTTCGGATCCACGCCCGAGCCGGCCCGTTGGTGGCCGGATCGGCGTTGGTGGTGGCCCGATCCATGTCCTTGACCCCGTTTATCGCCGGATCACATCGGATGTGGATGGATACACACCCCAGATGAAGGAGGCCTATGTGCTCATTGCTGAAGTAGAGAGACTTGTGTGCGTGTCGTCGCCGAAGTGGAGAGCTCCCCATGCTCTCACACATAGCCGGTGTGGGAGTTGAGAAGGATCCCCCATGTTCTCATCTTCCTGTGAGAGGGAGAGAGATGGGTAATAAATAATAGAGAGCTAGAGGCGCACGGCTGGTGGGAGATGAGAGTGAGTGAAAACCCTAGGCGGCTGTTTATGTAGTCGAGGGATTCCGAGATTATGGATGGGCTTTGTTGGGCTTCACACTCATTAACAAAGGTTGATCACTTAAGAGGCCCACCTCCGTAAAATCACTTTTAGGAGATAGACAAAATCAATTTTTGCGAGACGGGCAATGGTGACAACCTCCATAAATAAAATAATTGTCTTGAAAATCCTCACACATTTTAGGAGATAGGCGCATTTTGTGGCCACCTGTTAATGGTCGGGTAGTGTCACAAAATCATTTTTGTATTACTGAGACCTTGATTCCTTGGTAGCCATGGATTTGAGGCTCGGTGGATAACAAGGATGATGGACATAGGTGGAGGAAAGCAGGGTACGTGAGAAGAAATAAAAAGTGGACTCATCCATCGCCGACACCATCTACTTAGGCCTTTCCAAGCACAACATACGGTGGGGATGTTTCCCCCCCTGAGCGACTACTCATTTATCACCATGACAATTTCTCTCGCCTCCCCAAACTTTCTTTCAGAATTGGAAAACACGAAGTCCCCAATCCCAATTTGGAAACTTTAACAACCAACCCGCCTCGGGGTTCTTTGGATATGCTCAACTCGTGAGGGGGGCTCGAGGGGCCATGAAGCTTTGATTTGGCGGAGGGAAACCTTGGATCCTAGTCCTTGGTAGCCATGGATTTGAGGGAGGGGAGTAAGGAAGATGGAAGGACTGATTCACATGAGAATAGATAAGGTAGACTCACCCACATGTGGGTTGTGCCTAAACAACACACACTGATGCACTGTGCTTGGGGAAAGCTGTCTTTTACCATAAGAGTAATAATCTTTTTGCACAAAAAAAAATGTAGGGGTAATCTTTGTTTAATAGAGGTAATTTTACCTTAGAGATAGGTGAGCTTCACCAAAACCAAATATCACAAAGGCTGATAAGGAAGAAAAAATAGGTCTTAGCTAGAGTGTAAAAGAAGAGAGAAAAGCAGTTTTCAGATTTTCATGAAAAAAAAAAAAACATGGTTGGTTGGCTATGGTGGCCCTTGCAGAATACACTGACTTGTGAAATAAACCATTTAGCGTTAGTGCTCCCCCTCTTCTTTTAGGTGGAGTCAACATGTTTTCCCTCCTCAATTGCTTCGGCTCCTTCGTCTCCCCGATCCCTTAGTGGCTCCCGGCCTCCCTAAACGGTTTGAGGCCAAACCCCCATCACGCCGTGTGTGGTTGCAAACAACACACCCAAATAAACGCCCTGTGTAGCAATCCAAGCCGAAGTTGAGGGTGATCGGCCGATCCAGAGAGTCGCCGTCCATCCATTGTGTTATGAGGGGAGAGATGGACGTGGAGGATGGTGGTGGCCGACCTTCAGTGGTGCACCTGCAGTCCCAGGCACGGGCTGCGAGCTCACCATGGGTAAGAGCAAGTATTATAGCAGCCTATAAGTCGGTTAAATGCTGACGTGGAGAGGAGAAGAGAAGAGAGGGAGGAGAAGCGGCTGTAATGTTACAGCCGGCTTGGGGCACAAGAACCAAGAAATTATGTGAGATAGACAAGTGAGTGTGAGTCATGTATTAATTGGGAAGAGCTAACTATTATATGAGTGGGCTGATGTATGCGGCGCGGCTTATTATTAAACTTGTTCTAAGCTAATTTTAGTTGCATGAGATTTCATCGTTTTGATTGTACGTGTGCGGTGTGATGCTGCATTCTGGGAGAAATCAATGGAACAGTGCGTTTGGATCATTTTTGGTCAAACTAGAGGCGGGTTGTTTTGCAAACTGCAATGCAACCGACGGTTTATGGTGAGTTTCCTTCCGGGTGTTTGGTGACTTTTGGTCATTTTGTGTTTTTTGTTTCTTTGGAAAGGTTTCTTTGCCGAGCGTCAGGGCCATAACATTTCGGCAAAGTAACTGTCTTTGCTGAGAGCTAGCCGGACGGCCCTCGGCAAAAGTCTTCCGGCGCTACCCGGGTGGCGCTCGGTAAAGATTTTTTTTGAAAAAAAAAAACTAAAATAGTTTGCCGAGCTAACTGCGCCGCTTCGCACATAATTTTGTAAAAAGGGGGAAATCTTTTGCCTAGAGCCCCACGTCTTGGCGCTTCGGCAAAGAAGCCACCAATTTCCGTTAGTTCTAAGTAACGTTAACCACTATTTTTTGTTTGCCGAGAGCCCAGCGTGTCGCTTGGCAAAGTTTTTTTTATAGCGTATGTGTACTTGGTACTCATCGGTTCTTTGTCGAAGCCCTACGCTCAGCAAAGATTTTGCCGAGAGGAGATTGTAGGCTTTGCGGCGCTGTGGGCCTTCGACAAACGACCAGTTTCTTGTAGTGTATACTATTGGATCATGCATGCATTCTTCAGAATTGAGATCAAGTCGCAGATGGTTGTGCTCCTTATCTAACGTACATTGAATGCGAGACGTATTATTCTCGTGCTGAAAGGAGTAAGCGGCATGCAATTAGGCTCCTTTTGGTGTTGTTAAGCGGGCCTTGGATTTCGTGTTGGCTTTGCTATAAAATCACTATCGTGTTTTCCCTAAAAAAATCAGTCGTTTCGACACGTGTTTTTATCCCTGACTGATATCCGCAGCCCATGCATGAGCTGGACGTACTCCACTGAAGAAACAATCCATAAATGCCAACGAGCCTGTTTTTGCAGTCGTTTAATTCTTGCTAGTATATATAGGTATAGCTTCGGAATTGTGTATTGGCGAGCTCAGCATTTCACCTGTCTACGTGTACAGGAACAAACAGTAGCGAGGCATGTTTCATTTGTACGATAGTGAATCAAAATACTCATATAAAGGAGATCTTGCACTTGAAGAAATGTTGGTGGAAAAAACCTACCTACCTCAAGTCCAAATGTGGTGGGTGTGACATTGATGAAGTACTTCTACGACATACCTGCTTGCATGTTGTTTTGCTAGTGTCGTTTGTGACTATATCACGGTACGTTGTGTAACTTTGTAAGTCATTGACAAAAAGAGACTAGGTCCAAAGTGATCGTGTATGACACATATATATATATATATATTTTTGATATCTCCTGTCATCAAAAATGGGTTTAAGTAAAATATTATTAAGAGCACAAATCAGCAAATCAACTGAGTTGCCCCAGTGAAAGACAACTCAATATATCAAAATCAAAGGAATGGAATATCAAAAGCTTTCCCCTTCGTTAAGGAATGTTAAACTAAATTTTTGCCTTATAATACTTCCGACCTTAAAATGAAAACATGTGCCTATTATTTTCCTAGGAATAAAAGTGGGCGCAGCTAACATAAACACGCCCCATGCCACTGTGGCATGCCACATGCACACAATTGCGAACCTCCGGATCCCGTCTCATCACGCTTAGCTCGGTGGCGAATTGGTCCTTCATTGCCAACCCTAATCACAACATCCATCTCCTCCCACTCAAGTGAACACCCCTGCCACCAACACCATCCAACTAGCCTCTAGCTCCCACAGCTCGATGGGCCTTGTCCCTGCCGCCCCACCCCTACTACCAACTCAACAACGACCACCGACGGTATTCTAGCCACCACAAACTTTCACAGCTAGACAACACACAAATCCCCAACCCCTAGATTCAAACCTTAACCAATAACCTAGCTCGGGGTCATCAGATCTGCTCAGCTCGTCGGAGTAGGCTTGAATTCATCGGATCGACCTCTGTCCAGCAGCCTTCTCAAACTTTCATAGTGGTCAAAGAACACATAAACCCTAACCACTAACCTAGATCAGGGTCGGTCGGATCCGCTTTCGACTCATTAGATAAGGCTTGGGGTCATTGAATCTGTGACTCATGAGTAGGACACCATGGGTCCTTGGTAGCCATGGATCTAAAGAAGGGAAAGAAATGAGGAAGATAGAGAAAGGTGGATGAAGGCAGGAGGACTAGTTCACATGAGTAGAGATAATTAAAGGTGGACTCACGCACCATCGGTGCCATCGAACCCTCCTTTCCCATCGCCCAACGGGGCGGTGCCCCCATGGTCCTTACCCATCCTCGTCTCGACCATCATCGCTAGCAGTCCGCGTGACCTCCCCCAACCATATAAAACCCCGACCACTAACCTGGCTTGAGGTCGAGTGGGATCCTCTCGGCTTGTCGAGGAGGCCGGGGGGTCCTCGAGCTTGATTCGTTAAAAAGAGGAAACCTCATGTCCTTGTAGCCATGGATTTGCAAAGTAGAATAAGGAGGACTCACACTTTGCATATTGTCGTCAAAAGCACACATTGTCGGGGAAAAACCACCGTTGCCATAAGATTATCTTCCCATAAAAAAAGACTATAAGAGTAGTCCAGTCTAACATTATAGGTAATAATTTCATCTTATAGAGGATATAGGTGAACTTCACCAAAACTAAGATTATATTAGAAAGACTGATAAGGAAGGTGATAGCTAGAGTGACAGCAAAAGAAGAAAGGAAGAAAGAAAGAGCAGTTTCCTATTTTTCAGCAAACAAAAAATAAACATGGTTGGTTGGTCATGGTGGGCCCCTGGTCCCTACACAACACACACAGGCTTGTGCATGCCGCATGCCTCCTCCCTCTTCTTTTCGTGGAGTCACCACGTTTTCCCTCCCCCTTAACTGCTTCGCTCCTTCTTCCTCACTGATCGCTTAGTCCCTCCTCATCCGGCCTCCGCAAACTCCATCGCGCCGTGGCTGCACGCAACGACGCAGCCAAATAAACGCAGCCCAGTACGCCGGAGTTGAGGGCCATAGATCGATCCGGCGTCGTCGTCGGGTTATCGTCGGGAGATGGACGTGGAGGGTGGTGGCCGCCGGCCGGCCGTGCAACTGCAGTCCACGGCGAAGCGGGCTGCGAGCTCACCATGGGTACGTACAGCTCAGTTTCATATGCGATTTCTTTGTTTCGATTCGGAGAACCCGGCCCCTCTCTCTGTGTGTGCGATGGTGTACGTCTCAAGTTATTAGGGCCTGGTCGGTGTAGGTTGTGCAATGCAACTGACGGTTCTTGGTGAGTTCCTCTTCCTACTAGGTGTTTGGTTCCTTTGGTGTGTTTTTTGGTTCTTCTAGCAAGGAGTGAACTTGTGAACCTTAGTCTCTGCAAAACTTCGCTACCGTGTGATTCCTGGGCACATGCAACTGGTTGAATCATTCGAGTTCAAGCTGCAGATGTTGTGCTAGTTGCCTAGTTCCTCGTCCAACATTGAATCCAGGAACGAAAAGACCGTGCAGGTGCTTTCCAAAAAAAAAAAAAAAGACCGTGCAGGCGAAGAGCATCTCTTCAAGAGACTTTCGAAGATCAATTCTCTAAATCATCATTTGAAGAGTCAAATGAGAAAAAATGCTTTCTATATCTTTGTAGCCTCCAATAGCTATATCTTGGGTGCAGTCTAGAGAATCATCCTTACTCTTCATCTTTAGTCAGCGAGAAATTTGAAATAGAAGATGTCTATATTTGTATATCCAATTGATGAGACTGTTTTTGGAGAATATTTTTGTCAACAAAAAACTCTATTGAAAAGATAGGTAGAGTCTCTTGGAGATGCTCTAAGGTCTATGAACAGCACCTATTATCATGCTGAAATTGAGGTGTCAGTTAGCCTCCCTTTTGGTGTTACATAATACGTTGGCCATGAATTTCGTTTTTTTTTGTGACAACCCATGAATTTCGTGTTGGCTTTGCTGTAAAAAGTACTGTCGTTTTGAGCCATGTTTATCACTGACTGATATCAGCAGCCCATGAGCTGGACTCCATGGATGAAACGGTAAATGCCAACGATCCTGTATAATTCTTTCGATCAGCCCGTTTTTGCAGTCGTATATTTCTCGGAAGTATGTACGTTAGTTCGTAGTAGCTTATGCTGTCCATTTTTGGTTTGTTGTCACTTCACTACTTACTCCGGTTTGTTTGGTCTATCTGAACCATCTTTGTCATTTTTTTTTGAACTTACTTCAGACTCTTCTGTGTTGCTTTCAATGATTTTTGGCTTACTACCGACACTATCTTCTAGATGTAGTTACAAATGGTAGTGAAATATAAAAAGAACACTGCAAACTTACTATACTGTTCGTGTTGGTTGGTGCAGGGACTTCAGAAAGCGACGCTTTTACTGGCATACCAGAGCTTCGGAGTTGTGTATGGCGATCTCTGCATTTCACCTGTCTATGTGTACAAGAACACCTTCTCTGGGAAGCTGCGTCTCCATGAGGAGGACGAGGAGATCCTTGGGGTGCTTTCTCTCGTCTTCTGGAGCCTGACTCTCATACCATTGCTCAAATACATCATCCTTGTTCTTGGAGCAGATGACGATGGAGAAGGTACATGCTCTTTGTTTATGTCCACTTCTTTAAGCTCATTCTTCTTCCAATTATCGTTTTAATTTGACACCATTTTATTTCCATGTGAGAAAAGTGGTCCATGGATTGATGCTGACAAACTGGCTGAGTATATTATTGGCATTGTGCTGTGTATATGCAGGTGGGACATTTGCACTGTACTCGTTAATGTGCAGGCGCACAAGGATGGGGCTCCTGAACAATATAAACAATGGGTGTTTATCGGCATACAACCAGAAGGAACCCCGTGAGGAGCTAAAGAGTAGTGTGGCGATAAAATCTTTTTTCATCGAGAAGCATTACTCGCTTCGTGTTGTGCTGCTGCTCTTCGTTCTGATGGGTACTAGTATGGTTATTGGGGATGGCATCTTTACCCCAACAATGTCAGGTAAAAACGTACCTTAGGTTCTTGTGTCCGTTGAAATGGGTTGCCAGGAAGCTAGAACTGCACTTTTAATGTTCTTATAAGACCTACGCCTGCGACACCTTACCTGAACTCCTACTGTATTTTTAAAAAATTCTCCTTAACACAAAAGATGGTACAGTGCAGCTCTCCTGAATATTCTTAGGGGGTGGGGAGAATAAGTGCTCTCCTTAGTACAAATCATGAATATATCTTCAGTTTACTGTATTCCACGTAGTAATTTTTCTTTTATAATTTTTCTAGCGGTCAAGCCGTTTCTCTTTTTTTTGGGGAAAAGTTTAGTAACCTAAGCCCGCAAAATCTTACTGCAACTGACAGAGATGATGCCGTTTTTTCTGCAGTTCTGTCGGCAGTTTCTGGACTTAGAATTAAGTTTCCAGAACTACATGAAAGTAAGAGGCTGTTTATGCATATTGCTCATAATGATTTATTTCTTAGGAGCATATGCTAGTTGATATTTTTCAGGTTACTTGTTATTCTTTTGGCATTGCACTACTAACTACAAATGATTGAATCTTTCTTTTTTTTTTGTGCTTGTGTACAGATTACACTGTGCTTTTGCCTGTTTCATTTTAGTTGCCCTTTTGCGCTAACACTATGGAACCCACCGTGTTGGGTTCCTATTTGCTCCAATTTTGCTTGCCTGGCTTGGCTGTATCGGCGGTATCGGCATATACAACATACTCCAGTGGAACCCTACTGTCATCCGTGCTCTGTCCCCATACTACATATATATAACTTCTTTAGGAAGGCCGGCAAGGATGGCTGGAGCTCACTGGGAGGGATTGTTCTATGCATTACAGGTTCACATTTCCAATTTCTTTTTGACTTAAGGTTCAGTTAAAGCTGTACCCTGTACTTGGGCATTTCTAAGGCTTCTATAATTTCAGGTGCTGAAGCAATGTTTGCTGATCTTGGGCATTTCTCAAAACTTTCACTAAGAGTAAATATCTTATTTTCTAATCAATGATAGTTTTTCTTTACTTGCTGGATGTGCCTATTTTCCGTCATTAACTGTGTCCACAACACTTTACTGAATTTTTTTTGTTGTTTTTGGAATGGCAGCTTGGATTCACAATAGTTGTGTATCCATGCTTAGTCCTGGCTTACATGGGTGAGGCTGCTTATCTGTCTAAACATAGGGAGGACCTACAAAGCAGCTTTTACAAAGCTCTCCCAGGTGAGGTGGCTATGTTTTGCCAAACTGACTGAAGTTTAAGTTTTCCACGCTCATTTCGTATCACTCCTTTCCATAAACAAGTAGCATCACCATTACTTTTGATATTTTCCGTTAGTTACTTAAACATTCAGATACGACATATTTATGTATTTTGTTTTTTATATCTAGATAGTGTTCAGCAAAATAATGTGATGGTAATCATAACAGAGAGTAATACATTGTGAATGTAAAAATGGAATGGGTTGTAGTGAAATATGTTTTTATTTAATGGTAAGAAAATTGAGTTCAGCAATGAATTAAGTGACTGGTTGGCTGCATACTAATTAGTCCATCATAGAGAAAAAAAAATATGAGAAAAGGAATAGATCACATATCAGATGAAACAGGAGAATCAAAATTCCACCTGAAACCCTTTTTTTTTTTTTTTTGAGAAAGCAAATAAGAAAACATACTAATAGAACAAAGTAGAGAAGGGTGAACTTGAGATACTTACTGTTGAAGGCGGGGGATTGCGGTCAAGGACAAGCCAGCAGCTTGGAAACGTCATCCGTTGCTGCTACAGCCCTAGACCAGTGTTGTGGAATCCCATTATGGCCCAAAACGGACTAAAAGGCCCAACCAATACTTTCCTGAAAAATATAAAAAATATTTGGAGATTTAAGAGGAAACAAAATAGATTGTATGATTCAAAACAAACTACTATGGGAACATATCTAGTGCAAACCAATATCTGGCGTGCAAACCATGCAAACTTCTAATCTGAGCCATGAGATGTTGATCCAAGGGACGCGGAGGATTAGGTAATTTTACACTTAACCGCTACACTTAACCACCCGCCCTTAATCACACTTTTGCAAATCCCCCTTCCACCTCCCCTTGCGCATCCCCTGTTATTGGTTTGCATGGAGATGTTGGTTTGCACCAACTACTATTGTCTTATACTCTACCAAAATGGCCACCACTAAAACACATTTAAATGCGCACACCAATTTAGTATGTTGGGTTTGTGGCATCTCTATTGTAGAAGGTGAACACAAACTCTTTTTTGTCGGTGAGTTGCCAATGTAAGATACCCCCATTCCAGTGTTTGGTGCTGATCGAAATCATCACCAAAGCCACACTCAAGCTATCCTCTTATTCTAGATGTGATCAGCATGGCGGTAGCCTTTTGTGGTTTGATGATCCTATCTCTTTATCTCATGCAACCCTGCTTAACTCATGTTGCTAGTCTCCTTGTTAATTGCCCTCCCCACCCCTCCAATCCCCTTCCCCACAATCTTGATCTTTGTCCCTAGCTCACCAATGTCGCTAGTAGAAGCTCGACTCGACACCCATCATAGTCTCCTTAAGAGTGTTGCTTTTTGCCCATTTGAATGATGATGCCTCTTAATTGCACGTATATGTTATTGATGTTCAAGTTCCCCGTATGGATCCTTTGCAACGATCTCTTTGAAAACTTTTCCCAACCATTTCCACTCAAACCATTATCAAGTCGGGTTGACTAATTCTAAACAAGACACCATAGTTTCTCGAAGCCTCAGAGAATCCCTTCCTCTTTTTTTTTCCTACCAACATCATATTCACATCATGTATTTCTATATCCTTGTATCACTCCCCACCCCCACCTGCCCCTTCCTATGTGGTAGGACTTCCTTTCTTCGGTCATCTTTGTCTAGGGTTTGACTATATATCATATCATGGTCTTCGCTTTGGAGAATGTGGATTACTCACAACATTCTTGTATTTCACTCAAAACCAATGGGATTCCCACCATCCCATGATTAGCTATCAAGAACATATGTGTAGATGGCAACATTTCATTCTCTTATATCCTTACCATGTAATCTCTCCCTGGTATGCGGGGATGAACATTTGTAAGATTGTTGGTCAATTTTAAGAAATCTCAATATGGCCCCGTTAATTATCGATTAAGGAAAATGGTGGCGCCATTGGAGATACAAGCTCTCCCCTCACCTTCATACCAAATCAATGTCAATGTGAATCGATCTATTGCGCTATTACCATCTGGGATGTGGGAGTTGCGATCCAACATTCTTTTGTTTCAAATTCCAATCACTCTACCATGTAAGAACCCATGGTTCAAGGCCAATGCAGAAGTGGGACGCGGACATGGCATGGACTAGGCATAGCTAGTATGTGGTGCTAAACGAGGCCAAGCACATGCCATGACTACGGACCATCAAAGCTTTGTATCGTGCCAAGCTTCCAAGACGAGGCCCATTTGGTACAGTGGGCCCTGTAAAGATTGAGGGGAACGAGTACCTCGCTAGAGGTCTGGGTTTACGTGCTATATAGGATGGGAATTGCCCCCATCGTGGCTTGTACAAGAACTTGGTGACAAGTTAGGTAAAAATATCTACCATATCCGTCATATCTACCATATCTCCTAACTTGCAATGCAAGGTAGAAGATCTACAACCGAAAAGTCTATCACGCGTGTATCTTATACAATACGATACCGTGAGTACAATCCTTATCGTCTTACAGGGGATTTGCGAGGCGCACTCAAGCCTAAGTATGCCAAGACCATTCAATGTGTCATGGTCATTATAGGCTATAGCATGCTACCAATTCAAACACTCAGGTCGTGGTTGTGTCGTAGAAATTTTGCATGCACCGCCGGATCTTAACCCTATCGACACATCAAAGGGGCACTAGCCCGAGAGCGGATTGTTGTTGTGTGCAAGTTGTCATATTTTCACAAGAATGGGGAGTAGCCAGAGAGCAAAGTGATGTTGTGTGCATGTATCTTTGCTTGTGTGAGTCGTGGGCAAAATGCCTAGAAGACTAGAGGGATCAACATGGAGTCATCTCATTCATGAGGCATCAAGCGGTGCCATTTGGCCATCCATGCCATTGTCTCGTGCGGGCTTGAATCGCATTGTGCTAGGCTCGAATCATGTCATGTCGAGCCACTTGTTTCATGCCATGAAAAGGCTCCGCCGAAGAATGGATCATCAATCATATCGCCCATGTCCATGTCATGCCAATAATATTGGCCTTGTACCATCCCATTGGACAAAGACTAGTCAAGGCCTCATACTAAGATTTACATGGTTCTTGGTATCATCTATTGTTTAAGGTCATGAAGATGACCGACTTCAACTAGTCACCATCCTAAGTCATATCCAACTCAATCTCCCTTATATTGTCATAAATGGATCCTCGGTTATTATGAGGTTCACGACATAACCTGCTTGTGATATTTGTTTAAGCCGATGGCTCCCGACCCACCACCTCCCGACCCACCTCCTCTCAGGCGACGGTGGCGGCGCCGCCACCACCGCAACCCGGCCATCCTACCTGTCCCTCCCCAATCCGAGCACGAGATCTAGAAACCCTGTCTCGATCTATCGATCCATGGCGGTGTTGGAGAGTCTCCCCTCCTACTCTCGGGAGATCCCCCAACGGCCGGGGGCAGCCTGGCCGCCCCTCGTCACCCGCGCTGTCGGCCCGGCCCGGTGTGCCGACGAGGTCCTTCTCCTCGGCGGGGAGTCCTGTGCGAGAGCGAGGGCGGCCAAGGAGGGTCCCGCCGCCGGACACGCCCTCGCCACCAGTTAGCCGGCCGTGGCGCCACACTGGGGCGCCCGCGCCCCTACCTCCCCTCCGATTCGTTCGGCTGGGCGGCGGAGGGCATACGGTCGGGGGCCATGGTGGCAAAGAACCCTCGTCCTCCCACCGGATGCTGTTGAGACGGGCGTGCGTCGTCCAGCTCCTCACACTCGGCCTCGCTGCGCGCCTTCTTCCCCTTCCACGTAGATCGAAGCTACTACGGTGGAGTGACGCCGTCGACGATACGATGAGGAAGACGTTGGGGGACGTGGAGGCGGACCTCCCCTACCGGCGCAGCTCGTCGGGGCTCACCACGGCAGTAGCCACACGACCACACCCCGGGCTGACGCTCCGATCGCCGACTCGGGCGAGGGCGCCGAGTTGGCGGAGGAGCGCTGTCGGCACATGGCTTCTTCGCCGCCGAGGCTATCGTGGACCGGGCCGAGGCGCCACGATCGGCGCCACCGCCGCCGTCGCGCGGAGGGTGAGTCGCGCGGCCGTCGGCTGTCGGGCGGCGTGGCGCCAGGCGGCCGGCGCTTCGGACACGCAGTTTCACAGGATCCCACTACCATGTCCCAGGCGAATCCCCACCCACCGGGTGGGGCCTCGGCCGGGGTGACCCGCCCCGACATCGATGGTCGGCGGGCGGTAGCGCTCCCAAAGACTGAGCAAGCCGGCGCAGCGCCACTGGGTCGCGGCGGCGCCATGGGGCGCTTGACCGGGGACACGACACGTGCCACGGAAGATCCCGTCGGCCTTCGATCGCCACGCCCACCGCTCCCTCGCGCACCAACCACCTGCGCCGCACATTGCCGGACCGCTTCGTTGCCTCGGGTGCATGGGCTTCGGCACATCTCCCATGCTTGTCGCCAAGGTCGGCGAACCCATCTCCGCCTAAGCTCCGGCCCCGGCTCGCCTCTCCCACCTCCTCGAGTCGGGCTCTCGGCTGCGAGGGGGTGGCGACTTCGGCTCACGCCGTCGACCCTCCCGCCTACCGGACGGGTGTGGCCGGGGCCGGCGCCGCAGAGCCCGACGACGACACCGGGCGACGCAAGTCTACACCCCAGAGACACGCCGTCACCCACCTCCACCGACGACGTCGCCGTAGCACACCTCCCTGTTGCACGAGAACCTCTCATGTCCATGCTTCGGCGTGGAGATGGATCCCTCCGATATGGGTTGACCCTATGTTGGAGGAGCTTGCCGCCTCCGGCTGTAGCCAGGTGGTGCCCACCCCTACACCAAAAGCGCCTCCAAGGAGGTTGACGTGGTCGCCACGATTTGTTCCTTCCACGCCTACAACCCACACAAATGCAAAGTGGAGGAGGAGGAGGAGGAGGAGGTGGAGGAGGAGGAGGAGGAGGAGGAAGCAAAGGAGGAGGATAGTGGAGGGAGGAGGAAGAGCCCACCACTGCTCTAATCCTCTTGAGACCGGCTACCCCCCTTCTACCGCCAGAAATGCAGGAGGAGAGTGCCTACTTCCGCCCACTGCGCACGGGCAGGAAGCTCGACCATCCACGCCTGGGGCCAAGGAGCTGCCCAAAGACAAGCTTAGGCGTGAGCTTGCCTTCCTCGACGGTAAGCTACGCAAGATCGCCCCCGGATGAGGCGATCACTTCCTCGCATTGGATATATGTAACGGACTTGGCCTCCTGTAGTAGCGCCATGGCCATCCGTATAAGCAAAGACGCATGGATGACCATGAGCTTTTACAGTTACTTGGCGTACCGCTAGCCGAAGCTGGGGAGTTTAGGCTCCTAGGTCGCCGCGTGTTGTTGTCATTAGTGTGTGAGTAATCAACTTTGTATCTAAACCCTCGAGTCGCCTTAGGCCGGGTTGGGGCGCCGGGCGCTCTCGTTTGCCTTTGTTGTATGCTACCCCCTTCTTAAATTAATCAAAGCCGGCTTGCCGGATCTCAAAAAAAAAAAAAGATATTTGTTTAAGCTCATGAAGATGATTGGCTTCATCTAGTCACCATCCTAAGTCACGACCAACTCAATCTCCCCTATATTGTCATAAGTGTATCCTCAATTATCGCGTGCACATAACCTTGTGATATTTTGTACCCCCGTAGTACATCGCAAAAGCATGCTTGCTCACCATATTTTTTACATTGCAAAAGACATTCTGGTCACCATATTTTTATGCATGATAGGATATGGTATGAAATTTAGCAAATTGAAGCTTGAATAAATTTGGTGGGTCAAACATCCTTGACTTTACCTTTTCCATGTGCTTTGAAACTTCAGTCCTTATGTTATGAATGTGTGGAAATTGATCAGCCCATAGATCATCACTAGGCCCCTCTGTCAACATTTCTTTTTGGGCACATGGCCATTTTTTGACACTCAAATTGGCTTGACACGCCTTGTGCAATATTTGGTGTACTCGAGTAAGGCATGCTTCTTATGAAAGACTGGATAAAAATGTTACTGCAAAAAAACTAATAAGTGATATCATCGAGTACTTTGAATGAAAATTCAAGTTGGTACAATCTCCACTTGTTTCCTTTAAAAGTAAATTTTATCACACATGTTTATGATTCAATTTCCCTCTTATTTCTGTGGACATATTAGTGTATATCTTATAATATATATCATCACAAACTCAAGGTAGGAAAGCAGTTATAACGTATATGAAGGGAAATGATACAAAGAATCTATTACTTTTAGATTGTATAATTGACATATGTGAACGCATGTGACATTTTGAAACCATGTGTTGTTTCTCATTTTTCAATACTAATCAGGAAAGTTTAGTAGTCCGGACCAGTGTCGTAGGCTCCCCGCATCGTGTCTAACCTTTAAAATTCAAGTTAAATATATTAAATAAAAAATCTCAAGAGATGAAATACTCTTTCTGTTCCTTCTAATTTTCCTTCTAATATTCCAGCATCTTTTTCTGTTCCCCTATTTCTTCAGACAGAGTGTTCTGGCCTGGTTCTGATCATCGCAACACTAGCCACAGTTGTTGGGAGCCAAGCCATCATCTCAGCTACGTTTTCCATCATAAGCCAGTCCAGGGCTTTGGGGGGTGCTTCCCGCGGATAAAGATCGTGCACACATCAAGCCATGTCCACGGCCAGATCTACATACCGGAGGTGAACTCCTCTCATGTTCTTGTGTTCGGCCGTCACCATCGGCTTCCGCGCGACACCGAAATGATTGGAAATGCCTATGGTATGAATTTCCTAGAATTTTTTTGATAAGATGCAGGATCTGCATCATTTTTTAATGAAAGTTCTGAAACATTTTTACCATGTGTTTGTTCCAGGACTTGCAGTGATCTTGGTGATGTTTGCAACGACATGCCTGATGTTCCTCGTCATCACCATCGTGTGGAACCGGAGCTGCCCTCCTGGCAGCGCTCTTCACTGTGGGCTTCGGATCCGTGGAGCTCACGTACCTGTCGGCGTGCCTCGCCAAGGTGCCCCATGGCGGGTGGCTCCCGCTGCTGCTGTCGCTGGTGACGCTGCTGGCCATGTCGACGCGGCACTACGGCACCAAGAAGAAGGAGGAGTACGAGCTGCAGAACAAGGTGTGCCTGGACCGGTTCCTCGGCCTGAGCTCCGGCATCGGGCTGGTGCGCGTCCCCGGGGTCGGCTTCGTCTACTCCAGCGCCGCCAACGGCGTTCCCCGATGTTCGCGCACTTCGTCACCAACTTCCCGGCGTTCCACCGGGTGCTCGTCTTCGTGTCCCTCCAGACGCTGACGGTGCCCAAGGTGTCGCCGGAGGAGCGGTTCCTTGTGGGGCGAGTGGGCGCGCCGGCGCACCGCCTGTTCCGCTGCGTCGTCCGGTACGGGTACAAGGAAGGACGGCGGGATCACTTCAACTTCGAGAACCAGCTGCTGATGAAGGTGGTGGAGTTCCTGGTGGCGGCAGGACGCCGCCGCCGCCGAGGCGGGCGACGACTACCCGCCGGGTCCGTGGAGCTGTCGGTGATCCCCGCGGCACCGGCACACGCGCACGCGCACCAGCTCGTGGACGCGGACTCGGCGTCGTGCAGCACCTCCTCGTCGCGAGATCGACGCCGTCGGCAGGAGGGTCCGGTTCGAGGACATGCGCGGCGGCAGCAGCAGCAGCAGCGAGGGCGAAGACGCTGCTGGAGGAGCGTGAGTCCGGCGTGTCGTACATGATCGGGCACACCAGCGTGCAGGCCCACGAGTCGTCGCCGGCGGTGAAGAAGTTCGCCGTCAACGTGGTGTACGGGTTCCTCCGACGCAACTCTCGCGGCGGCCCGTCGTGGGAGCTTGGCATCCCCAACACCTCCCTCATCGAGGTGGGTATGACGTACAAGGTCTGAGCGATGAGGAGGACGGTAGTAGCTGCTGAAAGCCTGAAACCACCATAGTTGCAGGCTACTGTAGCTTTCTTGCTGGATAAATGGAAGAACCAAACCGACAGCCGGTAACAACTCCGTGTGTCATGGTTCTTAATGCTCAGAGAACATAGTGTTTACACTTTGTTCCAATCTAATGTGGATCATTAGGATGGAGATTTGGAAGGCGTGGTAATTTTGCGCGTTCCACTAGAATCGATCTGTTTCATGCTGAATTCATATGTTTGAAAAAATACCATGAGATTTGTATATATAATCTGATGAGGATCATCTAAACTGTAAAAGATTTACAGACCAATTAGGTATAAGAAAAGCTGTCATGTTCGAAACAGGGCTTAGTTTTTTTTTTTGAGAATTTTTTTGAGAATTACAACGCATAACGCCACAACACGCACGCGACACTCACCCCTATTAACACCGACGCCAAACCTACCCCATATGAGCACTTCCTGAAGGGACGGCCGGCCGGATGCATGCTATGCTGAGAGTCACCATAGGCGCCGTCGTCGACGGAACGCCGCTTACCACTTAATGCATAACGCCGGTAAATCCTTGGGAAAATCCCGAGGGAAAGGTGCGAAAGCAGGGATTTGAAACCCCTATGCAAGAAGGTAGCCCCATTTGACCGGTCCCTACCATCGAATACATGGCCAACCCGCTCGAAACAGCTTAGTTGGTGTGGCACTGTAGATTGCTCGTTTGTTCTCGGCTGTGGAAAGATGAGCTAGCCCAGGAATCGGACGTAACCCATGGGCCTATAAATTCGTGAGTAGCATGGGCTATAAATCGGCCTATAAATTCGTGAGTAGCATGGGCTGGTGTGTGCATTGTTGCTGGGTGACAGGCCGCAAAGGCCCAAGAGAGCACCGTCAGTCCAGAAAGCCAGAAAGGTGTGGGCCTTGGGCCTCTGCCTCTCCATCCTATACTACCAGGTCATAACACTGTTCACCACTGTCGCTACCATGTCTGCTACCCTCAAAATCTCAACGCATCAGCATTCAGGCAAAGGCTAGCTATCTATCTATCACACACCCCAACAGTGGCGCCTCATCGCCCGCCCAGCACGAGTGCCACGACGCCGTCGTCGTCCCCGACGTAGGCTCCCGCTGCGGCGCCTGTTCCGGCAGCGGGGCCGAGGCACGGCATCATCCGTGGCCGCAGGCAGACGCCAGTACGCCACGCCATGTGGTGGCGCCGGCTGCAACGTGCCGTGCCAGTAGGAGCCCCCGCAGCTGATCGGGCACACAACAGCGACAGCAACACACGGCGGCATGGCGGCATGGCAGCCGGCGTTTGGGCACCCGACACGCGTGCACGATGTGGCCTTCAATCCCCTGCACATGCAATTGCTTGTCTTCAAATCAGTTCTGAGCTCCAGGCGCGCATGCGAGCGAGAGCGACGCAGGCAGGTCCTTATCGCCTCAGCCAGCTATAGCTGCATTCATCCATCCATCAGCTCGTGCTCGTGCCAAAAGGACTCGATATAGTTAGTATACCTTCAATACCTGCAAATCTCGCTTCGTTTTTTGTGGCGTTCGGGGCATCTACATCATCATCATCACCGGCGGCACGCACGCACGCACATTTTCTCTGTGCTTTTGGTTGGTTTTCCTACGCGAATGAAACAAATTCTCCAAGAAAAGGAAGTTGGGAAGGCTCTATCAGCATGTGACGCTGCATTCAAGCCCCCTGAACATGCCGGCTGCTGAGTGCTGACTTGCGTACCTCAACTGAATTCAGAGCGAGGAAGGGAGGGAGGGAAAACACACACACACACACGCTGGTACTTGTCTCAGCACGGCATGTGCCGTGTGTGTGTGTGTGTGCAGTGTTCTAACGTGGCAGAGAATTTCTGCCCTCCCCCAACTTGTTTTCTTTGACCAGCCAGTGGCCTAGATTAGATAACCCCTTTTTTTTATTTTATATATTAAGTACAAACAATAATAATTCTTTTGTGACCCAGTTTCGGTTTTCCGGTGTGATACCCAATTATTATCCTGTGACGGCGGGCGCTGCTTTCACACGCGTTCAGAGTTCTGACACGCAGCATGACATTCAGCTTATCAGCTAGATCACCGCCAGGGGTTTCAAATGTGCAGATTAGGCAGCACATGTATATATATGCATTATTGTGCTTGTACGATGATCTACGCCCGTAATCTTTCTCAGCATATATCATGCAAAGATACGGCTGGTTTTTTCACGACGACTCCGAGGAGAATGTGGTGGTAATGCGAGGATTAAGGAAAAAAGCTTCCTCTGAAAATCTGAATCCTCCTCTTCCTGTCCAACCAAGGCATCCGTCTTCGTCTCCGTGAGCTCAGCCACAGTGAGGCGCAGTTGCAAGCAGCCGCATTGGCGGATCGAGAGATTTCAGCACATGCCGCTGCTTCCTTCCCCACCATCGTTTGACGACGCGGCGTCCGGGCCACAAAACTAGCCCCTTTGTGCTGGCATTATTGCACCCTCAAATGTACATTTCAGAGGACAGGGGCTCAATTATTAGCTTTACATACATACACAATCTCCTCTCTTTTTTTTCCCCCATGTTCTTCCTTTTTCCGGGAGATAGATAGATAGTGTAGCAAATGGGAAAAGATTTGATAGCGAAATCCAAAGAGAGAGGCGCAGATAGTATTTTAGAACAAAAAAATCAGTGGCTTTGTTTAGATCACCCTGAATTTGGCTTGAAATTTCAAAATTCCCTGTCACATCAAATTATTAAATATAAAAAGATATATGATAAAGTATCAAATGTAGGTAAACAAAATAACTACTTTACAATTTCTTTTAAATGTACATTGAGCTTAGTTACCTTTATAGTAGGATAATATTTAGCATAAATAAATAAAATTGTTAAAGATTTTCAATTCAAAATAATGTCAATTTTATTCCAAACACACCCAAAGGTTGTTTTCACGGCCAGCTGGGGAAAGTATATCCTGCAAAGGCATTCGCATTTCATTGTAAATCGTTTTCAATCAGTAAATTCTTTTCACGCCAGAAAGTCATGGGCTCGTGGTACAGTATAGTACTGTACGAGCATCGCCAATTACTGGTGAAATTCTTTTCAGTACCTTTTTGTCTCGGGGCTGCATCCAGCACTTAGCTGGAAGGAAGGCGAGTGAAATTGTCAACTCATCGCCCCTCACTGCGTTCAGGTACAACATCCACGTTATGAGACGGAGACTCGTTGAAATAATTGCCCAGCAAAAGTCCTTCCACTTGTCAACTTGTACTTTTCCGAGCTTAGCTTCCTGAGGATTTCACTTCGCAGGAATCAAATCAAATCAAATCATTTTTTTTAAAAAAAATGCAGCAACTGGGAGATTTTCCACATTCAAAGTGGTCCTGGATTTAGCATTCATTTTATCAAATAGAAACAATCAGGTCAGTTGATGACGGAGAAAAGGCTCAAGAAGCTCCAAAACACCGGAGTCAAAGTTCCGTCCAAGTGCTAAACTTGACAAGTTGGAGGACTATCAATGTGCAATTATCTCTTGATGAACAAAATCAAGTTCAGGCGACACACACACCTTCCTCTGAACATCCAACAACGAGCATCCTTTTGAAATCTAGGCTAGTATGAAAGACACTAAAACATAATTAAAAGAAGAAGAAAAATCAGAGAGAGTCGCACATTTTGTTTCCCTGAACGCACGCAACTCTGAAACTCTGAATCCTGTAAACTCTAAAAAGGAAAAAACTCTGAATCCTGCCACCCCCACAATCCAGGCGGGCAAACCGGTGTCTGGTGGCCGCTCGTCGCCAAACGCTGCAGACCGTCAGCTCCCCCGGCGCCGGCGCACGCGGCGGCGAGGCCGTTGGTTTGGTTGCGTGAGCTGCATTGCCCGGCCGGCCGGTGCTCGCTGCTGTAGAGGTACAGCGCGCAGATCGGCAGATGCCATTTCGGTGCCGGCACAGCCCAGCCCCAGCCTCTGCTTTCCCCTGCCTGTGCTCGGCGCCACCGTTCGCCAGGAGCACCTGATTCTTAACAGTAACACCAGATAATATCCTACTGTGCCGCGCCGAAGAACGAACGGCATGTCGGCGACCTCATCGAAAACGCAGCACGCAAAGTTACGGAGAAATACTCGGCAGGCACATCGCATCACACACATTGCATATCCGGATATTGGAACACGGGGCAACAGAGAGAATTTTTGGCATTTTGCACTGGATGGATTTCATTTCCTCGGTCTCAGTCACGAGATCACCAGCCTTGCGGCGGCGGCGGCTTGAAGTTCATCAGTACATTGGAGTATTGTTAATAAGATCTGAAAACCCTAGGAATTAGAAGAAGAAAAAACAAATGGCAGGTAGTGCTCAATCAGTCACTACTACTCCATTACAATCACCGCTAGAGCTAGAGCAACAAAGACTCTGCCAGAGCTAGCTAGATCTAGACGAAGAAGAAGAAGAAGAAGAACCAAAAGCACTGGAAAAGCACTGGAGGAGCAACAAAAAAAAAAATTACTACTAGTACTACCAGACAGCAGGCACCAAAAACTGTTGAGCTGCAGGAGGAAATCCCCGTTGTACCCCTCATCCATCCAAAGGATCCACCACAGTTAACGCCCCGTATGGCGTATGTACAAGAACAGGCGTCCCACGCGCAGGTAATTTGAAAGTAATATTATGTGTGTGGAGAATCTTCAACCAGTACGTCCACGTTAGCAGAATTATTTTCCACCGTTTGATCTCGGTTCTACGTTTTGATATGCCTCAATCGACTGCAGCATCCCATGTATATATACGGCCCCTCCCCACGGTAAAAAAAACAATGCCTCTCGTCCTCTCCCTTCCCTCCCTCGCGGTAAAAAAAGAACGAATGCTCTCGATCTCCCCTTCCTTCTTCCTGATGCGGCGGCGTTGGAGTGGAGTGGCCTCCGGGCCGCCGCCCCCCTCGCCCCTCCTCCACCTCCCCCCTTCTTCCTCTCTACCATTCTCTTCCCCGTCATGTCAGTGCGGCGGCGGCGGCGGCGGCCGCGGCCGAGCAGGACGCGGCCCTTGGCGGCGCTATCCCCAGCCACGGCCCACAGGCAGTGGATGCCGCCGGTGGCCGGGTCGCCGGCGCCCCTCCACCAACGGTGTGTTCTGGTCCTACATGTTCCATTGTTCCTCACAGAGTTGTTCTCCTTCAATCGAGAAAACCCTAGCTGACTGTCCTCATTTTTTTCCCAAGGTTTCTTACGATGGCGATGGATGGCATGACAATTGAGGGGTTAATCTTGGTGAAACAAATCAGACGAGCAAGGCAAGGTCAGTTTCACCGGATCTATTGTTTTCCCCCTTCTTTCTCCTACCAATCGATATGGTTACATTTTTTTTTTTTGCCTGTTGTAGGCTGTGGCCTTCTCGGTTCTATGAAAAAGGCAAAAAAAAAAAATGTAGGACAAGTTTAGCATGTGGTTACCGTGGGAGGGGCTGTATATATACATGTGGTTACATTTTTCTCTCATATGTGGGACAAGCTTGTTGGTGCCAGTTTCCATTAGAGAATTTGATGATTTGAGAAAAAAGATAGATCATGTTTCCTTGCTCACCCTTCTTCTTTCTCAGTCCTCCCTAAGATGATGCTAGGAAGCTGACTGACTGACTGCACGATGTGCATATATTTTTTACTTTTAAAAAAAAAATGGTGACAAAATGGGCAGTCAATTGGTACTTTTGCTATATTGAAATCAAAAGATATTTACTCCCTTTATGACATTTTCAGATCCAATAATATTATGGTTGTATTTTCTGGTTGGGCTCTTTATCAGCTCCAACACTTTGTCAAACCTGGGGCACCTTTCAAGTTCAGGTGAGTTATTACCCCCTTTGCCCTTCTTAGATATTATATTAGATTATTTCACAATATAGCTGAATGTTGGGTACTGACCCATATATGTGCGCTTTTCTATTTCCTTTCTGCCCATTTCCTGTAAGCTGGTATGTTTACCGCTGAATTAGCTGATAAGAATTTATATTTCCACCCTGCAGAGATCAGGGACGGGTCCTGGGGTGAACTTGACAGGTCAACTTACTATCCATTATTCTCCCTCATGGCAGAATTATCCTATTTTTTTTTTTTTTTTCTTTTGACCAGAATAGGTCTACCACTATGATGAATGTTGTGATATTTTAGAGATACAACTGTACAACTGTAGATGGAAAAACATGGTGACCATTTTCAGTTCTCTTTCACATCATAACAAAAAGTACAGGATGAATGCTTTTTTACTTAGTCAGCCAAGGTGGTTAAGAGTGTTATTGTGTTTATATAAACGTTACCTACATTTGGTTTCCAGACTATGGATTTTTTGAAGCATCAGCTTAAAACATGTACCATGATTTTTTTTTTTCCATACTAGAGTTTGAAAGTCTCTAGCTATAAGAAAGTCTTTAAATAGCATGAGAGAGAAAATAAAATTAGTCATCCACACAAAGTTTTACTATTTATGTAGTAATGTGGATTTCCTAAATCCTAAAAGGAACTAATGTGAGTTAGAGCCACTCGCCTTTGTCAATGCTCAATGCTTATGCAGCTTGAGATGTATTATTATCTCGTAATGACTAGAAGCACTAATTATTTTTCACTTCAAAAGTTCCATTTAAGAGCAAAGAGCCACATTCCAGTTGCTCCTATTTCCATCACATCAAATTTGATCTTGACACAGATTTTAGATATTTATGGCACTTTTTATGAGCTTGCAGGTAAGATGGTCTTTGTTACCACAAATAGATATGTCATCCTAACCAGCGAGACCTAGAAGTATGGATTTTTATAGTTTTTATAATTTCTCTTTTTTTATGCAGCATTTGTTATCAATTTTCTTTTTAGGCGCCACCACTTTCCACATTGGATTACCTACCATTGTTGTTGGGGTTCTTTTGGCTTCCAATCATGTACCATTATTTTTAAAAGGTGGTCATTGCTTTTACACCGATATAGAAGTACGACTGATAATTCCCTTAGAAATATAATGCATGCTCTATTGACCCTGTGACAGTTTCCAATTATGTATATTGGACCATGTATGTGTGCTCCTTCTAACAGTTTCCCTGCTTGACTAGAAAAAAAGGTTTTTCAGAAAGAGCAATGCTCTATTTTTACTCATGCCATTTTTATCTTTATGGATTTTAAAAGAGATGCTCTATTGAATCTTTTTTTTTTTCCTTGTTTCCAAAGGATCTGCACAAATGGATTTCACTAAAGGAGTGACATCGTTGTTATCTAGCTAAAATGTGCATGCCTGTTTGCCTTTTTGTTATCTTCCTTTGCATTCATTTTTGGTTGATGTCGTGGTTAAAGGGTTTCCAGTTAAGGGAAAAGAAAAACAATTCTTCAAACCAATGGAAATGCCTTCACTGATTTAGTGTTGGTCTTTTCTTATTTTCGCATCTATTTGGCTTACTGCATCCAGAATCCAAGTGTGTATATCTTAGCATGATAAAAGGAAAACTTATGATATTTTGTAGTTACATCTTCTATGCTTCAAGTCACAGCTATTATTTTCATTTAAAATTATTCTGTACAGACTTTTGATTATTGTGCCACCAATGGCATCAAAGAGCAGTTTACTATGCTCCAGGCGAAGCATTACCTCTTTGTTAAGTCTTATTAAGATCCTTGCTGCAAGGGATGCTATGTTGATGGCGCAAGCTACATGACTGAGTGCTAATAATTTTGATTTCTATTCATATAATATATTAGAGGTTGCTAATCAATAATGTTCCTATTCATTGATTAAGTTCTAGGTTTTTACATGTATCAAGATTAGTGGCTTGGGGAAGGCGTATTTTAAATAAAAGTAGTTGTTTGTATAGTCAATCACAAATTCTTATAGTTCTTCCTTACCTTTGCAAAAACATTGTGCTTTCGATTACAAGAAATAATTAGGACTGCTCTCCATGTTTTTGCTTTTGGTACTTCATTTTATAGACTTAGCATTTATGAAAATGCAAATCAATTCAACATGAGCCGAGAAATCGGCGATTTTTCGTTTTAGGAGATAAGATTTCATTCTTGCACTCGATCTGGATTTGTCTGGGCTTACGGCAGGTTTATTTCGCTGGCTGATGATTTCTACCACAGGGAGTAGCTTCTCGAAACTCAGTTTGTGATCACCTGTGCTGGATTTGGTTTCTGAATCCTTTTGATTTGGAGTCAGCGTTCTCGCCGCGTTTTCTTTCTCTTATCGCTTCCTCCTCTGTTCCAGCCCTTGCTGTCGCTAGTGACGGTTTTTGGCGTTCTCTTTATAGAAAAGGTTTTGGCGGTTCTTGAGCATGAGGGATTTGGACTCCAGGGGCAGCAGGCCAGGATCCCACCGCCTGGTCCAGGCGCTTGCAAGCTCCTGAATGTTGTTGCTCTCCACATCTGTGTCTGGTCATGTGCTCAGCACCAGTGCTTCCAAAAGCACCAATCGAGGGTGTTCATCCAGGAACGTGCACACACAGCACCAAGAGAAGGTGCAGCAGTTCATGCTAATTGAATTCCAGCAGCTGCAGCCTCGCTTGACTCCTCTGTCCTCTCCATTGTAGTCATGCTTTTCTCTCTGCCAGCCGTTTCTCTGTATTATGCTTAATGCGCTATTAGCAGATTGGTTGCGTGCAGCAAGTTCCAGCAGCTCGTGCATGACCTGGGCGTTCAAATTATCGACTACAGCAGGCAGCTTGTGTCCAGCAGTGATCAATCAATGGGCGTTTGCTAATTTCATAGTTGTAGCTTGGCACTCTCAGGTGGCTTGTTTTCATTTGCCGCAGTTTGCAGCTTGAGTGGAGAGGCGGGTGCTCGTCAATCTCCTGTCTCAGGTAATTACAGATCAGCAGCAGTCAGTCTGCACAACCGCTGGCGCCGGGAACGGATGGAGGCTGAAAGCGAAGCTGCCTTGCTGGTAGTCGTGTGTCCTCACATTTTGCCACGTGGACGCTACCAATGACGCTTGCTCGGGTAGATGGGTACATAGGAAGGCATATCTGGCAGCTATGTGTGTTTATGTTGTCTTCTCCTCATTAGATCAATGCTTAGCTACTGAAAGCTTATGTCATGTACGAACCAGTGAGTTTATGTCATACAAAAACAGTGTTTTTGGTGCTATCCTGGATTTGCTAGGTTGGAGGCAAAATGCAAGAGTTTATCTTGTGTGTTTTTGTTCTTAGCCTCGACGCTATTTGTATCTGTTCTGCTGCAATTGTCTTCCATTTCTATATGCACAGTCCAATGGCTATGTAATGTGCGCAAATGCCTATCTATTTGGCATTTATTTTTAGAAAAATTGCTGGTTTATCACATGTATCGATCGAGGATTTGTCAAACCTTCTTAATGCTGTGATGAGGAAAAATATTCAGACCTAGTAATAATGCAATAATCTGTATGTGTACAATATGCGGCTCTTGGGTGATGAACAAATAACTATCATTCTCATACGTGGAAAAGGGAAACATAGCATATGTGGAGTTTGTTTTGTGCCAATGATAGTAGACAGAGCCAGCCCAATTGTCAGTATTATATCGCTTATTTCCCTCCTATGATCGCGGCGTGCCTGCAAGCTCTCGCCGCATGGGCGCGCATAAATCACTGCTTCAGTAAGAAGGGGAAGAAGACGAGCGAGAGCAGAAGCAGCACTTGGCGCTGCCGGCTTCGGCCGTTTTCATCAGTTTTCACCTCAATAACGCCCTCCGCGGCAATGCGGCGAAGTGTTTTTGACCAGAAGAGCGGGACGGGGAGGGGCGGCGCTGCCCGGAGCCTAGTGAGTAGTAGCAGAGCGCGGCGTCGTCGTCGGCGGGTGTGGTGGGTCGGAGGCGGACACGGAGGCGGAGGAGGAGGAAGCTGGACGAGGAGGTCACGGAAGTCGGCGACGGGGGCACGGGATGCGGAGCGCGCCAGGGTGGCCGTACCCGTACTCCTGCGCGGCGCGTCGGGCAGCGCCGCGAAGGCCGGGCGGCCGAGGGAGCCGGCCCGCACGGCGTAGCGCTCCACGGGACCACCTTCCTCGCCGACGCACACGGGCACGTGACCCTCCGGCACGCGCGCGCCCGCCGCCGAGCCTCCGTGCGCCGGAGAGCGACGCGACGCGGTGGATGAGGCGCGCGTCCGGCCGGAGCGGGTGGTACCCGCCGGCTGAGGCGGCGGCGCGCAGGGCGTCGGCCGCGGCCACGCGGGAGAGACGCCGGAGTAGGCGCTTCATGGTGGACGGAGAAGGTGAGGAAGAGAGAGCGCGCTGGTGCTGGCGCCTTGCGGTGGCGGTGGCGGGGTCGTCGGCGGTGAGGTGAGGGCGCAGGTGGTGCTTGGGCAGCTGAGGAGGACACCGCAGCAAAGCGCAGCGCGGTGAGGTGAGGCGCACAGCGGAGCGGGAGCGTGGAGGCAATGCGTTTCTAGTTGTTGGAGTCGGGTGGTGGTGGCCATGTGGCTTCCTGCCTGCCTCCTTTTACATATAACGGACGGAAACGGAAGTTATTGAGAAGTTGTTGTTTCTTGGCAAAAGGTTCTAGTCCTCTGGGATGTTTTCCACAATTTGCCAAAGGTAAAACCTTTCCT